>WNWU01000103.1:984681-1005539 GCA_012654045.1 Ptyas mucosa
GGTGGGACTAGAACTCACAGTCTCCTGGTGATTGGCCCAAAGTCACCGAACTGGCTTTCATGTCTAACTAAGGTGGGACTAGAACTCAGTCACCTGGTGATTAGCCCAAGGTCACTCAACTGGCTTTCATGGCTAAGGCAGAACTAGAACTAGAATCTTACCTTACCTTACTTTATCATCTCATCTCATCTCATCTCATCTCATCTCATCTCATCTCATCTCATCTCACCTCACCTCACCTCACCTCACCTCACCTCACCTCACCTCATCTCATGTTATCTCATCTTCTAACGTGCAGGTTTCCAACGCGCTCATTTCTGAGGGGAATTTCTTTCTGTCACACTTTCTGAGGGGAATTCACACACCGGGTTTATCTTGCAAAGGCAAAATTAGCTTTCCGTCTGGCACTGGCTGGTGGCTGCTAATGGCGGGGCGCTGCCTGAGAAGCAAACGCAGGGCAAACCTTCACCAACAAATGAAAAGGCAGCTTGTCTCATTCGCGAGTCTGGAAAGTTACAAAATATTAGGATGAGTGCTTTTAGCCATGGAGGAAAAGCTTTTAGCTGGGTGAAAAAGGCTTGGCTGTTTTTTTTTCCTTTGAAGCTTAGTGGCAAAAGGTGTTTGAAACTGGGCATCAACCTCTATTCGTCTGAACTGATTCTGTATACAGGTAGTCCTCGCCTTACGACCGCAAACTAAGTCCAACATTTCTGTTGCTAAGCGAAAACATTTGCCAAGTGATTTTTGCCCCTTTCTTGCCTCGGTTGTTAAATGAATCATTGCCGTTGTTAAGCCAGTAACCTGGTTGTTAAGTGAATCAGGCTTCCCCATGGACTTTGCTTGCCAGGAGGTCGCAAAAGGAGATCACGTGACCCTGGGGGCGCTGCAACGGTCATAAATACGAGTCAGTGGCCAGGTGTATGAATTTTGATCATGGGAATGCTGCAAAGATCATACAAGTATGAAAAATGGTCCTAAGTCACTAGGTCGTTGTAAGTTGGAACGGCGCTAAACGAAAACTGTTGTAAGTCAAGGACTACCAGTATCTTTGAAAGAGGCCAGCGTTGTGAAAAACAACAGTGCACCAAAGCCTAGCATGCTCCTGGTTACACGCGCTTGTTTTCAGCAGCTCGATTCAACCCAAAACACGAAGGGCAAAACGTAGCAGAGATTCTTTGGCAAAAAGCTCGATATTTTTATTAGGGATCTTACCAGAGACATTTAATAAAGAATTGCAATATTTAATTGTGAATATTTTAACAGCGGCTAGAATTGTATTTGCAAAAAATTGGAAAGGAGAGAAGATAATTATAGATAATGAAGAAATTATTAAGAAAATGTTGGATTGTGCTGAAATGAGTAGACTGACATTTGAGCCTTGGATAGTACAGTGGTCTAAAGCCCTGTTATTAAGATCAGCTGCCTGCAATTATTGCAGGTTCGAATCTCACCAAGGCTCAAGGTTGACTCAGCCTTCCATCCTTTCTAAGGTAGGTAAATTGAGGACCCAGTTTGTGGGGGCAATAAGCTGACTTTGTATAAATATACAAAAGTATGAAGGCTGTTGCTTAGCACATTGTAAGCCGCCCTGAGTCTCCGGAGAAGGGCGGCATATAAATCAAATTTAAAAAAAAGAGAGAGAGAGAACAGGAAGATAAACAATATTATTTGATAGGGGAGCTACTTTATCAATGGATAGATAATGAAGCATGGAGATGAAATATATATGAAATGAAATTTGGATAAAATGTTTAAATGCTTGTTTTTTGCTAGAGGAAAGAACATTTGTCATATAATGAGATTGTGAAAATATTTTGAGACCCCGAAATGATTCTAACCAATCGAAACACTGTCCGTAATTGTTTGGAAGGATGATGTTTTTATGTTGTTTTTGTTTAAAAAATAAAAAAACTTTTTGTAAAAAAAAAAGAGAGAGAGAGAAATCCTGTTTTTGAGTCTGGAAGAGATGCAGAACAATTGCCCAAAGACCACGTTCCATTACGCTGAGATAATGGCTTTTATATGTAGTTATTGTATAATTAATGCCTTTTATTGTGACATAACGCATCAGGAATGATTACGTTTGTAATGTTTTCGGGTAAATTTGCAATCCCTGCAGCATGTCTGTTGGGAAAATTGGAAAGGATAAGGAAGAGGAAGAGGAAAATAAGGAACTGTACTTCAAGGGTGTCCTCAAATAACTCCTGTCTGTCACTCCAGCATAGCTAATAATGAGGCATGCTGGGAAGAGTAGTTAGGAAATATCCGGAGAGCGTTATATCTCCAGCTCCCCATCTTCAAGCTTTCACATGTTCTCTTCCCCGTGTCTGCTGTGTCTTAACTACAGTTTGCTGCAATTTACCATTATTAAGAAGGCTTAAAAACAGGGTCCTGTATGGGAACACCTGGAGTTAACCTGATTAATCTCCTGCTGCAGTCAAAACTGGCTCAGAAAATTAATCTGCTGACTTCAAACGCCAGAAATCTTCTTTCTCGTCTTCTAAAGCTTACTATTACGGCAGAATAGCATTCAGCTTCTTCTCATTTCTTTAAAAAAAAGAAAAAGTCTAGAGCCATAACTTTTAAAAGATATAATACAGGAGAGGTATTATTGAATTAGGGCCATGACTCATGACGGTTGTAACCAAGCCAATTTTATGACCTCTTTTGCTGTGGTCATTAAGCGGACCAATGGTTCGTTTTGAGCCGATTTTGCGGGAAACTGGAAATAAAGAGACAGGTTTTGGTGAAACCGTCATAAGACGTGGACACATGACTGCAGGACATAAATGTGGCCCGGCTGCCAAGGGTCAGAAGTATGGTCATGTGGGGAGGCACAAGAAGCCAGGATAGAGTTCAAAAGCAATGTGGGCTTATTCCATGCTTTCTAGAAACAAGAATCTGAGTTGCTAATGGTCAAGTCAAATTGGTGTCGGATAAGAGTTGATGGACTTCAAGGAGAGCTGGATGTAAGTCTCTTTTGGGGGCAATAGGGGCTCCAGACTGATGATGTGCTTGACTCCACCCTCAGGCATAGCCTGGTCATCTCCTACAGGAGGGTGACCAGTAGAACTTCAAATCCAGGTTGTAACTATGAGCCGTGGTAGCGCAGTGGCTGGAATGCAGTACTGCAGGCTACTTCTGCTGACTGCCGGATGCCAGCAGTTCGATTTTGACTGGCTCAAGGTTGACTCAGCCTTCCATCCTTCCGAGGTCAGTAAAATGAAGACCCGGATTGCTGGGGGCAATATGCTGGCTCTGTAAACCGCTTAGAGAGGGCTGTAAAGCACTGTGAAGTGGTATATAAGTCTAAGTGCTATTGTTACCCCTAGGCAGATTCATCATAATTTCAAACAGTCATTAAGTGACCATCATACCGTAACTCAAGGACTACCTGTATAACTACCTGTATAACCTTTCTCTCTTCTTTCTTTCTTTCTTTCTTTCTTTCTTTCTTTCTTTCTTTCTTTCTTTCTTTCTTTCTTTCTTCCTTCCTTCCTTCCTTCCTTCCTTCCTTCCTTCCTTCCTTCCTTCCTTTTTTCTTTCTTTCTTTCTTTCTTTCTTTTTCTTTCTCTCTCTCCCTCACCCCCCTCCTCTCCCCCTTCCCCCCGTCTCTCACTGGAAGGCTATGAGTCAGTCATTCACTCTCTTAACCAAAGCTACCTTAGAGAGTGGTTGATTTGGGGATAAAACTGGGAGAGCAAATATATCTATTATGAGCTTCTGAAGACAAAGCCAAGCAGATATGAAGGAATAAATGCCTGAATGAGAATGACCCAGAGATGGGTTTCAGCAGGTCCTGACCAGTTCTGGAGAACCGGTAGCAGAAATTTTGAGTAGTTCAGAGAATGGGTAAATACCACCTCTGACTGGCCCCGCCCCCATCTATTCTCTGCCCCCCATGTCCCAGCTGATCAGGAGGAAATGGGGATTTTGCAGTAACCTTCCTCTGGAATGGGGAGGGAATGGAGATTTTAGAGTATCCTTCCCCTGCCACGCCCACCAAGCCACACCCACCAAGCCATGCTATGCCCACCAAGCCACACCCACAGAACCAGTAGTAAAACATTTTGAAATCCTCCACTGGAATGACCGAATACAGTAATTCTTCCCCAACAAATCTTACTTTTGCATCTCTACTTTCCCAAAGATTCATTTTGGCCAAGCGTTCAATTCTAATAGCTGTTTCCTTCCATTCGTAGCTTTACTTACCAACTCCTTATCCTGAAGTTCTGTTTCCAGATCCTGAAGACGCCTGCTAAGCTGTGCGTTCCGGTCGCGTTCCTTATCGATTTCGTTGCACTGTTCTTCCAGCTCCGCGATCTTAAAGAAAGAAAATGCATGGCCTCTTTAACTTTGCCCTTGAAGTAGAACTCTCGGCTGGAGTTTGAGAACATGGCGCTCGACATTAACTGTAAAAGCTATGCTTCCCTTCTTATAATGAGCCCTGGTGGCGCAGGGGTAAGAATGCAGTATTGCAGGCAAACTCTGCCCGCAGCCTGGAGTTGAATCCTGATCCGCTCAAGGTTGACTCAGCCTTCCATCCTTCCGAGATCGGTAAAATGAGGAGCCAGATTGTTGGGGTCAAGACCAGTGGTGGGTTTCTACCGGTTCTCCCCAGTTCCTGCAAACCGGTAGTGGAAATTTTGAGTAGTTCGGAGAACCAGTAAATACCACCTCTGCCTGGCCCTGCCCCCAATCTATTCGCTGCCTCCCGAGTCCCAGCTGATCAGCTAGAAGGAAAAAATCAGGACTCACTTGACAAAGAAGAGAGAGAGAAAAACAAGACACCTTAGCTTTAAATTGAGAAACCAAGAAGCCTCCCAATTGATCGGCTAGAATCGATCCGCTCCTTGTAAACCATTCGGTGGTGGTAGATTGGCAATTGAGGCCAAGCTGCCTGAAAGTGGTTTCCGATGCCCTCGGTGGTGGCAAAGCGGCAAAAAACTGTTTAAACTCTTGCCGCGGTGCTTCAAAGGGCCGCCCTACAGCTGATCAGTGTAAAAAGGCAGTGTGGTGGTAGACCAGTGTGATCCAGAAACAAATCGGTAGACCAGTGCCTGCAAAAATACATGAGTAGACCGGTGCCTGCAAACACAAATGAGTAGACCGGTACAGCTCTGCAAGCAGTTAAAAACCTGGTAGACCAGTACCTCTTCTAAATCCTAAAGAATTGCTTGTCACATGACCATCAAACCACACCCAAAAAATAACCCACGCCCACAGAACCAGACAAGTAAAAAGATTTAGAATCCATCCCTGGTCAAGACAGGGGTGAAATGCTCCCGGTTCGGACCGGATTGGGCAATCCGGTAACAATTGTGGCAGGTGGTTTGAAGAATCTGTAGCGATGGCAGCATGAGGCTCCGCCTACCCACCCGGGTGTCGTTACTTCCTGCTTTTAAAAGGAAAAAAAAAAGGCTCTGACAATCGTGTACCACAGCTCGTCAGAGCCTTTTTTTTTTTACTTTTAAAGGCATTTTTTTTACAACCTATTCGCAACACCCACCCAGTCACATTACCTCTCCTCTCCAAACCACGCCCACAGAACTGGTAGTAACAAATTTTACATTTCACCACTGGGTCAAGATGGTGACATTTGTAAACTGCTCAGAGAGTGCTGACCAGAGAGTAAAGTCTAAATGCTATTGCTATTACTAATGAAAAAAAATTATCATTACCCCTCCAATTTTGATGGACACCTTAAGAAAAGCAACCTCCATCTTTAAAGAGTTTTAAGCTCTTTAATGAGATTTAATGCTTTTAAAGCCTCTGACGATCGCAGCTGGCTTGCCTGATTGGCAAAGGCTTTTTCTTTTTTTCCTTTTAAAAACATTTTTTTAATAACCTCTTTGACCGAAGAGGTTGTAGAAAAAATGCTTTTAAAAATTAAAAAAAAAAAGCCTCTGATGATTGCACGACTCAGCTGGGCAATGGGGGGGGGGGGGGCAGGGATTTTTGCTACCGGTTCTCTGAACCACCCGGTTCCATCACTACAGGATCGGGCGATCCTGTCCGAACCGGGAGCATTTCACCTCCTGGATGCTTTCCTTTGCGGCATCCCGTACCTTACTCTGCAGCTGATCATTTTCGTCTTTGCTAATGGAAAACTGCTTTTTCCAGTGTTCTATGCTGGCCGCGGATTCCTGGAGAGCCGTCGTGAGCCTGGCGTTGCTCTCCCTTAATGTCTGCAGTTCCATTTCCCATTTCTTCACATTGGAGGTACTGAAGACGAGAAAACATACATAGGCACCCTTGAAATTCGTCGGCACAAGCTTAATTGTGATTTGGTTTTTTTTTTCAAAAGTAACAAAAGAGCAATGCCCCTCCCTATTCCACCTGTGCAATTAACAGGGTTTTTTTTTTTCAGAGTAAACAAAATAAAATAGTGTTTTACATTGGCCGTTAGGTTCCTCGTTTCGTTGCATTCCTACACTCTTCGTTGCATTCCTACACTCTTCGTTGCATTCCTACACTCTTGCAAATTAAAAGAAGGCACTCTCATGATTATCAATCATCTACTAGACTAGATGACTCATCTACATGGACTAGATGACTTATAAGGTCCCTTAATCAACAGAGTTGGAAGGGACCTTATAAGTCATCTAGTCCAATCCCCCACTCAAGCAGGAGACCCTATACCAATGATGGCAAACCTATGGCACACTATAGGTGTATATATATAGGGAACGCTATAAGCCCCAATGCGTCTTTTGGATCAAAAATCAATATAAGACCCGGTCTTATTTTCAGGGAAACACGGTATCAAGTAGTCTTACTCATCAATGGAAGGAGATAATTACTTGATTCATTCTTTTAGTTAGTTCCATTGTCCATCTTTCTTCCAGAAACTCAGTTACTTCTTTGGTGAGGTTGTCTCCTAAAAGCCAACCCTGTGAATTAACATTGGACTGAGCCATTGTCCCTGGATATTCTGTCTTCAGCCATGTTATTCCCCCCCCCCCCCTGTATATTTTGCGTAATTGTCTGCACTCAGATATCACACAAAGCTGAACATCTCAAAACTCCAACCGGACCAACAACAACGACAACAAAAATCTCAGGCTTAGCTTCACCCATCATCGTTTAAAGCAGTGGTGGGATTCAAATTTTTCTACTACTGGTTCTGTGGGTGTGGCTTGGTGGGCGTGGCATGGCTTGGTGGGTGTGGCTTGGTGGGCATGGCAGGGGAAGGATACTGCAAAATCTCCATTTGCATCCCACTCCAGGGGGAAGGATACTGCAACATTTCCATTTCCTCCCCACTCTGGGGCCAGCCAGAGGTGGTATTTGCCGGTTCTCCAAACTATTCAAAATTTCCGCTACCACTTCTCCAGAACCTGCTGGATTTCACCCAGAGACCTCACTCCATTCCTAAGAGATATGTAAGGGGATGTGCATAAGCACACCAGCGTGCCTTCCATCCCTGTCCTATTATCCTCATTTATTCATATCCATTTCATGTATTCATAATCGTGTTTATGCGTATAGCTGTTATCTTATACACGCTTGACAATGATAAATAAAGAAATAAAATTTAAACAAAAATTCCTGTCACAAGAGTCACCCATGGTTCATGAATGATTCTTGAAAACTGCTTTACCTCTGGGCAAGAGCAATCCTAAGTTTGTCGTTTTCCATTTTTAGCTGCGCATCGCTGGGGCCCCCGTGGGAGGTTTTTTCCTCATCCGTTCCGTTCACGCTGGATGTTCGAGTAGAACATGGAGTTTCACGACCCGATTCCTGCATGAAATGATTTCAAGAGGGCAAGAAAAAAAAACATCGTAACCAAAGCATTTGTTTTCTTGACAGGTTAGATCATGTTGCAAAACACACAATAACTGTATTAATCTGTATTTTAATATGTTTTTATCTGGTCTGATTTGAATTGTTGTGAGACGCCCTGAGTCCTATGGCGATAGGGCGACATACAAATCAAATCAAATAAATATATAAATAAATAACACCCCTATCATTTTGGGAGTGAGCCAATCAATGCTCACCCTCAAGATTGACACCCTCCTGCTATTCCAGAAAAATCTGCAGTATTCAATTTGAATACTTCACGTACATTAAGAATGCTTTCATTTAAAATAATTTTTTTAAATCTCCATTATTAAATTTATATGCTGCCCGTTTCACTCTGGCCGGCTTACAGCACTGTAAAAGCACATATAGATCAATGACAAAAATTGCAAACATTCAACAATAAGAATTAAAAGCATTAATAATGAACGCAAAATCTTATAAAAAAAGGACCAAAGCATTAATGAGGTGAAGGTAGAATCTTCTCCTGATCTGCTAACCCCCTCCAGAATAGATGACCTCATGGGGACCCAGGTCAACTGGCAGAGCCAGGATTTCAGCTATTTTCAAAAGACTGAGAGGGTGGGGACAGATGTCGCCTTCAAAGAATTTTTTTTGCATTCACAGGTTTCTTAATAGAATTTTTTTCCCCCCAAGCATTCAAAATCAATACAATATGTTCAAAAAATAGTCTTGTCAATGCAAACTGATCTCTTAGCAAAATCATAGGTTGCATTCATGGCAACACAGTACTCAAGGGAAAGAGTGACAGTTTTTTAAAAAAAATCCTAGTATATAAAGCAGAGATATCACCCTGCCAACAAAAGTGTGTATAGTCAAGGCTATGGTTTCCCCAGTTGCAATGGATGGCTGTGAAAGTTGGACCATAAGGAAGGCTGAGCGCCAAAGAATTGAGGCTTTTGAACTCTGGTGCTGGAGAAGACTCCTGCGAGTCCCTTGGACTGCAAGGCGATCAAACCGGTCAGTCCTAGAGGAGATCAACCCTGACTGTTCTTTAGAAGGCCAGATCCTGAAGAGGAAACTCAAATGCTTTGGCCACCTAATGAGAAGGAAGGACTCACTGGAGAAGAGCCTAATGCTGGGAAGGATTGTGGGCAAAAGAAGAAGGGGACAGCAGAGAACGAGGGGGCTGGATGGAGTCTCTGAAGCAGTCGGCGTGAGCTTAAATGGTCTCCAGAGGACGATAGAGGACAGGAAGGCCTGGAAGAACGTGATCCATGGGGTTGTGATGGGTTGGACACAATTTTGCAACTAACAACAACAACAGTATATAAAAGAGTGCAAATGACAAGGGAAGGGCAAATTGAGAATCTTTTTCTCAGGAGGTGTTAACTTTTTTTTTTAATATATAATATGGGGAGAGTTAAATCTGAGCTGGGAGGATTAAAACAGTTCAATATGATTCCTTCTTCATGGGGAATCAAAAGGATCTTCTTCCTGTGATTTTTAACACACCAATAAAGCAAAATATTTGTAGCACGGGATTGAAATGAGAGGCCCTTGGTGCTCTCTGAGCTTGCTTTTTTTCCCCTTAAATTAATACAATAGAATGAGTCCAGAGGTATTTCACGAGAAGAGTCCTCCACTCCTCTGCTCACAATAGAATCCCTTATGCCACCAGGCTCAAAATTTTGGGCTTGGACAACCCAGAACTACGCCGAATACAGTCTGACCTAAGCGTAGTACACAAAATTGTCTGCTACAACATCCTACCTGTCAATGACTACTTCAGCTTCAACCACAACAATACACGGGCAAGCAATAGATACAAGGTAAACTGCTCCAAACTCGATTGCAGAAAATACGACTTCAGCAACAGAGTGGTCAATGCCTGGAATGCTCTACCTGACTATGTGATTACTTCCCCAAACCCCCATAACTTTTAACCTTAGAGTGTCTACTGTCGACCTCACCCCATTCCTAAGAGGTCTGTAAGGGGCGTGCATAAGCACACCAGCATGCCTACCGTCCCTGTCCTACTGACCTCATTTATTCGTACCCATTTCATATATACATATCCATGTTTAACTTATTCCTGTTATCTCGTACATGTTTGACAAACTAAATAAATAAATAAAAAATCTTAAAGCTTTCAGTCATAAACTTTCCTTTTTCCCTTTTGCAAGCTTGACATGACCGATCAGTCCTTCCCCCATCCTTTAATAGAGAACAGATTTTAACAGATTTAACAGAGTTGGAAGGGACCTTATAGATCATCTAGTCCAACCCCCCGCTGAAGCAGGAGACCCTACACCATTTCTGACAAATGGCAGTCCAGTCTTTTCTTGAAAAGTCTCAAGTGCTGAAGCTCCCACAACTTCCGAAGGCAACTTCTGTTCCATGGGTTGATTGTTCTCGCTGTCAGAAAGTTCCTCCTCATTTCATAGGTTGAATCTCTCCTTGGTCAGTTTCCATCCATTATTCCTTGTCTGGCCTTCAGGTGCTTTGGGGAGTAGCTTGACCCCCTTCCTCTCTGTGGCAGCCCCTTAAATATTGAAAGACTGCTATCATGTCTCCTCTGGTCCTTCTCTTCACTAGACTAGCCATGCCCAGTTCATGTAACCGTTCTTCATATGTTTTAGTCTCCTGCCCCCTAATCATCCTGGTTGCTCTTCTCTGCACTTTTTCTAGAGTCTCAACATTTTTTTATAGTGTGGTGACCAAAATTGAATGCAGCACTCTAGGTGTGGTCTTACTAGGGCTTTATAGAGTGGTATTAGTACCTCACTTGATCATGACTTACTTGCGAATGGTTACTGGAAGTTTCCATTTTTTCTTGTGACCGGTCTCTGGCCAGTCGAGCGGCTTCTTTCACCTCCTGGAACTTCTCAGCAAACTAAATGGGAACACAAAGATCAAAACGTTGCCTTAACCTTTGGATTCTAGAGCTATGAAATGGGGAAATGCATTTTACGTTGGGTTATGTCTTGGTCTCATAGGCAGCTGATCATGAACTGTAGTAAATTTAGGTATACACAGACATAAGACTTCAGTAGACATATTAGCTTGCTCCAATTCAGAATTCAATCTACATGAATATTAAAGAGTAGGAAAAGAGCCTTGGTGGCGCATCAGATTAAAGTGCTGTTAAGTAGCACCAGGTGCCTGCAATTACTGCAAATTCGAATCTCACCAGGCTCAAGGTTGACTCAGCCTTCCATCCTTTCGAGGTAGGTAAAATGAGGACCCGGATTGTGGGGGCAATAAGCTGACTTTGTATAAAAAGTACACCACTTGGGGGGGCCGAAAGCCCTACTAAGCAGGTATATACAAAAGTATGAAGGCTATTGCTTAACGGATTGTAAGCCGCCCTGAGTCTCCGGAGAAGGGCAGCATATAAATTCAATCAATCAATCAATCAATAAGAAAAATACTCAGCCATTGGAAAAAGGTAGATAAATGCACTTTCTGTTCCTCTATAAGAAAGTGTCCTAAAGGACCTTAGAATTTAATTATTTTAATACAGCATTTGCTGGCTCTTAAGAATTCACCCAATAAACTAATCCGTCATGCAGTTTTTGCTTAGCTTGCGGCTTGCAAACCATGGTTTACGGTTTATTATATGCAAAAAAAAAAAAAACAATAGGTATTCAGCAAATGCTGATTTCTCCCACCCCTATCTGAAAATCTATAAACCATGCCGTTCATTACCACCTACTGTTATTTTCTTTTCTCCATTTCAACGCCGAAGAGCCAGTTCTGTCGGAAGACATCTCCCTGGTCATGTGGCCAGCATGACTAAACGCCAAAGGCGCATGGAACGCTGTTACCTTCCCACCAAAGGTGGTCCCTATTTTTCTACTTGCATTTTTTACCTGCTTTCCAACTGCTAGGTTGGCAGAAGTTGGGACAAGTAATGGGAGCTCAGCCCGTTACGTGGCACTAGGGATTCGAGCCACTGAACTACCGACCTTTCGGTCGACAAGCTTAGCATCTTAGCCACTGAGCCACCACGTCCCACCAAAAATATTAAGAGAGGCAAAAACAGGTGTGAAGTACATTGCTGAATTGAAATGGAAGATTCTTAAAAGAGGAGAAGAAAGAAAGAAAGGGAAAGGAGAGGAGGAGGAGGGGAAGGAAAAGGAGGAGTCCTTGTTGCTCTCTGAGCTTTCTTGTTTTCTTGCAGATGTTTCATTACCCAAACCAGATAACATCATCAGTGAAGGAGAAGAAAAAAGAAAAGGAAAAGAAAGAAGAGTGAGGGAGACATGAACAAGAAAATGAAGGGAAGGAGGAGGAAAGAGAGGAAGGGAAAGGAAAAGAAGAAAGAAGAGGAAGAGAAGAAGAGGGAAGAGATGAGACTGAAAATGAATTGCGAGGAGGAAAAAGAAAGGAAGAGGAGAAGGAGGAGGAGGAGAAAGAAGACGGAGAAGGTAGAAAGAGAGAAGAGATGAAGGTAAAAATAAAGGGGAGAGGAAGAAAGAGAGGAAGGAGAAGGCGGATGAAGAAGGAAAGGGACAGGAAGAGGGAAGAGATGAAGATGAAAATAAAGAGGAAGAAGAGAAAACGGAGGAAGAATGAGGAGGAAAAAGAAGAGGAAGAGATGAAGATGAAAATGAGAAGTAGGAGGACGAAGGAAGGATAAATGCATAGAACAGATAAAAAGGAAGCAATATTTAATCCACTGCCCAACATTTTATGATCACTCAACACACTAACCTACAATTAATGTCAGAGGGAGGGAAGGACGGGCAATAAAAGAGCCGATCAAATGCAGAAAGGAAATCAAAACCATGTTTTTGTTTCAGCTGAAGTGCAAATATGCATTATCATTATTTTTTTCCCCCTCCCTTTGGTTGTGGCTCCCTTCCACCCTCTCCGATTTTCCACCAAAGCATCTTTTTATTGGCTTTAACAGGGCAGGGTGAAAATGGGAATATAAATATTCATTTGAAACCAAGAGTTATAAATCCTGACTGTGAATATAATTTGTCAGTTAGCCTTATAGTAACCCTGTGGCTGAGATCACATTTATAAGACTTAGATTTGTGTAATCCATCACTAAAAGTTATTGCTAGATTTGAGGAGAGGAAAAAGGAAACAAATATCCTATTTTTCTACCACCATTATCTCTGCAAAAACTGACTGAAATGGATGCTGCGTCATAGCGGCCATCTTTGCTCCTTTCAATATAATTAAAATTAACTGAAACTAGTTCATTAAGGACATTATTACACTTTCCTATGTTTGATCATTTTCCTTCTGGGTCATCTTAAACATTCATTGGGTGGTGATTTTTTGACAACTGTGGGAAGGCAGGTTTTGTGAGCCATAAACAGCCACGGATCTGTGGATTACTTTTGAGGTAATGGAAAAGGACCACGATCCATTTAGATGAATCTACCCATATTTGGATAGACCAGGTTGCTTTGATAGAAAACCCATTTAATCTCCCCTGGTACAAGCTGACAAAGTGAGGAGAACCTGTGGCTGAGAGGTTAATACATCTGCCTAATATGCAAGCAAGCCCGGGTTCCAATTCCAGAAGGGTATGGCTAGCTGATGAGAGCTAAATAGCTCGAAATAGATCTATACTAGTCTCCCTTTATTTCTTTGTCAGTATATATAAATTTAACACAAAATATTTGGCATTCAAAATTGCTTCTGGGCTTTGGGACTTCCAGATGTTTGCAATGGCCCAGAGCAGGGTCTTCTGAAAACTATTACTCAGTGGTGGGATTCAAATAATTTAACAACTGGTTCTCTGCCCTAATGACCGGCTGGGTGGGCGTGGCCATGGTGGGTGTGGCCAGGGGGTGTGACAGGCAGCACTCGGCCTCCTGCACCCCCTGGAAGCAAAAATGGTGTGCGTGGGGACTCCTGGAAGGGGCGGTGCGGGGCCAGACAGCAATTTAACTACCGCTTCGCCCGAACTGGCCCGAACCGGCTGAATCCCACCACTGCTATTACCCAATTGCCATGCTTCTCTTTTTGGAAGGGGGGAAACAATTAAATATGTCATGGATTTAATGTTTAATGAAATCAAAACAAGAAATATTACACGTGAATGAAGCCAATTACAGTTTTACGGGCACAGCCACCAGCCTCTCCCATCACAGCTGAAGGTGGAGAAATGTTGCCTGGGGAACATTATACACTCAGCCACAAAATGAGTCCCCTGTTCCTAATTAGGAAGAAAAAAAAAACAAGGAAGGAGGAAGTCTGGGGCACACAAGGGCAGAGTCACACACGGCAAGGTTGCAAACTCCATAAAGGTTTGGCTTGTGCAACAACCAGACCTTCCTTCCCGCTTAAGGAGGAGAGGTTACAGCTGAATTGGCTGGCAATGTGGCCTCTGTTCTAATATCTCATAGCCTTTCAAACTTTCAGGGTTGAGAAGGGCACGATTAACGGGGAATTCTTAGAACGCTCAAGGGCATTTCATCCAGAGAGCCAATAGCAATCTCAGGCTGTTAATGGCTGAATGCTTTGCATTTTTTACAGGACCTGTTTGCTCTGTGTCAAGATAAGTGCCTCTTTTAGAGCAGGGACCAGCACTATGATTATTTGCCCTGACTTTTGCCTCAAGGCAGAAAGGAAAGCAGCCAACTGCTGCTTACCAAACAATTACTTGGCTCATGTTACACCAATCTTTCTTTTACATCTTTTGTCAACGCTTAAAAAGGCTACAGTCACACAATCAACAATACACTTTACTTTCTACGGCATGTCCTTGTCGGCTCCTGTTTAAACAGCAAAGAGTAGGTTAGACATGTCTCTTCGCTTGCCGATTTATCTGACCCTTGTTGCCTTATCCCACAGATAATGGCTAATGTCAATTCTCATTGGTTTCAGCGGATCATCTTTAAACGAGAGGTGGTATTCAGCAGGTTCTGACCAGTTCTGGAGAACCGGTAGTGGAAATTTTGAATAGTTAGGAGAACCGGTAAATACCACCTCTGATTAGCTCACCTCTCCCATCTATTCTCTGTCTCAGTCCCAGCTGATTGGGAGGAAATGGGGATTTTGTGGTAACCTTCCCCTGGAGTGGGGAGGGAATGGAGATTTTACAGTATCCTTCCCCCAGGAGTGGGAAGGAATGGAGATTTTATAGTATCCTTCCCGCAGGAGTGGGGAGGAATGGAGATTTTACAGTATCCTTCCCCCAGGAGTGGGGAGGAATGGAGATTTTACAGTATCCTTCCCTTGCCGTGCCACCAAGCCACGCCCACCAAGCCACACCCACAGAACCGGTAGTAGAAAAATTTGAACCCCACCACTGCTTTAAACGATGATGGGTGAAGCTAAGCCATGAGATTTGTGTTGTTGTTGTTGTTGGTCCAGTTGGAGTTTTGAGATGTTCAGCTTTGTGTGGTGTCTGAGCCCAGCCAATTACCAGGAGCCTGGTTTAGCCCAGCAGACTAAAAGCATAGTGATTTAAACCAGCTGTCTGCAATTACTGTAAGTTCGAATCTCACCGGGCTCAAGGTTGACTCAGCCTTCCATCCTTTCTAAGGTAGGTTAAATGAGGACCCAGTTTGTGGGGGCAATAAGCTGACATTGTATAAATGTACAAAAGTATGAAGGCTATTGCTTAGCGCATTATAAGCCGCCCTGAGTCTCCGGAGAAGGGCGGCATATAAATCAAAAAAAAAAAATTATGCAAAACATACAGGGGGAAAAAAAGCATGGCTAAAGACAGAATATCCAGGGACAACGTCTCAGTCCAATGTTAATTCACAGGGTTGGCTTTTAGGAGACAAACCTCACCAAAGAAGTATCTGAGTTCCTGGAAGAAAGATGGACTATGGAACTAACTAAAAGAATCAATCAAGTAATTATCTCCTTC
The DNA here is from genome assembly GCA_012654045.1 of Ptyas mucosa. Classification (NCBI taxonomy): domain Eukaryota; kingdom Metazoa; phylum Chordata; class Lepidosauria; order Squamata; family Colubridae; genus Ptyas; species Ptyas mucosa. The sequence continues at coordinate 1,000,298 of WNWU01000103.1, forward strand.
CATTGATGAGTAAGACGACTTGATACCGTGTTTCCCCGAAAATAAGACTGGCCCTTATATTAATTTTTGCTCCAAAAGATGCATTAAGGCTTTTTTTCTGGTTAGGTCTTATTTTGGGGCAAATATGGTACTAAATTTATTTATTTATTTTTCAATTTATATACCGCCCTTCTCCCTGGGGACTCAGGGCGGTGAACAGCCAGAATTAAAAAACATACAATACAAATATTAAGACAATTAAAATATATATAAATTTGGCTCCAATTTTAAAAATAACAAACCAATTTAAAATGTCTAAATGTCTAAAATTACTTCCTACGCCAGCCCCGCTTGTTGGAAAAAGTGGGTTTTAAGGGCACGGCGGAAGGCACTGAGGTCTTGAGTTCTCCTTATCTCAGGGGGCAGCTGGTTCCAAAGGGTAGGTGCCCCCACAGAGAAGGCTCTCCCCCTGGGGGTCACCAGCCTACATTGTTTGGCTGATGGCACCCTAAGGACGCCCTCTCTGTGGGAGCGCACGGGTCGGTGGGAGGTCATTTGTGGTAGTAGGCGGTCTCGCAGATAACTAGGCCCTATGCCACGGAGCTCTTTAAAGGTGATAACCAACACCTTGAAGCGCATCCGGAAGACCACCGGGAGCCAGTGCAGCTCAAATGCATCCATCTGGCTGACAATCTTAACTGGGGCTTTTGGGGGGGCTTATATTACGAGCATCCTGAAAAATCATGCTAGGGCTTATTTTCCAGTCGGGTCTTATTTTCGGGAAAACAGGGTAGTTTTTATTGATAGTCACTGAAGGGGGGAAGAATTAAAAAATCGACTCTACCCCAATGAATCTGTCTTGGGATGGACTAGAGCAGGGGTGTCAAACTCAAGGCCCGGGGACCGGATATGGTCTGCGGGGTGCTTAGATCTGCCCGCGGGGCCGTCCTGAAAACAACAAAAGACTGGGCTGCAGTTCCTCTGCCAGCAAAAACGGACATGGGAGGGCCACGGTTGGCCCTCCCGAGCTTCATTTTCACTGGCAGAGGGGTGCAGGAGGCAACCAAAAACTGTCGCAGCCGAAAATGAAGCTTGCGAGCCCATTTTTACTGGCGGAGCGCTTGGTCTACCATAGGCGCCCCCGACACGAATGACATCGATCTGGCCATGGCCACCCTGCCCCCTAAAGTCAAACACAACCTCAATGAAATTGAGTTTGACACCCCTGGACTAGAGAAATAAAGAGCCCCCTCCCCCCCCACACACAGTGATTTGCAGGGGCAGATTATCCCAAAGCAGGGATGGAGCATCAGGCATCCCCCAAATAATTAAAATAGAAAAAAAGATCATTAGCACCACCCACAAGCCACTTCCCACCAGCTAATTATAGGAAATTAATCACCTTCCCAGGGAGAAGTTACTTGTTAATTAAGGGGGGGGGGGGGAAATGGAAGAAGTTCCAATTTATCAGTAAGACTCCCACTGGATCCATATGCCTGTTCTTTTAATTTGGTGAGATTATGCAGAGTTTACCAAAAAGAAATATAACACACAGAGAGACACACTCCTTGGCAACAACCACCGCCCGCAAACGCATACGAAAGTAAACTCCAATTTACCTACCTTTGTCAGCTGCTGTTCAGATGAAAAACCCAGGCCGAAGACGGTGTTGGCTCTGCTATCAGCCCACTGGCCAAACTTCTGGGACGTTTTTGTGAAAGTCATGTTAGGTGTGATGGTGCTGTTTATAATCACCTGAAAAGGAAGACACGTAAACATAGAAAGAGCATGTCATTAGAACGAGAATGTGAAGTCTGCATGCTATCGCAGGAGCAAATCAGTGGAGGGTTTCAAATTGTTTTATTGCCTCCAGATGTTGTGAATGCTCCAACACTGGAAGTTTTTAAGAAGATGTTGGATAGCCATTTGTCCGAAGTGGTGTAGGGTTTCCTGGGGTTGGACTAGAAGACCTCGAAGGTCCCTTCCAACTCTGCTATTCTATTCATTTTACGCGGTCTGTAAGACTCAGTCCTCTCAAGGTAGCTGACGGGGAGCCACCATTTCTCCTAACTGCGGAGCCACTAATGTTCAGCGTTCAGGGGTATTTTGAGGGACATGTGTGGCTGAAGCCCAGCTGTCATCAGAGGAAGCCACAATATAAAATATACTTGCTCCCCACAATATAAAACAGATGTCGAGAGACTCTCTGTTATTCGGAGAGCTGAAAATGCAAGTCCAGATTTGTCCTGGCTGAGAAAACCAGGCCAATGGCACATGAACTCGGCAAAAATCCACTTTGAAACACTTTACGGCAGTCAACACTGAAAATGGGAAAGCATACTCGCGCGACAAACAGAGGCTTACAAAGAACATAGAATAATAAAGTTGGAAGGGACCTTGGAGATCTTCTAGCCCAACCCTCTGCTCGAGCAGGAGACCCTATAACAGGGATGGCTAACCTGAAGTACACGCGTGTGCATGCACCTGAACCCCCAAAATGCGATGCGTGTGCACCCCTCACGCATGCCCCCTACACCTTTGCATCTGTGTGTGGCCCTCTGCATACCCCGTCCCCCTGGGCATGTGTGCGCGACCCCCCTGAGCCCCCCCCACCCCCGCATGCATGGACACCCCCCACACACACACATGCCTCGACCCCCGCGCATGCGAGGCAGAGACCCGACGACCAGCTGGCTGGTGGGAGGTGCACATGGATGTGCGGCGAAGTGGAACTGCGGTGACAGGTCGCGTGCCCACAGAGAGGGGTCGCGTGCCCACAGAGAGGGCACGCGTGCCATAGGTTCGCCATCACGGCGCTATAACAATCCGGACAAATGGCTGTCCAATCTCTTCTTGAAAACCTCCAGTGTTGGAGCATTCACAGCTTCTGGAGGCAAGTTGTTCCGCTGGTGAACTGTTCTCCCTGTCAGGAAATTTCCCCTCAGTTCTAAGTTGCTTCTCTCCTTGATGAGTTTCCACCCATTGCTCTCTCTTTAATGTGGTTCAAACTAAGCAGAAATTAAGGCAAAGAACAGGGACTCAATTTGAACTTGAGAGATATTCAATCCTGTCCATCAGACGTTGAAAACAGCTTTGTCTGTTATTACGAACATAATAAGGTCAAAAAAACCCGCCCTGCTTTAAGGGGATAGTATGTAAACTCATCAGGAGGAGGACATCCCATTGCTATGGAAAGCACATCCATCTAACTTGAGCTAACTCCCTCTACTTCAACTCATTCTCTATTAACCAGCTCCGTTCTCTATTTAAACTACACACCAATTCTCCTTACCCCAAGTCCACTCAGAGAAGGATTGGCTGCTGGAAGGCATTCTACAAGAAATTGCACATAATTCTCTTTAATACACCTCCCATGTTGCCAACAGATGTGCAAAGCCTGAATCGGAACCAATATTCCAGAAAGACATCAAAATTAAGTATATTGCATACCGCAGCTGCTATAATAATTTCTCTACTTCTCCTGATGTGTTTCAAATGACTGCAGAATTGGATGTTTTTCAGTTTTACTGAAAACAACGGCAATTACTTTGTGGCAGTTTGGATTCTACAGGTATATGCTTTTTTGAGGGGAGGGAGATCTGTGTTTGTAAAGCCTCGCAGCATTTTTAACATTGTGGCATTTCCTTTTTGTGTGTGTGTGCGTGCAGAAATTAGGTTTTTAATCTCCTCTTCTGCTTTTTTTCAGTCTTCATCAAAGGAGACTAAAATCACTTGAAATGGAGAATAAGATGCAATAAAATTTCATTATACAGTGAAATTTAAATCGAATGACCCAAAATAGAAGGAAGAGAAGTGTGGAATGTCAATTAATTTCACTTTTTATAATCCTTATGTAAATTTCATATATAAGATTCATAAGATACATGAATTCAGATTTGGCCTGTTCCATCTGAAACCTGCTTAACCAGCGTGTATTTTTGTGTGTGCGTGAAACAGAGAGAGATAAAATCAAAGTTTTAGGTTGTTAAGAATTCTAGGAACTGTCTACATATAGGGAGAAGGTCAGTGATAGTGAAGGTTATTCTACAGCAGTTCTTCTCAAACTTAGCAATTTTAAGATGGGTGAACTTCAACTCCCAGAATTCCCCATCCAGAATGTTCTAGAACAGTGATGGAATGGTCATGTGGAAACGTCGCGTGCACACACTCGTCGGGGCCGCGCTCAGGAAAAGCCGGACTTGCAGGTTCTAGCGCGCATGCGTGCCCGACGATCAGCTGGCTGGGGCACATGCGCACACCAGTTTTCAGCACTGCCGTGCGTGCGAACAACAGCTGATCATCACATGCGCCAAAAACCTGGAGCCTGGTTTAGCTCAGCAGACTAAAAGCATAGTGATCAACACCAGCTGTCTGCAATTACTGTAAGTTCGAATCTCACCAGGCTCAAGGTTGACTCAGCCTTCCATCCTTTCTAAGGTAGGTAAAATGAGGACCCAGATTATGGGGGCAATAAGCTGACTTTGTATAAATATACAAAAGTATGAAGGCTATTGCTTAACGCATTGTAAGCCGCCCTGAGTCTCCGGAGAAGGGCAGCATATAAATCAAATTTTTTTAAAAAAGAAAAACCTGGAAGGCAAATAGCCAAGGCTGTGCATGCTGGAGACATGGCTTCGCATGCCACTTCAAGCACACATGCCATAGGTTTGTCATCACGGTTCTAGAATTTAGAAAACAAACCCTATGCAGATATAAAATATCTGATCCTCTTAATGCAGAGACATTTCACAGAAAATGTCCACCATGATTATCTATGGAGATTCTCAATCATCCAGGTCATGCTTGTCCCAAAGGTGCTTTTTCTAAAAGTCAACTGGACCTTGAAAAATAATTCACCTCTCATCCAGGAAACCTCTCCAGTTCTTAAGAACTGAAGAAGCTTCTTGGATGAGAAGAGAAACATTTTTCAAAGAGAAAAAACCAGGACAGTCAATCTGCCTTTTGGAAAAAGCACCTTTGGGTCCACCATACTTTCAAATAATAAATTTAAGAACTGTGGTGGTGTAGTGGTTAGAATGCAGTATTGCAGGCTAATTCTGCTGACTTTCCAGGAGTTCGATCCTGTCCAGTTCAAGGTTGACTCATCCTTCCGAGGTCGGTAAAATGAGGAGCCAGATTGTTGGGGGCAATACGCTGACTCTGTAAACCGCTTAGAGAGGGCTGTAAAGCACTGTGAAGCAGTATATAAGTCTGTGTCCTTCCTTCCTTCCTTCCTTCCTTCCTTCCTTCCTTCCTTCCTTCC
>WNWU01000103.1:1025142-1038803 GCA_012654045.1 Ptyas mucosa
CCCCTGGATTGGGGAGGGAATGGAGATTTTACAGTATCCTTCCCCTGCCATGGCCACCAAGCCACGCCCACCAAGCCACGCCACGCCACGCCACGCCACGCCACCAAGCCATGCCCACAGAACCGGTAGTAAAAAAATTTGAAATCCACCACTGAAGCAAATGTACACATTTATTCACAGGCTGCATGGCAGCTTCCTTCCCTATTCCATATTTTATTCAGTAGTCCACCCAACAGTACTTCTACTGAAGCCAGAGAATTGCTCAGAAAGAAGAAAATGCCCTTCATTTCCCCACAACTGTAGGAAGTTGCCCTGAAACCATTAAACGTAACTCGATTCGTTCTTTTCCTTATAGTCAGAAGCCAATGTAAATACATATCTACAGCAACAAGATGCCACTCGGTTCTCCAAAATCAAGAAAGCAACCTTCTTATTTAATCCCTCCCTATATCATTGCTTTCACCAGACCGATTCCGGTTGCCAAAGTACACTGAGAACAATTATTTTGCCTTAAGAGATTGCCTGCCGGTTGCATCATTTGGTTAACCAAAGGTAACCTGGAAACTGATTCTCAGCCTATTTGCTCCCCAGGTTGGAAACAAAATTGTGCAGAAGACAAATAACGACCGTCAAAAACACGAACACCCTACAATAAAAAGATCGTCTGGTGAACTGTGTCCTGTATCCACATTTATACATATTTCCTATGCCCTAAATCCCATAATCCTGGTGTCACTGGATTCAGCAGTGGGCAAATTATGGTTGCAAACAATATCCCGAGATCTTGCCAAAAGCTACTGCCCTAATTTGTTGGTCCTGCATTCTTTTTTTACAGTGTATATGAACTCATCACGTGTGTTTATTGGTTTGTTAATTTGATCGGCTGTCATGTTCACACAAGACTCCCAACAGTATGAATCATAATACTCAAAAGAATCCCGTATACATAAATACTATTAAAGCTTTTCATGTATGATACAATGATAGCATAATCTAAATAATCCAGCCCACTTCCGTCATTCTCAGAAAGCAACTCTATCTTGATCTGCTTTCAGAAAACCTCTAGATCAGTGTTTCTCAACCTTGGAAGCTTGAAGATGGGTGGACTTCAACTCCCAGAATCCCCCAGCCAGCGCTGCTGGCTGGGGGGTTCTGGAAGTTGAAGTCCACCCATCTTCAAGCTTCCAAGGTTGAGAAACACTGCTCTAGATTAAAGTGGGACAAGCTCAAGGAAAATCAGGAGATCCAGTGAGTTCAAATGGGTATAAACATTTATTGCAAGCTTACTTTGCGATGAATTCTTGTTCCCTACAAGAAACTGAACTACAGGTTCTCCTCGACGTACGACCACAATTGAGCCCCAAATTTCTGTGGTTAAGTGAGACGTTTGTTGAGTGAGTTTTGCCTCATTTCACAACCTTTCTTGCCACCGTTGTTAAGTGAATCACTGCAGTTGATAAGTCACTAACCTGGTTGTTAAGTGAATCTGGTCCCCCCCTCCCCATTGGCTTCGCAAAAGGGGATCATGAGACCTTGGGACACAGCAATGGTCATAAGAATGAACCAGTTGCCAAGCCTCTGAATTTTGATCACCTAACCGTGGGGATACTTCAAAAGTCGTAACTGAAAAATGGTCCTATGTCACGTTTTTCAGTGACCTTGTACCTTTGAATGGTCACTAAATGAACTGTTGTAAATTGAGGATTATCTGTACTAAGGGCCAAGGGAAATTAGTGGGATTCAAGAGTAGAAGGAATTCAAGGAGAGCTAGATAGACCTATATATCTTGTGGGCATGAAGACACTCGTGACTAATGATGCATTTGACCCCTCCCTCAAACTGAGCCTCGTCATCTCCTACGAAGTGCCAACTTTAGATGGGAAATTATAAAGTTTCCTTCAAGATGAAGAACTCTTTTGTGAGTTCAGGTGTATCCATAAGTTTTCTTCACAACAGTACCAAAATGGTTTGCCGCCCTCTCCTTTCGGGATGCTGTTTTTTTTAAAAAAAATTGATTTATATGCCGCCCTTCTCCGGAGACTCAGGGCGGCTTACAATGCGCTAAGCAATAGCCTTCATACTTTTGTATATTTATACAAAGTCAGCTTATTGCCCCCACAAACTGGGTCCTCAATTTACCTACCTTAGAAAGGATGGAAGGCTGAGTCAACCTTGAGCCTTGGTGAGATTCGAACCTGCAATAATTGCAGCCAGCTGATGTTAATAACAGGGCTTTAGACCACTGTACTATCCAAGGCTCTTTTGACTTCCTTTTGACTTCCGTTTTGACTTCCTACTTAAATCTAGTTTAACTTCCTAGTTAAATTACTGGGAATCCTAAAATCTCCTATTCCTAATCAATAGCAATAGCACTTAGACTTATATACCGCTTTACAGTGCTTTACAGCCCTCTCTAAGTGGTTTACAGAGTCGGCATATTTGCCCCCAACAATCTGGGTCCTCATTTTACCCACCTCAGAAGGATGGAAGGCCGAGTCAACCTTGCGCCTGGTGGGATTTGAACTGCCAAATTGCAGTCCGCCGGCAGTCAGCAGAAGTAGCCTGCAGTACTGCACTCTAACCACTGCGCCACCATGGCTAATCAAGCTCTTCTGTTCAGCTTTCAAGCCTAACCAAGTCTGACAAGGTTGCACCATCCGCTGACACAAGCAAGCTTCAGATCAAAGCATCTGCTCAAGAATCCATTTTATTTACAACATTATTTCTGGGTCTTGGAAAATAACAATGGTTAGAGACCGCAGCACAGGATTTTATGCGAAGACAAAAGTACTGAGATAAGTCATAGTTTTAGGATCACAGATTGGCATCTTATCAGTTTCAATGTTGGTAAACAACTTCTATGGCCACCACATTCTGTAGGGTAGCCATTTTTTTTTGACAGCGCTCGTAACTTCCTCTCTGAATTTCAGGTGTGTTCCCTAACTCTCAAATATTGGGGAAGCCCCTTACAATAAGACAAAAAGAACAGGGAAGTTGCCTCAAGCCTGATCCCCAGTAAATTAAGATTTTTGTACTGAGAACAGAAAAAAGGGAAAATGAATAAGCTCCAATTATCCCATTTAAAGAGGACAGAAGAGACCTTTGCTTCCAAAGGTAAAGGTAAAGGTTCCCCTCACACATATGTGCTAGTCGTTCCCAACTCTAGGGGACGATGCTTATCTCCGTTTCAAAGCTGAAGAGCCAGCGCTGTCCGAAGACGTCTCCGTGGTCATGTGGCCGGCATGACTAAACGCCAAAGACACACGGAACGCTGTCTTAACATGTCACATGATCTAGATTCCATCCCTAGTACATGCGACTCCTACTATGTACGAATGGCCCCAACCAAGTGGTATCTTCAGTTCTACAAAGCATGCCAGAGGTTATCTGCTTTACCTTGGTTCCATCCACACTGATTATTCGATAGCTGTTCCTTGTGCCGTCATAGAAGTAGGAAACCGTAACAGCTTGTTTGCTTGCAGGGACCCAGTTCTTCTTGGTGGTAGGGTCAATTTGAAAGACATGTGCTCTCGTGGTGAAGATGGGCTGTTCTCTGGAAGAGGGAGGGACAGGAGAAATGGAATGCAGAATGAGTTTGTGACAGATGAAAATGCCTGCAGTCCTACCAGTGGTGATATTCAGCCGGTTCTATCCGGTTCAAGCAAACCGGTAGTGATGGCAGCAGGAGGCTCCGCCCACCCACCCGGATGTAATCACGTCCCGTTTTTGACGCTCTGCGCGCTCTAAATCTGGGAGGGAGACAAAATAAAAACTCAGGAATAAAAGCAAAAGAGCCAATGATTCTACAGGTAGTCCAGTGGTGAAATGTAAAATTTGTAACTACCAGTTCTGTGGCTGTGGCTTGGTAGGGGTGGGGGTTAATATGACTGGGTGGGCGTGGCCAACTTTTTTTTTTTTTTACTTTTAAAAGCATTTTTTCCACAACCTTAAGACGTTGCAGAAAAAAAATGCTTTTAAAAGCCTCTGAGGATCAGGCAATTCAGCTGGGATCATGAGAGGCTTTTAAAGGCATTTTTTTTCCCTACAACCTCTTTGGCCGAAGCATTTTGTAGAAAAAATGCTTTTAAAAGCATCTGACGATCCCAGCTGAGCCGCACGATCATCAGAGGCTTGGGTTTTTTTTACTTTTAAAAGCATTTTTTCAGCCGGAGAGGTTGTAGAAAAAACGCTTTTAGAAGTTAAAAAAAACAGCCTCGGATGATCGCGCGGCTCAGCTGGGCATGGGGGTGGGGCAGGGATTTTTGCTATCGGTTCTCCAAACCACCCGAAGCCATCACTACCGGATCGGGTGATCCGATCCGAACTGGGAGCATTTCACCCCTGAGGTAGTCCTTGACTCAAAACAGTTCATTTAATGACTGTTCAAAGTCACAACGGCATTGAGAAAAGGAACTTACGACCGTTTTTCACACTGATGGCCATTGCAGCATCCACACGGTCATGTGATTAAAATTCAGATGGTTGGCCACTGATTCACATTTATGACGGTTGCACTGTCCCGGGGTCATGTGATCTCCTTATGCGACCTTCTGACAAGCAAAGTCAATGTAAAAGCCGCATTCTCCGGAGACTCAGGGCGGCTTACAATGCGCTAAGCAATAGCCTTCATACTTTTGTATATTTATACAAAGTCAGCTTATTGCCCCCACAAACTGGGTCCTCAATTTACCTACCTTAGAAAGGATGGAAGGCTGAGTCAACCTTGAGCCTGGTGGGATTGCAGATGTCTATGGAGATTCTCCATCATCCAGGTCATGGTTGTCCCAAAGGTGCTTCTTCAAGAGGCACCTGGACTTTCTGGTTTTTCTTTGAAGACGTTCCATTTCTCATCCAAGAAGCTTCTTCAGCTCTCCTTCTCACCGCTGAAGCAGCTTCTTGGATGAGAAGCGAAACGTCTTCAAAGAAAAACCAGAAAGTCCAGTTGCTTCTTGAAAAAAAACACCTTTGGATTAACAACTGCAGTGATTCACTTAACAACTGTGTCGAGAAAAGTCATAAAATCGAGACGAAGAGATACTGGATTGTGCAGAAACGGATAGATTGACATTGAAAATCAAAATCAAGAAGACACAGGATATTATCAAACATGGAATCTACTATATTTTATCAGTGGGTGGGAAAAAAAGATGAAGAATGTAATCTATATTGCTAAGCAAACTAAATATCCAGACAACACGATGTTTATTAAGCACTAAGAAATGTAATTAATAGAAAATCAACTTCGAAAATTTCAAAAAGAAAGAAAAAGAAAAGTCATAAAATGGAGCAAAAGTTACTTAACGAATCTCTCACTTAGCAACATAAATTTTGGGCTCGATTGTGGTTGTAAATTGAGGACTATCTGTATTTTGAGACATCATCAAAGACTTCCAGGACAGGCCCACCTCTGGGACTCCAATGGTTCTGGTTTTTTTAATATTTCCCACAAGATTAAGAAAAACCAAATGCCACAGACAAATACGTCAGCTCTGCCTCTCTTATTTCAAACTCCCAGCTGTTTATGAATTCACAATTTCTCTGAACTCCTGCTTCCTTGCTTGTGTAAGATTACCTTCATTAATTTCTAAGGCTTAGCATGAATGCAGCTTTTGTCTTATCTTAGCTTTCACCATGCAAATAAGCTCACACATCCAGCTAGCCAAACTCGGTGTTTTTCGAAGTGTCTATCTTTAGAATCTGTCCACCAGCTACGTGGCACTGCCTGTACAGTACCGTAAATCTCACTGTATTACTGTACTGGGCATGTCACAACACCAAGCATTCATGCCCCCGTGAATTTTTGTACCAGCAATCGTTTCAGGTCTCTGTACTAATGTACATTTCAGTTTGCATCCCAAATTCCTGTTTGAGGTTGCCAATGACGTCTTCTATGAAAATTGCGTCGGTGTTTCTTATCTTAGAATAGAATAACAGAGTTGACAAATGGTTATCCAACATCTTCTTAAAAACGTGGAGCATTCACAACCTCTGGAGGCCAGTTGTTCCACTGATTAATTGTTCTGTCAGGAAATTTCTCTTTAGTTCTAAGTCGCTTCTCTCCTTGACTAGTTTCCACCCATTGCTTCTTGTCCTGCCTTCAGGTGCTTTGGAGAATAGCTTGACTCCCTCTTCTTTGTGGCAGCCCCTGAGATATCGGAAGACTGCTATCATGTCTCCCCTAGTCCTTCTTTTCTTAAGACTAGACATATGCAGTTCCAGAAACTGTTCTTCATATGTTTTAGCCTCCAATCCCCTAATTATCTTTGTTGCTCTTCTCTACACTCTTTCTAGAGTCTCAACATCTTTTTTACATCAGGGTGACCAAAACTGAATGTAGTATTCCAAGGGTGGCCTTACCAAGGCATTATAAAGTGGTATTAACACTTCACGGGATCTTGATTCTATCCCTCTATTTAGGCAGCCTAGAAGTGTATTAGCTTTTTATCTTCTTACAGAAGGAAACTTTGAGACTTCCCAACCACAGAAATGATCGACCTCACACACATGCTTACCAAACCTGGATGGAGTGTTGATCAAACTACAGAGGAAGCTTTTGTCTATCTATCTCCCTAATCAATAATGAGTCATTTACATAAGACCCTACATTAAAAACAAGCCACATTCTGCTTTTTTATAAAGTGTGACCCAGGCTATCGTGACAGCCACGGTCCCAATAAACCAAAGCTTCAGGAATTCACCCTCAGGCACCCCAGAGTAGAAATCAGCTCTCCTAAATCTGCATAGAAAGGAGGGGGACAGGAAAAAAAAATCTGAAGATAGTAGTTAAGGATGAAAAAAAAGAAAAAAATATATTCCTTCACGGTGAGATCTATGACTGGAGTACCAGGCTTGTGGAGGAGATACCAGGAGTCACAAATTCTCGCTGGATGATTCCCTAAGCTAGACACATTTGTCAGCCTAAACTAAGTCATTGTGTGGTTGTTAAGGGAAAAGAATAAAATAAAATGAGACTCGCAGAGCTCCTTCGAAGGATGGCAATGTAATAAATATGTCAAAAACATTTAGGATCAAAAAACATGAGGCTTCTACAACTGGTTTGTTTTTTTTTCTCAGGAGAAACACCCAATCATTTGAGAGACAGGACGAATTCTAGAAGAGTTTAAAAAACACTATAGGAAGTTAACACCTACCCCTCTCCTAGGAAAATGAGATATTTTAGGAAATATTAAAACAGAAGAATATTTGCCCTAAAAGGGAGGTAGAAACTCAGCTCCCACTTTGTCAATGGGCCATTAAGGCCTGGGTCAGTCTATTCTACATAACAAATATCTACCTCCTTCAGGCAGAGCCATAGTAGGAATTGCCTAAAGCCCTTTCATTACATCATCACCCAGCAAGAGTCAACCAAGCCTGGGACTCGAAAGACAACCTACAGAGTTACCCCTGCATGGCCCCATGGGAGTCTGACAACCAATCAGAACACAAGCTCAAATTCAAAACCCAACAGAGGGCATAAAACCCAGGCACTCTCAGCATCTCTGTTCTTTTTTTCCCCCCAGGATCTCAAGCCATGGGATCCTGTTCATCAATAAACCTTCTTTCCAAGCAACTTCCATGAATCCAGTGTCTTTCTCCCCACTTGGAACTGAACCCAGATGGACATTTCTTCCAACAGCACCAATTGTGAATTCAGTACATCAACAAAATGCTGACACAGACACACACAGAGAGAATCATTAGGACCACCCCATTAGAGTATCCAGAGTCATGTGGATCTGGAGGCAACCCACGCCAAGCTCTTCCACCAAAGCTGCCACTGAATTACAATCTGGGGACAACTTTGGAATGTGCCAGAAGGAGGAGATTGCTCCTAGAGACGCTGCAGGATGTGTCCCTGTTAACGGCATTTAATTCATGTAATTTAATTCAATCTAAATGCAAATTAAACTATACCCCTGGCCCTTTCCGAGCACAATCCTTGGCAAGCTGCTCCGAGATAACCGGACCCCTTGGCCCAAAAAGATTGTGACTACGGAACTATCTCAGACAACTAGCAGAACAGAGACAAGCAAAGCCCAAACCATTTCGGAAGGGAGGGAAATCTCTCTTTATTCGCCTCAGACGTTTCTGGATAGGTAGCTGTAAGACCAAACGGGAGGCTGTAAGAATGCCGAATTATTGCGAAGGCCAAAGAAGCAGCCATTTTGCTAAAGGCTGCGGTCATCCCTTCACTCCCGTTTTCTTCTGTGGGCCCCAAGTTAGACTTGGAAGAGGAATCTAATTTTGTTTGTTTGTTTGTTTGGTTGGTTGGTTGGTTAGTTAGTTAGATCGATCGATCAGCTGGGACTTGGAAGGCAGAGAATAGATGGGGGCGGGGCCAGTCAGAATTTTTACTACTGGTTCTCCGAACTACTCAAAATTTCTGCTACCGGTTCTCCAGAACTGGTTAAAACCTGCTGAAAGCCACCTCTGGCATCTATCATGTAAATTATCTTCCTGATGACTTCACAATATGCTTGTGCCATTTCCTCCCCTCTAATCCAGCACGCATTTAACTCCTGACCCTCTCACTGCTCGTTTTAGCTCACCATGGCCATCTTGACATCTGAAAGATTATCCCCAAGAGATTGAGACAGGGGTGGGGAAACACCTGTATCTACTCTTGATTTACACCGACTGGTAAAATGCTCCCTAAGGTGCCTGGATTTCATTGTTCTCTTCTTCCCTCCCTGTAGAGGCCAGAGAATGTGACTTTCAGCAAGCAAACTACACCTCTGAGCAATCACCTTCCTCCCCATGTTTAGCCGTGGAACAAGAGGCTAAATTTAGAACCGTTCGCCCATTATGAAGCTACGAAAACACATAAAGACCTCTACAACGTCCGGATTTAAAGCAGCCAAGAATGCATTCCATAAATGTTAGCTGCCTAATGGATGATTTGTTCCTATTCATCGAACTACAGCAAAGGGGTAAAGAGTAGGTTTTTTAATCTGGCTCTCTTTCTCCGAAATATTGACCCACACAGAGGAAGACAGACAGAGAGACCTATTCAACCCTTCTTCTTACCAGCAAGACCAGGGATGCAAATCATCATCATCATCATTTATAATGCCTTGGTGAGGCCATGCTTGGAATACTGCATCCAGTTTTGGATCACCACGATGTAAAAAAAAAAAGATGTGGAGACTCTAGAAAGAGTGCAGAGAAGAGCAACAAAGAGGATTAGGGGACTGGAGGCTAAAACTTACAAAGAACGGTTGCTGGAATTGGGAATGTCTAATTTAATGAAAAGAAGGACAAGGGATCTTCTAGTCCAACCCTCTGCTTAGACAGGAAACCCTACACCACTTAAGGCAAATGGTTATCCAACATCTTCTTAAAAACGTCCAGTGTTGGAGCATTCACAACTTCTGGAGGCAAGTTGTTCCACTGATTAATTGTTCTCACTGCCAGGAAATTTCTCCTCAGTTCTAGGTTGCTTCTCTCCTTGATTAGTTTCCACCCGTTGCTTCTTGTCCTGCCCACAGGTGCTTTGGAGAATAGATTGACTCCCTCTTCTTTGTGGCAACCCCTGAGATATTAGAACACTGCTATCGAAGGGGTTACCCCAAAGAAGAGAGAGGGTCAACCAGTGGTGAAATCCAATTTTTTTAATACCAGTTCTGTGGGTATGACTTGGTGGGCATGGTGTGGCTTGGTGGCCGTGGCTTGGTGGCCATGGCAGGCGAAGGATACTGCAGTATCTCCATTCCCACCGCACTCTTGGGGGAAGGATATTGTAAAATCTCCATTCCCACCCCACTCTGGGGCCAGCCAGAGATGGTATTTGCCAGTTCTCCGAAGTGCTCAAAATTTCCGCTACCGGTTCTCCGAACTACTTAAAATTTCTGCTACCGGTTCTCCAGAACCTGTCAGAACCTGCTGGATTTCAACCTATTCTCCAATATCCTCCAATATCCCTCCTTCTCTATCTCAACGGATCAAAAGCGGTTGCCTTCCATTTTTAAAAGGGGGTGGAAACTACTTATATGGATTTACAGGTACCTGCAAAGCTGGGGACAGGTGGATTGTACAGTCCTTAATCTGGGAGATGAATAGTCAGGGGTATTTTCCCACTGCTGCCTTCTCTCCTTGGAAAAAGGCCCCACCCCAAACCTTCCCTTCAAATCATCTTCCGGAAAACTGCTAAAATACGGTTTGTTCCAACAAGCCTTGGAGATTAATATCTGTGCTTCTCTCCTGCCATCTTCTTTGGGGCAGGATGCTTTCTTCATTTTCTGTTCTTTGTAACCAGCATCACGATGTGGATTTGGGGCTTGGCTCTTTTTAAGACTTCGGCTTGGGGACGGCTAAGAAAGTGATGGCTGCGAGATAAGTAAATCCCTTCCTTAAATGCGCGGTCAGCTGCAACCTCCAATACATCTGGAAACACATCGAGGCTGAGGGAGGGCTGAGATTTGCATTCATCCCCATTTCTGCAGTCAAATAAGGCTGGCAGGTGCTTTAAAATATGCTGAAGCTGCTTTGACTGCAGAGAAGGACCGCAGAAGAAAAAACTGTACAGACTACAGGGGTGTTTCTTAAGTTTGGCAACTTGAAGGTGGTGGGTGGACTTCAACCCCCAGAATTCCCTGGGAGTTGCGGGAGGGGGAATGCTGGGAGTTGAAGCCTACACGAGTGGCCACCAATATTTGGGGAACCAGGGACTGGTTGTGTGGAGAAAAGTTTTTCTGTGGACCGGAGCGGGTGTGGTTTCATGCACAGCCTGCCGTGGATGGTGCTTGTTTGCGCGGCTAAGTTTCTGGCATGCCACAGCTTGGTACTGGTCCATGGATTGGGGGTTGGGGCAGTGGTGAAATTCAAAATTTTTTACTACTGGTTCTGTGGGCATGGCTTGGTGGGCGTGGTGTGGCTTGGTGGGCGTGGCTTGGTGAATGTGGCAGGGGAAGGATATTGCAAAATCTCCATTTCCTCCCCACTCCAGGAGAAGGATACAGCAAAATCCCCATTCGTTCCCCCTCTCCTGGGGGAAGATACTGCAAAATCTCCATTCCCACCTCACTCTGGGACCAGCCAGAGGTGGTATTTGCCGGTTCTCCAAAGTACTCAAAATTTCCGCTACCGGTTCTCTGAAGTACTCAAAATTTCCGCTACTGGTTCTCCGAACTACTCAAAATTTCCGCTACCGGTTCTCCAGAACCTGTCAGAACCTGCTGGATTTCACCCCTGAGTTGGGGACCCCTTGTCTACACATCTTCAGGTAGTCCAGGTTGAGATACAGTACTGTCCAGGACAGATTCAAAAGTTGTTTTAATTTCCAGCGGTTGAACATTTAACTTCCACTATCATTGCAAGTGATTTGAAAGACCAAGGAGAAAAAAACAGATTCAAGAACTACTACTATTACCACTGCTATTATTACTACTAGTACTACTACTGTTTATGGTTTCTCAAACAGCCAGCCAGATGTTTATACTAGATTTGGCATTTTTGTTCACCTATCGAGTCCTTCCGAAGGACCTGGGATAGGCAAATGTTGTTCTTCGATGATGGTGTTACAGATATCGTCGCAGGATGTAAGCGACTTCAAGTAAAGCCGTCTTTTGCAATTGACTGATGGTGATTTTGTCAATGCCCAATGGTATTCAAGGTGTTCTAATGGGAAATCTGGGAATGTTAAGGATCACTGAAAAGTAAGGCCTACGAAATGAATGGAGGCAAATAAATATAAGTGTCCCAGGATCACGTTGCAAGTTCCAATCTGGATCAGTCACCAGGACCAGAGGTTTTCTCTTCCAAGTGGCTGACCCAGATTGGACCCTACAAAATGAGTTCATTTCAAAGAAAATACTCTTTATGTTTTTACTCACACTAAGGGGTTGAGTGTGAAGATGTTCACATTAAGGAACTTATACCCTAAGGTAAAGGTTCCCCCGCACATGCATGCTACTTGTTTCCGGCTCAAGGGGGCGGTGCTCATCTCTGCTTCTAAGCCAAAGAGCCAGCGCTGTCTAAAGACGTCTCCATGGTCATGTGGCCGGCATGACTAAACACCAAAGGCACACGGAACGCTGTTACCTTCCCGCCAAAGGTGGTCCCTATTTTTCTACTTGCATTTTTTACCTGCTTTCAAACTGCTAGGTTGGCAGAAGCTGGGACAAGTAACAGGAGCTCACTCGGTTACACAGCACTGGGGATTCGAACTGCTGAACTGCCGACCTTTCGATCGACAAGCTCAGGGTCTTAGCCACTGAGCCACCGCATCCCTTTTATACCCTAGAGAGTCCTTAATTTGAGAGAGCAAGAGTAGGTAATATGGGTGGAGTCTAAAGGTGGGCAGAGGGTGGAGTCAACAGAGAAATGGCAAAACCTACCTTAATCTTAAACTTTATCCAACTGCTGTCCTAATCTACTCCTGTTCCACTCTTTCCCATCCCATCTATCCTTAACAGCACAAAGTTTTCATTTTATTTTGCTGAACTGAAATGGGAAGCAGCTGAAGTGTGGGTTGAAAGAACGAGCAAAAACACTTTTGAGGGCTGGATCTGATTCTCAGACCACAGATTGTGCACAGGGCTCCGTTTAGCAGTAGAAAAAATGACAATTCCTGCATATGCCGTAGAGTTCACAAGTCTTACCCAAGTTTAACTTGACATTTCAATATACCACAAATTTTTTTTATGCTTTTATTTTTTTTCTCTCTCTCTTGTACACTTTTTTTTTCTTTTTACAAAATTAGTAGTGTGGATTAGGTATTCCGATGTATACTCTTTGAAGCCAAGAACATCTGTTCTGTATTATATATGGATGCATTCTGATGATTGGAAAATTTGAAAAATAATTAGAACTACTGGTAGAACGGCAAAATGTTTCTTTACAGAGAGCAAGCTAGGTTCCGTGATGTAGCTTCTGTGCAAAGGTGATTTTAGGATACGCTGTCAATCAATCTGAACAGAGCTGGATGGGACCTTGGAAATCTTCTATTCCAACTTCCTGTTCAATTCAGACAAATGACTGTCCAGTACAGGGATGGGCTTCAAAAATTTTAGCAAGGGGTTCTCTGCCCAGTTGCTGGGTGGGTGTGGCCATGGTAGGCGTGGCCTAGGTGGGGGGTTGCCCTCCCCAGGCTCTGGAGGCTTTGCTCGAGCCTCCGGGAGGATGAAAACGGCCTCCCCAGGCTCCAGAGGCCCTCTGGAGGCCTTCACGTGCACCCTGCACTTATCTGCATTCAAAACGGGCTGCGTGGGGACTCCTGGGAGGGGAGGAGTGGGCGGGGCCAGCCAGGAGTGGGATTTTGGGTTCTCTGAACTGCAGAGAATCTTAGCTAGAGGTTCTCCCGAACCGCTGTGAACCCCCAGCAGCCCTACCCCTGGTCCAGTCTCTTCTTAAAAACCTCCAGTGATGAATCATCCACAACTTCTGATGGCAAGCTTGTTCCACTGGCTAATTGTCCTCAATGTTAGGAAGTTTCTCCTTAATTCCAGGTTGCTTCTCTCCTTGCTTAGTTTCCATCCATTCTTTCTTGTCCTGCCCTCTGGTGCTTTGGAAAATAAATTGGCTACTACTCTTTGTGGTAGCCTCTCAAATACTGGAATACTGCTATCATGGCACCCCAGCCTTTCTTTTCTCTAGATCAGTGTTTCTCAACCTTGGAAGCTTGAAGATGGGTGGACTTCAACTCCCAGAATCCCCCAGCCAGC
>WNWU01000103.1:1125522-1156524 GCA_012654045.1 Ptyas mucosa
AGGAGAGGAGAGGAGAGGAGAGGAGAGGAGAGGAGAGGAGAGGAGAGGAGAGGAGAGGAGAGGAGAGGAGGAAAATCTTAAGGGTATTGTGCAATATTTCTGATCTGATTTCCAAAAACTGCTCTGGAGTCTCAACTCCAATGTGTCACACCTCAACCCAAGTGCCACACTTGAAAGCAGCTGTGAAAGGCAGATGTGCAATCCCAGGAAAAGGTGTGGCTGTTTTAAGGAGTTATGGACAGTTGCTATATTTGCAATCTTGCATGAAGCATTTTTTTTTAAAAAAAGTGCTGCCCAGCCCCAGAATTTATATAGAATTAATTATGATCCCAAATAAATACCTCTTCCTTTAACGGTTGGTTACCGTGTTTAGATTATTGTTTATTGGTCTGGGACCATAAATAAATGTTATCATTATGATGGTGTTGTTAGAATTTCCCATGAGATTCACCCACTCATAAGCAATCCCAATGTATATTTGCTTGGAGAAAACCAAAGCGCACACAATGAAGCTTGATTACAAATGGACACGAAATAAGATTGTGTTCTTAGCTCCAAATTCCAGGAAACTCAAAGTCTATTAACTAAGAGCAACATATAAATGGAACCAACCTAAAAAGGTAAAGGTTTTCCCTGTCCAGTTGTATCCTACTCAAAGGTGCAGTCCTCATCTCCGTTTCTTGGCTAAGGGAGCCAGCGTTGTCTGAAAACATTTCCGTGGTCATGTGACCAGCATGACTAGGTTCCCACCGAAGTGGTACCTATTTATCTGCTCGCATTTGCATGCTTTCAAACTGCTAGGTGAGCAGGAGCAAGGAACGGAAGCTCACCCGTCGTGCGGTGCTCGGGTCTCGAACCTTTGCTGCCATCTCAGCATCTTTAACCGCTGAACCATTATGCCAATCTACTGTATACCCCATCTATACCTGTCTGTACCAATCTACACCTCATGAATTTTTGGGGTACTACAGCTTTCAACTAATAGGTGTCATTCTAGTTTTGAAATAGTAGTAGCCCTTCCTTATTATGAGGGCTACCTAGACTGCCTTCAAAATAAACTAAGATTCTGGGAATGAAGAACAATTCTGCATTTTACTGGGTTTTTTGCACACTGACCCACAGCCCTGTTATAACTAGAAACCGAACGCTCTCTCCCTCTCTACTTTCCACTTCTTAATACATACAATCTGGATGTTGTGATGCTGTTGGAAGTACCGTGTGGTCTCCTGTGCCTGCTGGATCCTCAAACGCCGGCTCTCTTCACATTGATCCTAAGTGGAAAGAAACCAGTGTAAAAATCCCACTAGCCGAAATCTGAAGATTCAGGCAGAAATCAAATCCACTGAATCGGAATATTGGATTCACAGCTTTTCCACTTTCTGTGGAACTTTCTAAAAAAAAAAAAAACAATTCAAGCCCTTGTGCAAAGGATTGTGGGGGAAAAGACATAATTTAGCATCCTTGGCAAACCAAGTTATTCCAGCCCTAAAGGTAAAGGTTCCCCTCTCACATGTGTGCTAGTCGTTCCCGACTCTAGGGGGTGGTGCTCATCTTCATTTCAAAGCCGAAGAGCCAGCGCTGTCCAAAGACGTTTCCATGGTCATGTGGCTGGCATGACTAAATGCCAAAGGTGCACGGAATGCTGTTACCTTCCCACCAAAGGTGGTTCCTATTTTTCTACTTGCATTTTTTTACGTGATTTCGAACTGCTAGGTTGGCAGAAGCTGGGACAAGTAATGGGAGCTCACCCCGTTATGCGGCACTAGGGATTCGAACCACTGAAGTGCCGACCTTTCAGTCGACAAGCTCAGCTTCTTAGCCACCGAGCCACCGCATCCCCTTTGTTCCAGCTCTAAGACCTTCCATCTCCAGGTAGGGTTGTAATTCTGGAGAGTTTCTCCCAGCTGATGACAATAAGAAGCTCGGTGGGCCAGCGTCATGTTGGGGGGAGGAAAAAAGATCTACTGAACCTCTAATGGTCACTTCCAACCAAGAAAAACAGATTCTCAACTGATTCTCATTAGTTAGATCCATTGCATGGGGAAAGGGGTTAGATTACATACAGATTCTTGCTAACTGGTTATATGTACTTTAACCCCTGTTTTATCAGCAGTACGTTAAGGCTTGATGCCTTTGATCCTCTCTCCTGACCCAAGGGAGACGCTGTCCCCTGCCCCCACTTTTTAAAATAATTATTCCTTAATTAAAGGAATAATTGTGCAACCATCCCCAAGGCCAGGCCAAGAGAAATCCAACAAACCTTCTTTTGCAAAATACATACATTACAGCTCTACAAATTCCATTCAGAAAGAATCAACAATTCCCAAGCCCATATTTTTAGACCGTTTTCTAATGTAGGGAACTGAACAATCTGGAACTGAACACACTCGAAACCATAGAAATTGTGGTAGACTTTAGGAGAAATCCTCCCATACTACCACCTCTTACAATACTAGACAACAGTATCAACAGTAGAGACCTTCAAATTTCTAGGATCTATTGTATCTCAAGACTTAAAAGGGACACCTAACATCAAAAACGTCATCAAAAAAGCACAACAAAGAATGTTCTTCCTGCGCCAACTCAGAAAGCTCAAACTGCCCAAGGAGCTGCTGATCCAGTTCTACAGAGGAATCATTGAGTCTGTCATCTGCACCTTTATAACTGTCTGGTTTGGTTTTGCAACCCAACAAGACAGACACAGACTTCAGAGGATGATTAGAGCTGCAGAAAAAACAATGGCTATCAACCTGCCTTCCATTGAGGACCTGTATACTGCATGAGTCAAAAAGAGGGCTGTGAAAATATTTGACCGGATTGATGATTCTCACAAAGGGGAATGGTCCTAAAAACTTAGGACCTCGTTTCTTGCACGGCAATTTTAGCTTTGAAGAATTTGGTAGAGTGGTAGACCTTCTCCCCGCACATCATGGAATGGTTTCTGAGGCTGGCGGAGGTGGCGTATAACAATGCAGTGCACCCAAACCTCATAAAGACTTTTCTGGAACTAGTTACCTTCTTGTTCCTGAGATAAGCTCTTCTGGAGCAGATAATCCCCCGCTTTGTCTCCAGCTGCTGGGTCTTCTGTCTGAGCTGTGCTACTTCAGAAGAAGAGGCACAGCTTGTTTCCAGGGCCCGATCCATGGCTTCTAATTCCTCAGAGTTTTCACAGGTGTCGTAATAAATGACTTCATTCTGGATCTCTACGGAAGGGGGCAAAAGGATTTCAAGTGAGTAAAATAGGCAACCCACCTCTCCTACCAGCTTTACTGCCTTGCTAGAAAACTCAGACATTTGCTGATAATTGTGGTCCTTTAACTCCTGGAAAAACATCAGTTGAAGACTTGGGGTGTAGGGTAAGCAACCAGAAGTCTTGAAGATCAGAAGTGGGATAGCCTGGGGTAGAAATTTTGGTTATCCAATTGAGTTTGAAAAATGGGAAAGGAACTATAAATTAATAATGTCCACAGCATATAAGGAAAATCAATATAAAATGTTTTATAGGTGGCATATGCCACTGGAGAAGTTAGCAAAAATGTTTAAAGATAAATCGGCTACCTGCTGGAAATGTCATCAAACACCAGGAACTTATTACCATATGTGGTGGACTTGTCCCGAAGCAAAAAAATTACTGGTACAAGATTAAAATCTGGCTGGAAGAAATGATACAGCAACGTATTGAATTTAAACCAGAGTTGTTCCTACTGGGTATCTTTCCAGAAAAAATTAGTAAGGAAAATGTATATTTGATCATACATGTAATAATAGCTGCAAGAATTGTGTATGCTCAAAATTGGAAATCAGAGAAAATACCTTTGGAAAAAGAAGTAATAAATTTTTTTTTAGGTTGTGCAGAAATGAATAGATTAACTCTGATGATTAAAGATAAGGAGGAATCAGAATATTTTAAAACATGGAATCATTTTTATAGTTGGTTGGAAAAGAGATATAAATGACTGATACCATAATTATGTATAAATGATTATTACAATATTGATTTAGCAATGAAATGTTAGAATGGTTTGGATGAAGATGAAGATAGAAGAAACTTATGGAAGATGGAGAAGAAGCCTAGAAGATAACACCGAGATGTCACAGGGAAGGGAGGATTGATGTATTAAATGTTTGTTTGTCTTTAAAAAAAAAAACTTTACTAAAAAAAAAAAAGATCAGAGGTGGGCTTCAGATACTGTAGCAACCCGTTCACCCAGCACCGGAAATGCGCGGACATGCCATCCGCATACATATGCGATATCACAAAACACGACAATTCACATGCGCATGCCGTCTCCACATGCTTGTGATGTCAAACAACACGGCTATATAGAAGCCTTTATCCTCTCTCCTCAATAAATACATTTATTGCAGCGCAGAACTTGGAGAAATGCAGCAAAGGATGAATTCTCCTGTTTTAATCCAGGGCCAACAAGAAATAGCCCGGTTCAGATTAGAATGCAAAGTGCAGCCAATCTATCCTGTCTCCAGTCCTCACCCTTGATTTGCCTCTTCAACGTCTCCAGCTGCGTCACCAGCAACATTTCTTCATTCTTCAGGATTTCAAACTGTACCTCGTAGAGCTCCAGCTGGGTTTCGTAATATTCTAGCTCCAGTTTTTCCACTTGAGCCACGTCATTCTTCTGCTCGCTGAGCGTCTCCATCTTGGGGAGATCCCAAACAAAACAGGAAATGTTATTTAAGGCCACAAATATTACATGCAAAAAAAGGAGGCATTTTGGAGGAAAGATGGTTGAGATAATAACGGTGTCAGCCCCAGCCTTGCAATCAGTGGTGGGTTGCCCTCGGTTCAGACCGGTTCTATAGAACCGGTAGTAAAACTGGTGGGAGGCTCCGCCCACTAACCCTGACGTCATGAGAAGCAGAAGCAAGGCGCGTGCATGAGCGAAGCACCCACTGTTAGGAAGTGAGTATTATCTACCTTGTTGGGTTGGCAATATTTAAACCTTCAATATAGCTTTAAGACTGCTGTATTGCATTATACTGTCTCCTGATTGGTTAGCTCTGTAGCCAATCTCCTTAAGAGAGAGCTAGAAACATGGTTTGTTTTTCTTTGCTGTTCTTGCTCTCTGATATCTCTGTATGCTACTGTTAGCAAATCCAGAAGGCCCAGGGCAGTGTTGGCGAACCTTTTGGGCACCGAATGCCGAAGCGGGATTGAGTGCACGCATGCGCGCTGGAAACCTGAAGAGCAGCCTCCTGCTGCGTATGCGCGTGCCAGGAAGATGATCTTCTGCTTTTCGGCACATGTATGTGCACCAGCCACCTGGTCTTCCGGTTCCTGGCATGCATGAGCGCGTGAAGACCAGCTGGCCAGTGGGCATGCATGCAGCGGAAACCGGATTATTTTCCCAGTGCACGCATGTGCACCAGGAAGCTGCTTCCAGGTTTCTGGAGCTCCCATGTGTGTGAAGACCAACTGGCCAATATGCTGGAACATGGAAGAGCAACGGGCAACGGATCACGTGCCCGGAGAGATGGCTCTGCGTGCCACTTCTGGCATGCGTGCCATAGGTTCGCCATCACGGGCCTAGGGGGTTGGGATTTATAATGCATCTTCCTCAAGATCAGTTTCAATTGCAATGGAGGGGGCAATGAGAGGGTTAGTTGGTAGAACCTGAAATTTGAAGTCTCCGAGAATTGGTTTTTCTCTCCTCTCCTTTTAACACCTGTATAAGGGAGGGTCATCTGGCATGTTGGAGTATGTTGATGGCCCTCAAAAAAAATTTTCCAATTTTTTTTTTATTTTTATAAACAAACAAACATACAATACATAATCAATCAATCAGTGTATCATCTGAGTACCTCTTTTGTGTCTTCTCACTACTCCTCAATTGTTTCACACATCCTGATATTTATCATTTCATTTATTGTGCCATTTCTTTACACTATTACTCTATATACCTGGAGCCTGGTTTAGCTCAGTAGACTAAAAGCATAGTGATCAACACCAGCTGTCTGCAATTACTGTAAGTTCAAATCTCACCAGGCTCAAGGTTGACTCAGCCTTCCATCCTTTCTAAGGTAGGTTAAATGAGGACCCAGTTTGTGGGGGCAATAAGCTGACTTTGTATAAATATACAAAAGTATGAAGGCTATTGCTTAGCGCATTGTAAGCCGCCCTGAGTCTCCGGAGAAGGGCGGCATATAAATCAAAATTTATACACACACACACACACACACACACACACACACACACAGTATATATCTTCTCCAACCAATAATAAAATTGCCCCCATATCTTAAAATACTCCGATTCCTCTCTTTCTTTAAGTGTCGAAGTCAATCTATTCATTTCTGCACAATCCAATATTTTCTTAATTAATTCTCCCTCCATGGGGATTTTCTCTGCTTTCCATCTTTGCGCAAATACTATCCTCGCTGCAGCTATAACATGTACAATCAAATATCTATTTTCCTTACTAAATTTCTCTGGCAAGATACCCAATAGGAACAGTTCAGGTTTTTAAATCTATATGTTGTTGTATCATTTCTTCTAACCATGTTTTGATTTGGTGACCCTCCAATTTATATTGCAATTCTAGGCTGTGGGAAGAGGTGCTCTGAAATAAGTCTCCCGATGGAAATCAGATTGACCTTCTTATTGGGTTTCAAAAAGAGCTCTCGTTATTAGGCAATAAATCCCCAGAAATTTCAAAGAAGATGGCGGGATATTAATCCATCATGAACGCCATAAGGAAAGCTCCTGAGTAATTAAGCTCTGTTATATTATCCCAGATGTACTTTTCTAATATTTTACTGCACCGGTTGCTGTCGATGTTTTATATTGGATTTTGGTCCATGGCCATAAATAAATCTGAATATAGAGTATCCTCAAGAGAGCATCTGAACATGCTTTTCCTGAGCAATTAGTTTTAGCCTAGCAAATCTGTCCATTTTTTTTCACTTTCGATGCCATTACAGCAAGTGGACACTCTCTCTCAGTCTGCCACAAAGCCAGAGCAGGGATGCATATGACGGAGTGGTGCAGTGGCCTAGAGGTGGAGCTCTTGTCTCACAATCAGGAGGCTGTGAGTTTGATCCCAGGTAGAGGCTGATATTTCTCTCTCTCTGGGCACACTGAGAATAGATCTGCTGAAAAAAAACCTCTGTATCGGCGACAGGAAGGGCATCTAGCCAGTAAACACTTGGCTTCATTCAGTTGCCCAGACTCCACCCTGCAAGGGATTATGGGGTCATTAAAAGACAATGAGGATGATGATGAATGCATATGACAGAGGGGAACAGGGAGTGGGAGACACAGTCTTACCTGCTTTCTGATGTCGACTCTTTTGTGCTTCAGGCACAATTCTCTGGCTCTCATATGCTGAAGGGTTTCTTTTGCTAGCAGATATTTTAAGTTTTCTAATCTTGGAGAAGCGGAGGCCCAGGCAGCTTGGCCAAATCGCTTTTGATCTTGCTCCATCTGTTTGTGCATTGCTGGTGAACAAGGAAGAAACAAAAAAATGAAGCACGGTCTCGAAGTGGCTAAGAAGAATCTTGAACTTCCTTCTCCGGGAAGAGGAAAGAATGTTTGAGGTATATAAAATAGAAGAGGATATGGCCCAATAACTATTCTAAACGACTCTAAGAATTCATTTTAAACGTCGGTCATGAAGGGAATAGACAAAAAGAGAAGGTCGAAGAACAGGAGGCCGACCTAGAAGAAGATGGAAAGACAACATCAAAGAGACACTACAATGGCGTCAATTAACAATGGTTGAGGCTGCAAGAAGGGCAAAAACCTGAAGGTTGTATTGAGGAGGAGATGGATGGAAGGAAGAGGAGGAAGGAGAAGGAGAAAAGAAGGAGGAGGAGAAGAAGGAGAGGAGGAGGAGAAGGAAGAGAAGGGAGGAGGAGGAGGAGGAGGGAGGAGTTAGAGGAAGGAGAAGGTGGAAGAGGGAGGAGGATGAGGAAGAAGAGAAAAGGAGAAGAAAAGGAGAAGAAGAGAAGGAGGAGGAGGAGGAAAAAGGAGGAAGGAGGAAGAGAAGGAGGAAGAAGGAGGAGAAGAAGAAAAGAAAGAGGAGGAGGAAGGAGAAGGAGGAAGAGGGAGAAGGAGAAAGAAGAGAAGAGAAAGGAGGAGGAGGAAGAAGAAGAGAAGAAGAGAAGGAGGAGGAGAATGGAACTAGGAGTTGCTGAGGGAAGGAATTATTACAATTTGCTAAGGAATGAAGCATCTCTTGATTTTAAAATATTTAGGAGAAGGTAGCCAACAGATTCAAAAAGCACTGATTTCCCCATATACCATATTTTGAGTTGTACCCACTCTTCTATCCTTGCCTATACTGCCCCCAGGGCCACCCCTTTAGATTTTCTCAATGAAAGTCTCTTTTGCTTCTGTCTGGCTCACCTGCGAGCGCAGTCACAGTTTCCTTGAAGTAGCCAACTGTGATGTTTTGAATGGAGCACACGGCTTCCTCCGCCTGATCTGTCCACTCCTTGGCCTCTTTCTGCAAAGCTTCTATCCTCCTGGGACCCAGCCGGTCGGCTTGCAAGGATTTCTGCAAGGAGAGACATTTTAACACCTCTGTTGTTGGCCTACGGGAGGTTGAACATCTCAATAAATCGTGTGCCGGCAGGTGTCGCACATTGGCAGTTGTGACGCATATTTTGAGTGACAGGGAGCCGGAGAAGAGGGGTGAAAGAGCCACATGCGGCTCCAGAGCCACAGATTGCTGACTTCTGGTCTAGTCTGATGAAAAGAAGGACTAGGGGGGACATGATAGCAGTCTTCCAATATCTCAGGGGCTGCCCCAAAGAAGAGGGAGTCAAGCTATTCTCCAAAGCACCTGAGGGCAGGACAAGAAGCAATGGGTGGAAACTAACCAAGGAGAGAAGCAACTTAGAACTAAGGAGAAATTTCCTGACAGTTAGAACAATTAATCAGCGGAACAACTTGCCACCAGAAGTTGTGAATGCTCCAACACTGGAAGTTTTTAAGAAGATGTTGGATAACCATTTGTCTGAAGTGGTGTTGGGATTCCTGCCTAAACGGGGTTGGACTAGAAGACCTCCAAGGTCCCTTCCAACTCTGTTATTCTAT
Organism: Ptyas mucosa; assembly: GCA_012654045.1. NCBI lineage: Eukaryota > Metazoa > Chordata > Lepidosauria > Squamata > Colubridae > Ptyas > Ptyas mucosa. The sequence goes on from WNWU01000103.1 coordinate 1,134,581, forward strand.
TTTTATTCTAAATCCGTACATCCTTAAGTCTTGAAATATGGTGTTTTGTTTTGTTTTTTGGAAAGAGTAGAAAGAGAAACTTACCAGAATCTCAAGTCTATATAACGTGGCCAGTTCTCTCATGTCTCGGAACGGTAACAATAAATATTGATAGAATTCGGTTGCCACGGTCACCAGCTCCCAATAAGCTTCATCTTCTTCCTTGTACAGCTCCATTAAATCTACCAGCTTATCAGTATCTTTGTGCTTGTGAAGAACCTACCAAGACGATAATAAAGAGAGCTTATTTGAGAATTAGCCAACAAGTTTTCGTCTTTGCAACGGAGGCCGGATACTGGGGTTTAAGGAGAAAGGCCGTTTGCTCTGGTCTTCCTGCCTTTGCTAACTTTTCACAGGCGTGGAAAATCTAACAGGGAGAAGATACCAGAGAAGTTTGAATAAACCTATGCACAAAGTAACGTTTCTCCCTTGTTCTCGCTCATCCCTTCCCCAAGAATGTTGCCTCATGTGTTGAAAACTGGACTCCAGACCAGGGGTCGGCAACCTTAAACACTCAAAAAGCCACAAAGGTCCTAACCGGAAGCCCCCGTTCAATTCTGGAGCCGACCAGAAGTCCGGTTCCTCCATCATAGAGTCTCCTCCTAGCACAGCATCCTTTTTCCTCTACCTGTCCTAACTGAAAGCCCTATCAATTATGGAGCCGACCAGCAACAGGGAGCCACAGCAGAGGGATGAAAGAGCCACATGAGGCTCCAGAGCCACGGGCTGCTGACCCCTGCGCCTGACAATAATAGAATCTTTTGACATGAGCCAAGATGGGGTGCTTGCCAGCAAAGAGAAGGGACTGTCCAACTGAAAGAACAGATGATGTTCATGGTTTATAGCAGGGGTCTCCAACCTTGGCCACTTGAAGACTTGTGGACTTCAACTCCCAGAGTTCCTCAGCCAGCAAAGCAAAGCTGGCTGAGGAATTCTGGGAGTTGAAGTCCACAAGTCTTCAAGTGGCCAAGGTTGGAGACCTCTGCTGTTGAAGTCCACAAGTCTTCAAGTTGCCAAGGTTGGAGACTCCTAATTTATAGGGACTCCTGGCGTAGGAAGTTAGCACCCACCCCTCTCCTAGAAAAATAAAATATTCGAGGAAATATTAAAAAGGCAGAATATTATATTTCCCTGGATGAGAAATGGAGAAATGTTTTTTTTAGGCAGGAAGCAGATTCACTCTTAATAGTCCCCACCATCCTCAATAGCCCACAGCAGATGTCAGCATTTAAAGAGATAAAGAGATAGGTAGGTCTGTTCATAGGCAAATGCCCTCACCCAAGATCCAACAAAGGTAGGATTAGCCCTCTACTCATCTAGCAACAGAGCTCACCACATGGCACCTGGGGAGATTGCATCACCCAGCAAGATTCAACCAAGCTTGGGACTCAGGACAGCCTGCAGAGTTGCCCCTGCACGGCCCCACGGGAGTCTGACAACCAATCAGAACACAAGCTCAAAATCAAATCCCAACACAGGGCATAAAACCCAGGCACTCTCAGCATCTCTACTCTTTTTTTTTTTTGCCCAGGATCTCAAACCATGTGATCCCGTTCATCAATAAACCTTCTTTCCAAGCAACTTCCATGACTCCAGTGTGTTTTTCCCCACTTGGAACCGAACCCAGAAGGATGTTTCTTCCAACAGTACATTCAACAAACCCTGCTTTTGGTTTTAGTAGTTACATCAGCTGCATTCGCGCAACACGCTAAGCCAAAACCGGTCCAGAGAATTCACAATGATATTTATTGTCTGAACCTACCTCCTTTTGATGTTGTTTTCCCTACACCCACCTGGGGGAAAGTCTCAGGACAGCCTACAGAGTTGCCTCTGCATGGCCCCAGGGGAATCTGACAACCAATCAGAACACAAGCTCAAATTCAAAGCCCAACAGAGGGCATAAAACCCAGCCACTCTCAACATCTCTTTCTCCTTCACCCAACATCATCAAGGCATGTGATCCTGTCCACCATTAAAAAGCATCTTTCCAAGCGGTCTCCATGTTTCCAACGTCTTTTCCCCCCAATCTTGAAACTGAACCCAGATGGACATTTCTTCCAACACTGGTTGATAGGTTCAAGAGCAGTGGTGTCACCGGACCACGAAGCTCCAGAGAAACGTTAACTGTTCCAGGAGAGGTTCAAAACATTGCTACATCCAAACCAATCTACTGTCAGATTTAGTTGAGCGTAAGCCCCTCTTCTCTTCCTAAATACTATGCTCTCCCCACAAATGCATGGGGATACCGATTAAGAGGAATTCGAAGTCCAAAGGAACCTGTCAATCAGGGAGGTTTGGACTATGCTCTTAACTAAAGACTTTGATAGGGTCGAAGTCCTGTGCTGTCTTTTGCTGTAGCTTAGCGTCTGCTTCGTAAAGGTGGTTTATGGCTCACAACCCCCACAGCTTCAACCTTAGACTGTCTACCGTGGACCTCACCCCATTCCTAAGAGGTCCGTAAAGGGGGTGTGCATAAGCGCACCAGCGTGCCTACCATCCCTGTCCTACTATTCCCATTTATTTGTATTCATTTCCTTCGTTCATGCCCATGTTTATATTCATACCTGCTCTCTTGTACATGTTTGACAAACTGTAGGAAGAAATATCCTTCTGGGTTCAGCTCCAAGTGGGGAAAAAGACACTGGAAACATGGAGACTGCTTGGAAAGATGGTTTAATGGCGGACAGGATCACATGCCTTGAGTTCCTGAGCAGAAAAGGGCAGAGATGCTGAGAGTCCCTCTCTGGCTTTGAACTTTCGGAGACACAGGAAGAGTATCCTGATTGGTTGTCAGACTTCCAGGGGGTGGGGGTCTTAGCTAGCCTTGCTGGCTGATTTAATCTTCCCAGGTGCCATGTCGTGAGTTTCTGTTGCTAGATGGGTCCCCTTGTGTTAGTTTCGGTTCTAGATGGGTTCTATTGTGTTGCAGATGATGGTCCTTTGACAAAGGATTGGGTTTCTGCCTCTGGCCCATTAACAAAAGGTGGGGGGGCAGGAAGGTGGGAGCTGCTTCGTCTTTAAAGCATGCTTCTCCATTTCTCATCCAGGGAAACAGACTATTCTGCCTTTTTAATATTTCCCAAAATATTTCATTCTTCTAGGAAAGGGGGTGGGTGCTCACTTCCTACAAAACTAATGAATAAACAAACAAACAAATAACCACAGCGTTTCTCAAGCTTAGGAACTTTAAGAACGGCGGACTTCAACTTTCACCGGCTGGGGGAATCCTGGGAGTTGAAGTCCCACTCCTTATCTAGACTTCCCAAAAGCTGAGAAACTCTTGGAGAGAAAGCAAGGGCAAACCAGTAGCACTCCAGACAGAGGTTGTTGAACTACAACTGCTGGCGTCTCCCCGCATTACTCACCATTCCTAAGGATGCCGGGAACTGTAGTTCACAGGTCGGGAAAGGGCTGTACTTTTGTGCAGCTGGACCCTCCCCCCCCCCCCACACACACAACAATCTCAGCTGGGTTACTTTCAGCTGTGGGTTAACTTTACAGCCCACCCCCAACCAAAGCTCCCCTCCCCCTTCCCTCCAGAGCCCCCTACTCCAAGCCTCCTCCGTAAGCCCCCTTTTGCCAGGGATGCGTTGTGAACTCATCACCCCTCCCTCTTCGCCCTTCAAATCGCCTTACCCCTCTCAAGGTCTCCTTGCCCGCCGTCAGCTGCCCCTTGAGGCTTTTCCTGCGGAACTCCTGCAGGTTTTCGAAATACTCCTCTTCCTCCTGCTGATCGTGGGCGAAGAGCGACTCCAGGAGCGTCTTCCGACCGCAGGCTTCCAGGGCCCAGCCGAAGTAAGCTTCCAAGCGGCGGCACAGGGTCTCCAGCTCCGTCTCCCCCAAAACCGGGCAGCTGGGAAAAAGCAGCGCCCAGAAACCGCTGGATCCGCTCAGCGCGGGGGGCAAGGCGGGGAAGCAGGGCTCCAGCTGCGGGTTCAAAGCCGCCAGCTGCCGATGGACCCCCACCAAGGCCTGCGGGGAGTACAAGCCGGCCCAGCTCAGCCGCTGCTCATCGCCGGCCTTTTCTTCTTCATCCTCATCTTCATCCTCATCTTCATCCTCCTCCTCCTTCCCTCCCTCCTTCTCCCCGCCGGCTCGTTCTTGTAAAGTCCGGTTGTGACAAGTCACCGCGAATTTGCTCTCCACGCCGTTCCAAGCCACCAAAAAGCGCAGCTTGTGGGGCGGCTCGGGCTGACCGAAGATGTTTTCCTTGATGGCCACCCAACCTTCCAGGCTGTCCGGCTGCATCTCCTCCACCAGCTCCATGGGCAGGCGAGACCCCCCCAACCCCCACCCCCGTGGGATACGCGCTTCAGCTGGGGGGGGTGGAGAAAAGGAAGGCACTTTCCCACGCGCGTGCCCGGGGAACTTCAAAGCGGCGGGGGGGTCTCCCAGCGTTCTAGAACGCTGGGAAAACTTTGCTTCCCTTCGAACGAAAGGGAAAGTCTCGGGATGACAGCCCTGTTGATTGGTTGGCTGGTTGGTTGGTTGGCTTCCTTCTCTGACGTCAGGCGAGGCTGTCTGGATTCTTCATTGGCTGGCCGGCTTTCGGAGGTGTGGGGGTGGGTGGGAGTGGGGGAGGTGGAGAGAAGCGAGCTTTGAACTCGTGGGGATGCGTGACTCCGCATTTGGTCAGCAAATCACGAGGGTTCGGGCAGGGCTTAGCTTGGGAGATCTGCCTTTCGGGAGGACTGCCAAAAATGCCTCTTTCTCAAACCCCCCCCACCTTTTTTTAAAAAAAAAATGATTTATATGCCGCCCTTCTCCGGTGACTCAGGGCGGCTTACAATGCGTTAAGCAATAGCTTTCATACTTTTGTATATTTATACAAAGTCAGCTTATGGCCCCCACAATCTGGGTCCTCATTTTACCTACCTCAAAAGGATGGAAGGCTGAGTCAACCGTGAGCCTGGTGGGATTTGAACTTGCAGTAATTGCAGGCAGCAGATGTAAGTGGGTGTTAATAACTGCCTTAGTCTGCTGAGCCACCAGCCCCTTGGAGGGGGCTATGATTTTAGGAGGGGAGGGGAGAGATTGATTGGTTGGTTGATTGATTTTATTTTATTTTATTTTTTATTTATGTATTCATTAATTTATTTTCTTTTTATTTATTTATTTATTTATTTATTTATTTGTCAAGGGTGTATAAGATAACAGATATAAGTATAAACAGGAATATGAATACATGACAGTCAGAGGTAGGTTTCAGCAGGTTCTGACCAGTTCTGCAGAACCGGCAGCGGAAATTTTGAGTAGTTCGGAGAACCGGTAAATACCACCTCTGACTGGCCTCGCCCCCATCTATTTTCTGCCTCCCGTGTCCCAGCTGATTGGGAGGAAATGGGGATTTTGCACTAACCTTCCTCTGGATTGGGGAGGGAATGGAGATTTTACAGATGTTATGCTTCCTTTGCCACGGCCACCAAGCTATGCTCACCAAGCCCTGCCATGCCACGCCCACCAAGCCACACCCACAGAACCGGTAGTAAAAAAATTTGAAACCCACCACTGCATGAAATGGATACGAATAAATGGGGACAGTAGGACAAGGACGGTAGATCTTTTAAGATCTTTAAGATTTAAGATCTTTAAGGATCTCAGTAACAACCCCAGAAATTGTAAAGAACCGGGAAGTAGAGATTTTTCATTCTTTGCTATCAGTTCGTATTTCATGCTCAAATTGGAAATTGGTTCCCCTGGAGTCTTGGATCAGGTTGGCAGGAAGGGGCAAATATATATCCTCCAATCCTAATTGCAGGGCAGCGCTGAATAAATCAGAAAAGAAACACACCGCTTTTTAATGTGCTGGTGTGTCACAGGTGCGTCCCCCTGGCTGTAAAAAAAAAACTCATTTTGGATTTTGTTAATAATGCCAAGCAACTCGATTTTCCAATGTTAGAAAATGCAAGTTTTTCCACGGTGTCTAGAGGGTTTTAAACATTGTCTCCAAAATAGTTTGTAAATTGTAGACGAGTCTAGCAAGATTGTAACATAGAAAATAAGCAAACAATAATTGCTTTTAAAAGCCCAATTGAATTAGAGATACAGTTTTACGCAGAGGTTTGGGATGCTTTATAGCTTCTCTGGGGAAGGGTTGTGTTTTGCTCAAGATCGGACATGGGTACCCCAGCTTGTGTTAATACAAATATAAAATTGTGGAACTTTGCTAGTCGCCCACAAATAGAATTCTTCTTCATTGGCCGAGTGGATTGGAATTTGCCTCCGGTGCACAAGTTCTCAGTGTACATACGAACAACAAAGTGATAAATCATAATTCATAAGAGATAATAATAAATCATGAGATGCAAAGAACAAAGTTAAATCATAAGATACCAATTGGAGAAGGTAATAGGAAAGATAATCAGGATAACAGCAATACAGCCCTGCTATATGAATAAACAGAAGATCAGAACCAACCAAGCCTTGGTAGAGCAGCGAACTAAAGCGCTGTGAAAGTAGCACTTAGCTGCCTGCAATTTCTGTGAGTTCAAATCTCACCAGGCTCAAGGTTGACTCAGCCTTCCATCCTTCCGAGATGAGTAAAATGAGGACCCAGATTGTGGGGGCAATAAGCTGACTTTGTATAAAAAAGACCACCGCTTAGGGGCCCCCCGAAAGCCCTACTAAGCAGGTATATACAAAAGTATGAAGGCTATTGCTTAACGCATTGTAAGCCGCCCTGAGTCTCCGGAGGAGGGCAGCATATAAATCGAACCAATAAATAAATAAATAAATAAATAAATAAATTAATGCAATGCAATGCAATGCAATGCAATGCAATGCAATGCAATGCAATGCAAAATATAATATAATAATATAATATAATATAATATAATATAATATAATATAATATAATATAATATAATACAGAGCCTGTAGTACAGTGGTTTAAAGCACCCTGTTATTAACATCTATTAACATCTGCTGCTTGCAATTACTGCAAGTTCGAATCCCACCAGGCTCAAGGTTGACTCAGCCTTCCATCCTTTCTAAGGTGGGTAAAATGAGGACCCAGATTGTGGGGGCAATAAGCTGACTTTGTATAAATATACAAAAGTATGAAGGCTATTGCTTAACGCACTGTAAGCCGCCCTGAGTCTCCGGAGAAGGGCGGCATATAAATCAAATAAAAATAAAAAAATAAAAAATAAAATAAATATAATATAATAATATAATATAATATAATATAATATAATATAATATAATATAATATAATATAATATAATATAATATAATATAATATAATATATATAAATGGCATTCTGTATAACAGCCAGTCTAACTTTGTCCCCAAAATATGGAGTGTATTAATTCCCAATTCTCTCCATCTTCACAGTTGGCAATTTATGCTACTCTACACTCTTTCTTCCAGAAGGTTTAAAGAAGACATTTTTTTAAACGGGTCTCTCTGGGATTCAAAACTTTCAGGCCTCGATGTTTTCGTTAGGATTTGGATGTGACATTTTCTGCCATGACATTTAAGGGAGCTTTAGAGACAGGTGCTGATCTATCTTTGCTCCCTTGCCTAATAGCTGCCCATGCTATTCACAGGGTAGGTGGTGGTGGGGAAATCTTGTCTAATGTTACAGCGCTAAGTTTTCAGTTACAGGAAGATGGCAAGGTTTGGAAAATCAAGTTTGTGATACGGAGGAACCGAAACGCGTCACGATCGTTTGACCGTGAGAAGAACTGAGGGATCCTTAAAAGAAAAGGGCAAGTATTCTTTTTCAGAACATAATTCCTCACTTTCAAAAGAGTTCCTCACTTTCAAAGCTTTTTTAAGCTGCTTGAAAGTGCTGCCTCTGTGTTTGCACTTTATTTGTTTATTCATTCATTCATTTATTTATTTATTTATTGGTTCGATTTATAAGCTGCCCTTCTCCGGAGACTCAGGGCGGCTTACAATGCGTTAAGCAATAGCCTTCATACTTTTTGTATATACCTGCTTAGTAGGGCTTTTGCCGTCCCCCCCCAAAGCGGTGTTCTTTTTTTCTACAAAGTCAGCTTATTGCCCCCACAATCCGGGTCCTCATTTTACCTACCTCGAAAGAATGGAAGGCTGAGTCAACCTTGAGCCTGGTGAGATTCGAACTTGCAGTAATTGCAGGCATCTGGCAGCTAAGTTAACAGCACCTTAGTCCGCTGTGCCACCAAGGCTCTTGTTCCCAGTTGTTCCCAGTGCACAATTTTTCTTTAAGATCTCATTGCTGATCAATTTCAATTAGGGGCAATCGAACAGCTCTGGTTTTCTGTACAATGCTCCACACACACACAAACGTATTTTCCCACATGCCTGTAGGAGAGATTTTGAAATCTCCTTGGTATTTATGTTTAATAAATCGAACGGAAACAAATATATATGCTATATATACTATATATTATACTATATATACTGGTGGTGAAATCTGAACCGGTTTACTACTGGTTTACTACCGGTTTGCTGGCTGCGCATGCGCAGTGCACACCACGCACCAAATGCGAAGTGCGTGCGCGCAGGGCACGCCAAAAGGAGGCATGCGGTAAGTAGAACAGCGCGCGAGAGGGGGTGATCAGCTGTGGCACGCAATCTCTTTTTTTTACTTTTAAAAGCATTGCTTTTAAAAGTAAAAAAAAAAAAAGCCTCTGACGATCGCGCTGCTCCACTGGGATCGTCAGAGGCTTTTTTTTAACCTTTTAAAAGCATTTTTTCTACAATCTCTTTTAAAATGCTTTAAAAAAATTTTTTTAAAAAGCCTCTGATGATCGTGCGGCTCAGCTGGGCATGGTGGGGGGTAGGTATTTTTGCTACCGGTTCTCCAAACCACCCACCGCCATCGCTACTGGATCGAGCATTTCACCCCTGATATATACTATATATATATATATAATGCGTTTAGCATTTTGACAGCCTGATAGGAGCAACCTTTAATGGAAGGCTCCTTGAAGAAGAAGAAGGAAATTTTGCTCTCTGTTTAAAACCTGTTTTAAAGATTTATATTATTGGATTCTGTCCCTTGCTGTTTGTGATTTACTCTTATTGTGTTTTATTTTCCCTGTTGGTCTGAGCTGGGACAGGAGTGCTATGGGGCTGCATTCAAAGATCTCAGACTTCTGTCTTTGTCACACTAAGTTAGTATGCAAAGTTCGGTCAGAAGGAAAGGTTAGCCATATGCTTTCCTTGCAGCCCTTAAGAGCAAACAAAGTTCTGAGACCACATTGGCTTAGAACTGGTAACCTGGTTTTCTATCATTCTGAAAGAGAAAAGCTACCCTGGAAGCCCAAAATGATGTGTTGTTGTTTTTTTTAAAGGAAAGGAAATTAACCCAAAAAGGAAACGGGCTAAAAATACCATGTCTATCTGCATATATGAGAGAACTTCACCTACATAATATCATTGTCCCAACCCAGCAACCTCTGGCTATCAGGAAATTAACAGGGATTTCTGCATTTTTTTTTTTTGTTCCTGATTATCTGTTTCCTAGGCATCTAATTCTTCCATGGTGCATCCTGATAACTTCCAAGTATCCAAATATCCAAGTAAGGCTTTTAAGAGCCTTGGTGGCGCAGCAGACTAAAGTGCTGTTAACTAGCACCAGCTGCCTGCAATTACTGCAAGTTCGAATCTCACCAGGCTCAAGGTTGACTCAGCCTTCCATCCTTTCGAGGTAGGTAAAATGAGGACCCGGATTGTGGGGGCAATAAGCTGGCTTTGTATAAAAAAGAACACCGCTTAGGGGGGGCCGAAAGCCCTACTAAAGCAGGTATATACAAAAGTATGAAGGCTATTGCTTAACGCATTGTAAGCCGCCCTGAGTCTCCGGAGAAGGGCAGTATATATATTGAACCAATAAATAAACCAATAAATAGGAACAATAAATAGGAGCCTGAGTGGCGTAGGAAGCTAATGCCTCCTACTACGGCAGCATTTAACATCCAGCTGCCTGCAATTATTGCAGGTTCGAATCTCACCAAGGCTCAAGGTTGACTCAGCCTTCCATCCTTTCTAAGGTGGGTAAAATGAGGACCCGGTTTGTGGGGGCAATAAGCTGACTTTGTATAAAATATACAAAAGTATGAAGGCTATTGCTTAGCGCATTGTAAGCCGCCCTGAGTCTCCGGAGAAGGGTGGCATATAAATTGAACCAATAAATAAATAAATAAATAAATAAATAAATAAATAAGTAAGTAAGTAAGTAAGTAAGTAAGTAAGTAAGTAAGTACATTTATGCATTTTTCTTGGCAAAAGAATGGAAGTGGCTTGGTGTTTCCAAATGTTATGTCCAGTTCCCAGTATTTCCAATCTTGTTGGATTTCCTTGGGATCTCCTGATATCAATCAACTTGAACTGGGGGGGGGGGGTTCCAAAAATTTTAGCAAGGGGTTCTCTGCCCTGTTGCTGGGTGGGCGTGGCCTAATCGGCCTCCTGCACCACAGCGCGGGGGGGAGGCATTTTTGTCCTCCCCTAGCTCTGGAGGCTTTTCTTGAGCCTCCGGGAGTGAGAAAACGGCCTCCCCAGGCTCCAGAGACCCTCTAGAGGCTGGAAATGGGCCCATTTCTATCCTTCCCGAACTTCCGGTAGGCCTGTTTTTCGCCCTCCCTGATCCTCCACGCACGCTCTGCACTTACCTGCATCCAAAACAAGCCGTGTGGGGACTCCTGGGAGGGGAAGGGAGGGGAGGGGAGGGCAGGACCAGCCAGGAGAGGGATTTGGGGATTCTCCAAACTGCACAGAATCTTAGCTAGAGGTTCTCCCGAACCCACAGCAGCCCACCTCTGACTTGAACCTTCTTGGCTTTTTGAGACGTTAAGCATAAATTCCATTGCATGTCGTACTTTTATTGTTTTCTTAACAGAAAAGTGGGAAGCAGCACGCAAGACCTTTTCTTGGCCTGTTGACTTGGTGTCCAATACTCCTTCTCCACCATGGATTCTCCACTGAAAAAGGACGAGCCAGACAGTCCCAGGTTTTATCATTTGGAACTTTATGACTCCCTTGAAGATTTCTTTCCCGACGAGCCATTTCGAAGGCGAGATCTATCTCCGGGTGAAAAGAGGGCAACGCAAGATGCAGAGAAGGAACCTGCACCTCCTGAGGAGTATCGGGATCAGCAACCCACAGACCATGAGCGAGAAAAGAATGAGAAGGGTGACAGTGATGTTCTTGAGGATAAGGAGGCAAGCCGACGGTCCTACCAAGAGAAAGAACTGTACTGCATTACTTGCTGTGTTCCGGTGACACCTTTCAATAGCAAGAAGGGGGACCATCAAGAGCACGAAGTCATGGCTCTCACGGCTGTGGTGTATATCGCAAAGGTGAGGACCGCGTAAAGCCGATCCAGGTAGGGAAGCAGGACACGTTTGGCTAGGCTGCAAGACTCTGAACCGCTTTTTGTTTTCAAAGGATGCGTTCCAGAAAAATATTGGCCGATTGGAAGACCAAATCGCTCACCTGGAGAGTTTTGCTAGCCGCTTGGAGGAAATATTTATTACAGTAGAGGTAAGAGGCTCTTATGAGTTTATTTATTTATTTATTTATTTATTGGTTCGATTTATATGCCACCCTTTCTCCGGAGACTCAGGGCGGCTTACAATGCATTAAGCAATAGCCTTCATACTTTTTGTATATACCTGCTTAGTAGGGCTTTCGCCCCCCACCCCCCTAAAGCGGTGTTCTTTTTTTATACAAAGTCAGCTTATTGCCCCCACAATCCGGGTCCTCATTTTACCTACCTCGGAAGGATGAAAAGCTGAGTCAACCTTGAGCCTGGTGAGATTTGAACTCGCAGTAATTGCAAGAAGCTGGCAACTAAGTGCTACTTAATAGCGCTTTAGTCCGCTGCTCCACCAAGGCTCCTTAAGTTAAGTTCAGGGGGTGGGCTTTAAAAATTTTAGCAAGGGGTTCTCTGCCCGGTTGCTGGGTGGGCGTGGCCATGGTGGGCGTGGCCTAGCCAGCCTCCTGCACCATGTGTGGGGGCGTTTTTGCCCTTCCCGGGCTCTGAAGGCTTTCCTTGAGCCTCCGGGAGGGTGAAAACGGCCTCCCCAGGCTCCGGAGGCCCTCTGGAGATTGGAAATGGGCCTATTTCCGGCCTTCCCAAACTTCCAGTAGGTCCATTTTTCACCTTCTCTGTGTGCACCCTGCACTTACCTGCATCCAAAACAGGCCTCGTGGGGACTCCTGGGAAGGGCAGGGTGGGGTGGGCAAGGCCAGCCAGGAGTGAGATTTGGGGCTTCTCCGAACTGCACAAAATTTTAGCTAGAGGTTCTCCCAAACTCCTGCGAACCCTCAGCAGCCCACCCCTGGTTAAGTTCATGATTCTAAGTGAACTGGAAAGGAAAGTCCACCCCAGCCTCTTGCCATCTCATGCGTGGACAAAGAAGAAGTTGTGATGGATCGTTTCTTAGTAAGTCAGAGACTTCAGATTTAGGTTCTCCAACGGTTCAAAATGTGTTGTTGTGCCACGTCACAGGTCAAAATGTCACAAGGAGAAGCAGAGATGGCTACGTTGATTCCTTTATCCAAAGAAGAGGATGTATTTAATTTGTTTCTATTTGGAAATTGCTTCTGGATTTTGTGCTCGTAATAGGGGGGGAAAAAACAATTTTTGATTTTGTTTTTGTTGATTAGATAGGTTTGTTGCTATGGAAATGGCTGGTATATACAGTTGTGTAAAAGTAAAAAAGTTGAGGTTGTGATGTTGTTATCTTCTGCTGTGCTAAAGAGAGTTGGAAGTTAATGTCTTTTTCTTTCTTTTTCCCCTCTTTACTCCATGTTTTTTTTTCTTTTTCCCTCTCCCCTTCTATTACTTCTTAAAATTTCTATTTTAAACTATGATAAATTAATAAAAATGTAGCAAAGAGAAAAAATGTTGTTAACTGCGAGTTCAATTCTCACCAGGCTCAAGGTCGACTCAGCCTTCCATCCTTTCTAAGGTGGGTAAAATGAGGACCCAGTTTGTGGGGGCAATAAGCTGACTTTGTATAAAATATACAAAAGTATGAAGGCTATTACTTAATGCATTGTAAGCCGCCCTGAGTCTCTGGAGAAGGGCGGCATATAAATATAAATAAATAAATAAAAAAAACCCTCCAAGAATCCAAAGTTAACAACACTTTCGAGTGTGCTCAACTGAACCCAAAATATTTCCTTCCAGGAGAATTTTACCAGGCAGCAGCAAAACTTCGAGAAACATTACGATGACATCATACAGATCCTCGAGCAGCGATACGAAGAAAATATGCAGGCTTTGGGGGAGGAGAAGAAAGAGAAACTGGAAGCTTTGTACAAAGAACTGGTCAACTGTGGAGAGAACCTGGATACTTGCAAAGATCTGATGGAAACCATCGAAAATCTTGACCAGGGTGAAGAAAAATTAGAAGCCCTCAAGGTAAAGGACAGAAAGAATCCAGGGGGAATTGTGACCTCAAATGGGCTCAAAACCATTGCTTTAGGGATTGCTGAAAAATATAAAGGAAGATACATTGGTGATGTTAGGAGTACACTTATTTGGTTAAAAAAAAAAGAAGAAAAAGTTCAGTTACAAGAATGAATATTCAGTGGTACCAGAGATGGTATTCAGTCCCTTGCAGACAGCTAGTCATCTGCATTCTTCTGTTTGTTTGTTTGTTTGTTCATTCATTCATTGGTTCAATTTATATGCCGCCCTTCTCCAGAGACTCAGGGCAGCTTACAATGCGTTAAGCAATAGCCTTCATACTTTTGTATATACCTGCTTAGTAGGGCTTTGCCCCCCCCCCCACCAGCGGTGTTCTTTTTTTTATACAAAGTCAGCTTATTGCCCTCACAATCCGGGTTCTCATTTTACCTACCTTGGAAGGATGGAAGGCTGAGTCAACCTTGAGCCTGGTGAGATTTGAACTCGCAGTAATTGCAGGCAGCTGGCAGCTAAGTGCTACTTAACAGCGCTTTAGTCCGCTGCTCCACCAAGGCTCCTATATCTATATCTAGAGCGTCATTGAGACCACTTGGAGGTCTTTCTGTGTCCTCAGGGTTACCTGAGTAGTACAAATGGGTGTGGAGCCTCCTTGGAACCGCTGAAAGGACTGTGTTGTAGACTGGAGATAGATGATGTCATATCCTTCCTCCTCTGTTGAGTGAGGGCTGTTCAATTTTGACATAAATGGCCCTCTGTCAACAGAGGGGGAGGGATTCAACATCATCTATCTCCAGTCTACAACACAGTCCTTTCAGCAGTTCCAAGAAGTCTTCACAACCATTTACACTACTCAGGTGGCCCTGAGGCCACAGGCAAAACTCCAAGTGGCCTCAACGTCTCTCTACGAGAATGCAAATGACCAGCTGTCTGCAAGGAACATAAACCCTTCCATTCCCCACCATCCAGTCAGAGCTGAAGAAGCTTCTTGGATGAGAAGCGAAACGTCTTCAAAGAAAAAACAAGAAAGTCCAGTGGCCTCTTGAAAAAGCACCTTTGGGACAATGTTTGTTTGGTACTCAACACAAAAGCTAGAACTTGTTGCTGACAGCTGCCTTTGTGACTCACTATATTATTCCTTGTGGGAAAAATTTGTTTGGTACTCATCGTTTTTGGTACTCATCATGCCTCCCAGAACCAATGAGTACCAAGGTACCGGTGTAGATCCACACAGGTTATTTAGGATTGCATCTAACTTTCAGTATAGAATGAGCTTCTGTTGTATAGGTAGTCCTCGACTTACGACCACAATTATGATGAGAGTGATCCAGAACACCTCCCCTAAACCAGGAGGTCTCCGTAGGAGTCCCAGTTCTGGATTCTCCACTGAAAGGGCTACTATTTTGTAATTATGAAATATTGATTGATTGATTGATTGATTGATTGATTGATTCGATTTATATGACGCCCTTCTCCGGAGACTCAGGGCGGCTTACAATGCGTTAAGCAATAGCCTTCATACTTTTGTATATAACTGCTTAGTAGGGCTTTCGCCCCCCCCCCCCAATGGTTTTCTTTTTTATACAAAGTCAGCTTATTGCCCCCACAATCCAGGTCCTCATTTTACCCACCTCGAAAGGATGGAAGGCTGAGTCAACCTTGAGCCTGGTGAGATTTGAATTTGCAGTAATTGCAGGCAGCTGGTGCTATTTAACAGCACTTTAGTCTGCTGTGCCACCAAGGCTCTTGATAATTATGAAATTATTACCATTATACCTTGCTGTTTAAAAAGGGATGCAGTGGCTCAGTGACTAAGACACTGAGGTTGTCGATCGAAAGGTCGGCAGTTCAGCGGTTCGAATCCCTAGCGTCGCGTAACGGGGTGAGCTCCCATGACTTGTCCCAGCTTCTGTCAACCTAGCAGTTCGAAAGCAGGTAAAAAATGCAAGTAGAAAAAATAGGGACCACCTTTGGTGGGAAGGGAACAGCGTTCCGTGTGGCTTTGGCGTTGAGTCATGCCGGTCACATGACCACGGAGACGTCTTCAGACAGCGCTGGCTCTTCGGTTTTGAAACTGAGTTGAGCACCGCCCCCTAGAGTCGGGAACGACTAGCACATATGTGCGAGGGGAGCCTTTACCTTTACCTTGCTGTTTGCAGTGGGCTTCTGAGATGGCCTTTGTCATTTTGACCCCTTTGGGTTTGCGTTGCAAGAGATCTATTCTGCCATTTGATCAGACGACTCCTGACATTTATAAAGACATTATTTCAATCTCTGCTTTGAGATTTCAATTCTCTAAGGCAATTACTTTGTTCAGCGTATTAGGATATACTTTTGAGGAAAGATGCAGAGGCCTTTGCCATGAGGATAACAGCCATTTTAATTGGAGGGGGGAAAAGTCAGTACATCATTATTACACTTGTCTGTGTGTGTGCGCGCGCATATCTGTGTACATACGTAATATGTTCGTGGAATCACCAATTTCTCTTTCTTCAACAGGCTGCAGTTGCAACAATTCACAGGTAATACCGAAATACGGATTGTTAACAGCGTTCCTTTCTGTTGTCATCCCTCTACAGTCATCCTTTTTGTAGTCATTTCGTCACAAATGTTAACACTGGGCCTTAACGTTAGTTTATTTAGCATACTACCGTTGGGAGCAATAAATATAATTTCGCCTATATAAAATTGTGAAAAGATTTTTCTTAAGTCTGGTTTGCTACTAATTTGACTTTCATTTCAGGGCCAAGCAGCTGGGTTTCCATTAGGTTCTAGGTTGCTTAGTCTTAGGTTGCTTCTCTCCTTGATTAGCTTCCACCCATTGCCTCTTGTCCTGCCTTCAGGGGGTGCTGTAGAAATTTTTCCATATAATCTTTTAAATAGGAATCAGAAATATTCTTTCCTGTAGTTATGGAAGGCTCAAACCGTTCAGGATACTTTGTGGCGCCTTGAGGTACCTGGGCAAGGGATCCCTCCACCGTCGCGGGGTGCTGGTCGTCCGGAACGAAAAATCGCCTGGTGACTCCTGGCTGGCTCACCAAAAAATGTTACAGAAAAGAGACCACACCAGCTCTTTATCGAAAGGAAAGGTTTATTGCGCAAGGTTCAGCAGCGATAGCTCAAGCAAAGTCTGAACCCCGAGGGGTTGTTACATACAGGTTTATACATTCTTTTCAGTCAGTATATTCATTTCCGGATGTATACATGATTACCATTTATGGGTATGACATGCCCACTTCCTTGATCCTACCGGGGTAGCTCAGCAATGGTGAGATGTCACGTATGCTATGAGCGGGGGCTTAATCCCATCAATCGTCTCGTTCAACAATGTCACGTAGGCATTGAGAGCAGGGACTTAATCCCATCAATCCACTTTAAAGTGGTCAACAATAGATTAAAAGAACACAGTTTCTGTAGGAAAAGACAAAATTGACAGCCGCTTGTCTGAAAGGTATAGGGGCGTGATGGCGAACCTATGGCACGGGTGCCACAGGTGGCACGCAGAGCCATATCGGTGGACACGTGAGCTCAGCTCCGGCACGCATGCGTGTGCCAGTCAGTTGATTTTTGGGCCTTCCGTGCCCAGCAGAAGTCAGAAAACACACTGTTTCCGGCCTCCGGAGAGCCTCTGGTGGGGGGGGAAGCCCATTTTTGCCCTCCCCAGGCTCCTAGAAAGGCTCTGGAGCCTGGGGAGAGCAAAAAGACGGGCCTACCAGGCCCACTGTGCCATCGTGTGCCAAAAGCGGGGGAAGAGCGGGGGGGTGTCATGCGTGCATGTGTGGGGGGATGGGGCACATTGAATTATGGGTGTGGGCACACGCACGCCCAATCCCCCCCACTACCCCCGCTTTTGGCACACGATGGCAAAAAGGTTAGCCATCACTGGTATAGGGTCTCCTGCTTGAGAAGGGGGTTGGACTAGAAGTCCTCCAAGGCTCCCTCCCTCTATTCTATGAAACACTGCCTTATTTGAACTTGCCTGTATCTTTGAACTACTTTTAAAATATATATATATTTATATATCACATCGCTTAGAAGTCTGCAATTCTTAATGAGCATGTTTAACTTGGGATTTTAATACTGTCTTTTCTGAATATATATATATATATATATATATATATATATATATATATATATTTGTAAACGGATTCTGTATAGAATATAGAAGGGTGCAGTCCCTGCATTAAATGTATATAATATAGTAGAAATGTTTGAGAGTCACATCAATCTCAACACAAGCCATCTAATGCTGATTTTTTTGGGGTGGCATTTTCAGAGTACATGCCTTCTTGAAAAAGGATGTGAGTGTCGACCTATCGACTCCAGCAGAGTTTGAAAACCGAACCATTCCTTTCTCAGACATTCAGGAACGAATGGAGTCTGTGAGCTCTTTCCCAAGTAAGTCCATTAGGGTACCAAATACAAACAGTAGGTTGAGATGGAAGCTGGTGACTTTATTTCCTAGACCAGGGATGGCAAACCTTTTCGGCACCGAGTGCCCAAACCGGAACACACGTGCATGTACGTGCATGTGAGCGCGCTGGAGTGCCAGAAACCTAAAGACCAGCTAGCTGGCATTCTCATGCCTGTTTTTTTCCAATTTTTGGTCATTTTGGGGGGCAGTTTTCAGACCATTTTTGGGTCCTTTTTTGGGCTGTTTTCAGGCCGTTTTTCGGGCTGTTTTCAGGCTATTTTCTGGTGCTCCGGCGCCCGGGAAGAAGAACAGCTGGCAACCGCATGTGTGCCCACAGAGAGGGCTCTGCATGTCACCTCTGGCATGCATGCCATAGGTCAGTGATGGCTAACCTTTTTGTCGTCGCGTGCCAAAAGCGGGGAGAGCATGGGGGGTCGCGGGTGCAGGTGCCCACATCCATAATTCAATGCGCCCCGCCCTCCTGCACATGCGCACGTGACCCCCCCACACACACACACTTCCCCCTGCTTTTGGCATGCAATGGCATGGTGGGCCTGGTAGGCCGGTTTTTCCCCCTCCCCAGGCTCCAGAGGCTTTCTAGGAACCTCGGGAGGGCAAAAACAGCCTTCCCTATCTCCCCAGAGGCCTTCCGGGGGCCAGAAACAGCCAGTTTCCCGACTTCTGGTGGGACTGGAAGGCCTGAAAATCAGTTGGCCGATGTGCGCTGGAGCTCAGCTAGGGCAACACTCACGTGCCCACCAATATGGCTCCACGTGCCACCTGGGGCACCCGTGCCATAGGTTCGTCATCACGGCCATAGGTGTTCTGTCCCCGTCTCACACACGCACCCCAAACAGCCAGCCAGAGGTTAAATAACTTTTCAAACACCCAATGTCAGATATCAGAAACTTCGCAGCAACCCCGTAGCTGCCTGCCAAGACTTTACTCCAAGAAGAAGGAGGGGTTGTTCCTCCACCAGATAACACAGACAAAATACACACAGTCCAGTTCGTAAATTAAATCCACAGCAGATTAGGCGTTGTTTTTCAGAGTTGCAAGTGACTTGCCAGAAGTTTAAGCTTTGTCCGTCACAGAGTCAGAATGGCCACCACCCTCCCTTATATAGCCTGTGGGGTGTGGTCCAGTGACTCAGCTTAATCTCTGGCATGCCTCCCCTTCTGCTGCGTACGTTTGTCTCGCGGACGCTGGTGTGGATCCAGCCACAACTTATCTCCGTCGTCGCTATCCGACTGATCGGAGACACCTGGCTCCTGGCCAATCTCTTCTGCTTCGGCAGACACCTGAGGCATTGCCAGAGAGGAGGGTCCTGGAGAGGGAGGCCTGGCCGACTCCTCTCCTTCATGTTCGGAGCCTTCCTCCTCCGATAAGAGGGGCTCGGGGGTCGGAGCCACAACAATAGGTTCACCATCACAGTTCTAGATGATGTGCTTTAAATGCATAATTTAGAACAGGGGTCTCCAACCTTGGCAACTTGAAGACTTGTGGACTTCAACTCCCAGAATTCCTCAGTCAGCAAAGTTCAGCAAAGCTCAGCAAAGCTGGCTGAGGAATTCTGGGAGTTGAAATCTACAAGTCTTCAAGTTGCCAAGGTTGGAGACCCCTAGTTTACAATACTCAAACCCCTCCAGAGAAGAAAGACGACTAAATATATCATTATATATTTGGAAGAGTTTCTTCTGCATGACTGACTACTGGAGAATTTATATTATGGTTGCTCTAACTTCATATGTCCATGACTTACATCATTCTCAACATATCAGCAAATGGGGACAAATCCATCAATTGGCAAAAAGAAAACGAAAAGGACGAGATCTCCAGAAATGAAATCTCCATGCGATCAGTTGGTGGCAGAATTCTATCAGGCAAGGAAAGGAATGTCAGGGATATGCAGCACGTTTCATCTGAAAGCCACAATAGGCTTTTGAGGATGCGATGGAAGCCATGCTTCAAAAAGTAGGCTTAGCCAATCAAGTAACTCTGGCCAAGCAAAACGTAGACTTGGTCAAGAAAAAACAAGTAGGTCTGATCAAGACAAGAAAAAAATGATTTGATTTAATGGACACTGAAGTTGGATGAAACATAATGAAATAGAGTAGAGTAGAGTAGAGTAGAGTAGAGTAGAGAAGTGTGGGGAAGTTGGGTTCGGTTGGGTTGGGTTGGGTAGAGTAGGATAGGGTAGGGTAGAATCGAATATAATGGAGTGGAGTGGAGTGGAGTGGAGTGGAGTGGAGTGGAGTGGAGTAGAGTAGAGTAGAGTAGAGTAGAGTAGAGTAGAGTAGAGTAGAGTAGAGTAGAATAGAATAGAATAGAATAGAATAGAATAGAATAGAATAGAATAGAATAGAATAGAATAGAATAGAATAGAATAGAATACTTTCTTTGGCCAAGTGTGATTAGATACACAAGGAATTTGTCTCCTTGTAACAAATGTAGCTACTAAGATTTCTAGCTCTCAAAATGCATTTCTCACAGATGTAATATTGATTCTGGTAAAAAAGGAAGTCCATCTTCTCAGTTAAATTCTATCCTGGTGCACGGCAGTTTTCACCAAGGAGTAAATACCCAGGTCTGGAAGTTTCCTGTCCCCTTTTGCAAAATCTTACAACTGATTTCTCCCTTTCTGATTGTAGCTTTTACACCGCCTTGTGCACCAGTGATGAACGCTCAAGATCCCAACTCAGCTATGGGGACGTCGGTGAAAGTTTGCTGGAGCTTTTTCTCAGAAGATATTGTGGAAAGTTACCAGCTCTATTACAAGCAAGTGAGCAATGATACATCAAGCAAGGAGGAAGAAGGTAAAGAGATTAAAGCCAGATCAGGTAGAATGGGGGAAAAAAACACGTCTCTAACTAAACTCTTAATGCTTTCGTTCCTGGCAACATTTTTCCTGACCACGGAGTCACCGGTTTTCTTTCCCAGGAACCAAAAAGGCCCGATTTTTAAAAACTGGAAGCAACAGCATTTTTAAACATGGAATTCCATCCACAATCTCGTCCTGGTGTCTGTTTTTGTATTTGGTTTTAAAAAAAAATTGGCTTCAAAAAACATTTTGGTTCCTGGCAACATTTTTCTTGACCGTGGAGTCACAGGTTTTCTTCCCCAGGCACCAAAAAGGCTTAATTTTAAAAAACTGGAAGCAACACCATTTTTAAACATGGAATTCCACACTGAATCTTGTCCTGGTGTCCCTTTTTGCATTTGGTTTCAGAAAAAAAGATTGACGTCAAAAAACATTTTGGTTCCTGGCAGCATTTTTCCTGACCGTGGAGTCACGAGCCTTTTTGGTGCCTCAGGAAGAAAACTTGTGACTCCGCGGTCAGGAAAAATGCTGCCAGGAACCAAAATGTTTTTTGATGCCAATTTTTTTTCTGAAACCAAATGGAGAAAGGGACACCAGGGCAAGATTTGGGGTGGAATTCCATGTTTAAAAATGGTGTTGCTTCAAGTTTTTCAAAAACAAGCCTTTTTGGTGCCTGGGGAAGAAAACTTGTGACTTCGCGGTCAGGAAAAATGCTGCCAGGAACCAAAATGTTTTTTGACGCCAATTTTTTTTTTGAAACCAAATGTAAAAAGGGACACCAGGGCAAGATTCTGGGTGGAATTCCATGTTTCAAAATGGTGTTGCTTCCAGTTATAAAAAATCAAGCATTTTTGGTGCCTGGGGAAGAAAATCTGTGACTCTGCAGTCAGGAAAAATGCTGCCAGGAACCAAAATGTTTTTTGACGCCAATTTTTTTTTTTTGAAACCAAATGTAGAAAGGGACACCAGGGCAAGATTTGGGGTGGAATTCCATGTTTAAAAATGATGTTGCTTCAAGTTTTTCAAAAACAAGCCTTTTTGGTGCCTGGGGAAGAAAACCTGTGACTCCGCAGTCAGGAAAAATGCTGCCAGGTACCAAAATGTTTTTTGACGCCAATTTTTTTTCTGAAACCAAATGTAAGAACGGACACCAGGGCAAGATTCTGGGTGGAATTCCATGTTTAAAAATGATGTTGCTTCCAGTTTTTGAAAACCAAGCCTTTTTGGTGCCTGGGGAAGAAAACTTGTGACTCCGCGGTCAGGAAAAATGCTGCCAGGAACCAAAATGTTTTTTGACGCC
>WNWU01000103.1:1156534-1167107 GCA_012654045.1 Ptyas mucosa
TCAGGAAAAATGCTGCCAGGAACCAAAATGTTTTTTGACGCCAATTTGTTTTTTGAAACCAAATGCAAAAAGGGACACAAGGACGAGATTCGGGGTGGAATTCCATGTTTAAAAATGGTGTTACTTTCAGTTTTTAAAAATCGAGCCTTTTTGGTGCCTGGGGAAGAAAAGTTTTAACTCTAATTAAGGTTCCCCTCGCATATACCTGCTAGTCATTCCCGACTCTAGGGGGCAGTGCTCATTTCAAAGCCAAAGAGCCAGGACTGTCCGAAAACGTCTCCGTGGTCATGTGGCCAGCATGATTAAACTCCAAAAGCGTACGGAACGCTGTTCCCTTCCCACCAAAGGTGGTCCCTATTTTTCTACTTGCATTTTTTACGTGCTTTCGAACTGCTAGGTTGGCAGAAGCTGGGACAAGTAACGGGAGTTCACCCCGTTATGCGGCACTAGGGATTCGAACCGCTGAACTGCTGACCTTTCAATCGACAAGCTCAGTGTCTTAGCCACTGAGCCATCACATCCCTTTTTTGCTCTAATTAATATAAGTTTAATAAATTTTACTTCTTATTTTGTTCTCAGGCCATTAAATCTTTAGAACGTGAGCTCTGAAAATTAGCAAAGAGTCTATCTGGGAGCTACGCTCAATTTGTGGCTTGTTTACTCCAAACCAAGTTTAAAAGAGAAAGACCGCAACATAATATGCTGTTACTCTGGCATGAATTAATCTATGACTTAAGATCTGTTGCAGTTTCAAAGAACTCCTTATAATCTTTGTACTTTCCAATTGCAGAGTTTAAGCTAAATGTGAAAGAAACCTACTGTACCGTTGGTCAGCTGATGCCAAACACACAATACGAATTTTGGGTAAAGGCAGTTAACAGAGCTGGGGTCAGCTCAGAGAGCGAAAGAGCCGTGTATATGACAGGTAAATGGCTTCTGATGTTATGTTTTGGTTTAGGAAAACAATAATGTTTTATTGACATATGTAAAGTGGGGACCAGTCTGCCCAAAGCTAATTTTTTTGGGGGTAAACTATGAGAGAGAGAGATTAAGATCACAATCCTCTCCTTTATTTAGATGGCGTTGACTTTAGGTACTAATATTTCCCCAAAAATCAGGTTATTTAATTTTTTAATTGATACTGGGTTTTTAAAAAAATAGTTTCACCTTAATTACCATATTTTTCGGAGTATAAGACGCACCTTCCCCCCCCCCTAAAAGGGGGAGAAAATTTAGGTCCGTCTTATACACCGAATGTTGCCCCGCCCACCCACTGGCCCCCACCCTTTGGCCTCTGCCTCCCAGCAGTTTACCTCCTTGCAGCAAGCAGCAACAGCCTGTTTCAGCTTCAGCACAGCCTAATTAGCACAAGTTGATTGTCCCTTGGATTGGCCTCCCAATGCTCAGCTGTTTCAGGCTGCAGGGATTGCCATTGCCTATTGCTGTGCGGGCTCTGCTGCTTGCTGCAAGGAGGTAAATTGCTGGGAGCAGATTTTTTTTTCTGGTGCTAATCAAGCTATGCTGAAAACAAAAATGAAAGTAAAGCAGGCTGTTTGCTGTTTGCTGTTTGCTGCAATGAGGCAAAATTGTTGGGAGGCAGAGACTGATTTCTTTTTCTTGTTTTCCTCACCAAAAACGGTAAGTGCGTCTTATAGTCCGGAGCGTCTCATACCCCAAAAATACGGTATATAATAAATATGATCTACATCCTCTACTGTTAGAATAGAATCGAATAACAGAGTTGGAAGGGACCTTGGAGGTCTTCTAGTCCAACCCCCTGAATAGGCAGGAAACCCTACACCATTTCAGACAAATGGTTATCCAACATCTTCTTAAAAACTTCCAGTGTTAGAGCATTCACAATTTCTGGAGGCAAGTTGTTCCACGGATTAATTGTTCTAACTGTTGTCTTCCTTTAGTTCTATTAAAAGGTGGAGAAGAAGTTTAAATCAATATTGTCATTTTGTTTGTGGCTTTTAAACAGAATTTGCTAAATTTCTACTTAAGTCGTTTTAGGATGTCTTTTGGGTTATTGAATTCTCTTCCCAGCTGGAATGGCAACCAAGAAATCCAAGGCCCAATATTTTATTAGTGATCTGAGTCTTTGCAATTTATAGTCTAGATTTTCACTCATCAAAAAAAACAAAAAACAGTGTTCGTTTTTTTAATGCTTCAAAAGACTCTTGTACGGTCTACGTTTTCAGCTCCTTTGCCACCTGTTATCAAAGAGAAGGCGATTCAGAGCTGTGAATACTCTGCTCTGGTGCGATGGGAATGTGGAAATAGTAATCCTGTGGAATCCTACACTGTTGAATTATCTAAGATGGCTGATGGAGATGGAGGCGAAATTCTCACTGAGTAAGTTGCACGGGGTTTGATCTGCACGTATCGTACTATATCATGAGTTCATGGCGGTGGTGGGTTTCAAATTTTTTTTTACTACTGGTTCTGTGGGTGTGGCTTGGTGGGCGTGGCATGGTTTGGTGGGCGTGGCAGGGAAAGGATACTGTAAAATCCCCATTCTCACCCCACTCCAGGGGAAGGTTACTGCAAAATCCCCATTTCCTCCCGATCAGCTGAGACTCAGGAGGCAGAGAATAGATGGGGGTGGGGCCAGTCAGAGGTGGTATTTACTGGTTCTCTGAACTACTCAAAATTTCCTCTCCGGTTCTCCAGAACTGGTCAGAACCTGCTGAAACCCACCTCTGGTTCATGGTCATATTCCGCGATACACTGGATCTTTTGAGTAGAATCATATTTGGGAGCAAACCTAAGAAGCAACACTCACTCAACCCTACTAAAAGCTTTGGGATTGCAAGTCAAAGGTATTCATCCCAGTCCATCCTAAAACTTCCTTTGCCCATGGTCATTTTCCAAAATGTTGCTCTATTGCATTACAATGTAAGATATAGCGTGTTTAGAACATGAGCAGGAAGAACACGCCAAATTATAGAGAAAATTGGTTTTTTCCCCAATGGTTTTTGCTACCAACAGCATGACTGCTCCAAGCTGTTTCCTTCCTTCCTTCCTTTCTTCCTTCCTTCCTTCCTTCCTTCCTTCCTTCCTTCCTTCCTTTCTTCCTCTTCCTTTCCTTCTTCCTTCCTTCCTTCCTTCCTTCCTTCCTTCCTTCCTTCCTTCCTTTCTCTTTTCTGTCTGCAAACACACATAGAATATTCACTTGTATTTATTGTTAGTAAGAGAAATAAATTATTCCCACTTTACCAATCTCTCAAAGGAAGCAGAGGTGGGGGAGGGGGACCTAACTCCCTCCCACCATTTCCTTGGTACTTTGTTTTTCTCTGGTCAGGTTCACAATCCCTTGGTCAATTTCACAGATAGAAGGTTCTTTCAGCCCTGGAGGCCATCTTTTCCTTTGGATATTCAGGGCTGCCACACTTAATGCTGTGGTGAATTGGGAGAGGGGGGATTGCATGGAGTTGCAGGGAAATCTAGCCATAATAACATTCTTTTCTCTGAGAGACAAGGACATCCTGCCCTGCACCTGGAGTGATGTGACTGGGAGGCATCTCCAGTTGGGATGGTGCATTGATTGGACCATGTGATGGACATGTGGGTGCAGAGAGAAGGGACTTGGACTTTCTTTTGGGTGGGGAAAATCTGGAAGCTCTCAGATTCAGGTTTTCCAAGATGTGCCAATATGACATCTCTAATAAAATGGAACTTTGAGGAACTTCTAGCCTTGGAGTCTTCTTGCATTGTGGGTGTTACTTGGAACCCTGGCATTTTCCCTATTATGCTACCGTGTTTCCCTGAAAATAAGACCTCCCTGAAAATATTTAACCGCATGCGCAGCTGGTCCCCACCATAAAAAGAGCCTTGGTGGCACAGCAGATTAAACCAGGAGCCTGGTTTAGCTCAGTAGACTAAAAGCATAGTGATCAACACCAGCTGTCTGTAATTACTGTAAGTTCGAGTCTTACCAGGCTCAAGGTTGACTCAGCCTTCCATCCTTTCTAAGGTAGGTTAAATGAGGACCCAGTTTGTGGGGGCAATAAGCTGACTTTGTATAAATATACAAAAGTATGAAGGCTATTGCTTAATGCATTGTAAGCTGCCCTGAGTCTCCGGAGAAGGGCGACATATATATCAATTTTTTTTTTAAAAAAAGTGCTGTTAAGTAACACCAGCTGCCTGCAATTACTGCAAGTTCAAATCTCACCAGGCTCAAGGTTAACTCAGACTTCCATCCTTCCGAGGTAGGTAAAATGAGGACCTGGATTGTGGGGGCAATAAGCTGACTTTGTATAAAAAAGAACACCATTTGGGGGGGGGGTGAAAGCCCTACTAAGCAGGTATATACAAAAGTATGAAGGCTATTGCTTAATGCATTGTAAGCCGCCCTGAGTCTCCGGAGAAGGGCGGCATATAAATTGAACCAATAAATACAATAAATAAATAAATTTCCACCGGTTAGGATTAGGGAGACAGAGCTGGAAATCAGGTAAGATGGCAAGAGGATCCCCACCTTGCTCTACTCGCCCCAAAATAATAAGACCTCCCCCAAAATAAGGCCAAGCACTTATTTCGGGGTTCAAAAAATATAAGACAGGGTCTTATTTTCGGGGAAACACGTTATGATGTTTCTGCTATGCATAGGGATGGTCAGCTCAACCAAGGAGGCAATCAACTGATAGAAATGTTCAAAGGCACTGTAATGGGCTGGACACTGGAATAGATTTTCCAGGTGGAAAAAAGTCACGATCAATATGACTGAGATACTGATACCTTGTAAAGCTTGCTTAGCTCTTCCTTTCATGTTAATCTCCTGCTCTCTGATATGGTACAAAATAGAATCGGGAGTGTTACTTCTCAACTCTTTCTGAGGTTCCCAGGATCACCAAAAAAAAAAACCCCACAAAAAAACCTTAACCCTCCTTTCAAATGTGACTCTAAACATTTTTTCCCACTTTTTTGTTCCCCAGATCTGTGGTTGGAATTCCCAATTGTGAGGCGTTGATTCAGCTGGAGCCAAAACAAAGCTATCTTCTATTTGTGAAGGCCCTCAATATAGGAGGATCAAGTGAAAGGAGTGAGCCAGCTTCTATCCTTAGCACAGGTAGTAAGAATGTACTCTTAGCAGGCACATTTGGCAAATGGTGGCATCCTATTTTACATTGCTTGTAGCGGGTGCTTTTTAAAATTATTTTACTTCATTTCCAAAAATTAGCAGAAAGGGGGAGAAAAATCGAGAGGTGCTGTAGGCAGGGGTGGGCTTCAAAAACGTTAGCAAGCACTTTTTTGGCTGAAGAGGTTGTAGAAAAAATGCTTTTAAAAGTTAAAAAAAAAGCCTCTGATGGCGGGGTAAGTGAGTGGCGACCTTGCCGGGGATTGGTTCGGGGGCGTGGCCAGCCAATGTTATTACCGGTTCTCCGAACTACTACAAATTTTTACTACCGGTTCTTGCGAACCGGTGCGAACCGGGAATAACCCACCACTGCTCTACACATGTCCTGCACTTACCTACATCCAAAACGGGCTGTGTGGGGACTCCTGGGAGGGGTGGGGCGGGGTGGATGGGCCAGCCAGAAGTGGGATTTGGGGAGTTCTCCGAACTGCACAGAATTTTAGCTAGAGGTTCTCCTGAACCCCTGCAAACCCCCAGCAGCCCACTTCTGGATTGAATAGTTACAACCAGATTTCATTTCTCCCACAGGCACTGTATTTACCCTCAATGAAAAAACAGCTCATCCCTTGTTGTCTATCCTGGAAGATGGGCTGACATTGGCCTGCCACGAAACCAAGAGGGCCCAAAGTGACACATCCTTTGGCGAAGACAGTTTTACAAGGTTTGAGTTCTTTATGCCTAGTCTGCATTCTTTTTAATCCCGTTTTATTGCTTCACGATCCTTTCTTTAAAAAGGTCCCAGGACCTCTGAAAATGCACTTTGGACAGTGTTAAAACTGCTTGCCACAGCTCCAAGCAAATGGTGAAAAAAAGTCATAGGGGTTGAATCGGGGGGTGAAATCCAGCAGGTTCTGACAGGTTCTGGAGAACCGGTTGTGGAAATTTTGAGCATTTCGGAGAACCGGCAAGTATCACCTCTGGCTGACCCCAGAGTGGGGTGGAAATGGAGATTTTGCAATATCCTTCCCCCAGAAGTGGGGAGGGAGTGGGGATTTTGCAATATCCTTCCCCTGGAGTGGGGAGGGAATGGAGATTTTACAGTATCCTTCCCCCAGAAGTGGGGAGGGAGTGGGGATTTTGCAATATCCTTCCCCTGGAGTGGGGAGGGAATGGAGATTTTACAGTATCCTTCCCCTGCCATGCCCACCAAGCCACGCCCACAGAACCGGTAGTAAAAAAATTTGAAACCCACCGCTGCTTCTGGCTCATGGCCAAGATCAGCTGGGAAAACTGTCTTGTGACTCCTGTCAGATAGGAAAGGACCACATGTGAAGTTCTCATTCAACTGATGTATTACTAATCATGCTTATCCACAGGCATCTACTCAAAAATGGTTAAGACAGTCTTGACACTAGATAAGGGCCAATGGAATTCAAGAGGGGTTGGACTTAATCCGCTTGTGGCTACATACAGACTCTAAGCTGATTCCTCTTTTGACGCCACCTCAGGCTCTGTCACTCCTTCTCCTACAGTTCCAGGTTCACCTTAATTTGGAGTCGAAGACTTCTCCATGACAGCTCCCAAGTTAGGATCTTAAGATCTCTCGCAAAACGAAGACAGTTGACAACTTGAATGGGGAATTTTAAAAAAAATCCTACTCCAAGCATCTAGCCATATACATATATATACAAGCTGGACATGTGTCCAATTCCTGTGACATTCCAGATTTCCTTATTTAATTGTCACTCCGCCATTTGTTCCCTGGAAATCTCAAAAAAATCCAATCATTTTATCTACAACTTAACTAGTGCCCAGTTTTGGCGGATAAGAGACGATGCAGAGGATGACTTAACTCCGTCAAGAAAATCAATATCTTTTTTATTTTCTTTTATCAAGGTTACTCATATTTTTAGGGAGGCTGATAAAGTTTAATTAGGGGAGTTAAAGGATTTAAGGGAAATTTTGAATTTTTCTTTAGTATGTTAGTATATTTTAGTATATGTTTATGTTTGTTATTGTAACACCCTGTTACGGCTTGGGGAGGTCAGGGTTGGGGAGGGGAGGGTTGGGGGTGAGGGAGAAAAGATTTTATATAAATGTAAACACAACAAGAAAATTTGAAATGTAATAATGATAGTGTAATGTGTTTATTATTAAGAATATGAAGGGGGTGGGGGGAGGGGGAGAAATGTTTAATTCTGTTTGTAAAACTTTTTCAATAAAAAAAAAAAAGAAAATCAATATCTTGAAAGTTGACCCACGTTCCTTCCCCCACTCTCTCTCTCTCTCTCTCTTTTTTTTTGCCAGATCCATTGCTGTGTTGGGATACCCGATCCCATTCCGAGGAAAACATTACTGGGAGGTCGATGTGGATGAGAATACTGAATATTGCATTGGGGTAGCTTTTGAAAATGTACCGAGAGACGATTACTTGGGCAAAAGCCACTCCTCCTGGTGTATGAAGCACAGCGTTACTTCCTCCCGGTACAGCTTAATCGTAACCCTTGGGATGACGTTGCAACCAGCTTGCAAGATTTTATACTTCAATTTACCCTTATTTTCTGTGGATTTCCTAAACAGCTGAGGGCTGCATCAAGAACTACAAACCTCCTAAACTCGAGATGGGTAGGGAACAGGGGTGGGCTACTGGGGGTTCGCAGGGGTTTGGGAGAACCTCTAGCTAAGATTCTGTGCAGTTCGGAGGTCTTGCTAATACCAATTTACCATTTAAAGCAGGGATATCCAACCTTGGCAAGGGACATGGTGGCTCAGTGGCTAAGACGCTGAGCTTGTCAATCGAAAAGTCGGCAGTTCAGCGGTTCGAATCCCTAGCGCTGCATAACAGGGTGAGCTCCAGTTACTTGTCCCAGCTTCTGCCAACCTAGCAGTTCGAAAGCACGTAAAAAAAAATGCAAGTAGAAAAATAGGGACCACCTTTGGTGGGAAGGGAACAGTGCACCTTTGGCGTTTAGTCATGCCGGCCACATGACCACGGAGACGTCTTCAGACAGCGCTGGCTCTTCGGCTTTGAAACGGAGCTGAGCACCGCCCCCTAGAGTCAGGAACAACTAGCACATATGTGTGAAGGGAACCTTTACCTTATCCAACCTTGGCAACATTAAAACCCGTGGAGTTCCCAACCAGGGCCAATTCTGGGAATTGAAGATAATAACTTTGTGTCTTCAAGCTGCTAAGGTTGGGCACCCATGATTTAAACCTTCTGATCTCTTTCTCTTTACACAGACACCTCTATGAATTTCTCAACGATGGGATGACACCCGACATCAAGATCACGGTTCCTCCCGAGAAGATTGGCCTTTTGCTGGACTACGATGAAGGGACTCTCTCGTTTTTTAACGCTGATATCGCGCAACACTTGCACACCTTCCACAACAATTTCCGCGATTTTGTGTGTCCCTGTTTTGCGGTGGAAGACATCGGGGTGCTCAGGATTCGAAATGGCATCACAGTACCTCCCCAGGTTGTTTTGTGATTCGGGGTAGCAAGATGGCATTCGTAATATGCCGTGCAGGACGCTTTCAGCCCCCGTTGCAATTTTTTTCTCTTTCTCCCCGCAAATTGTGTGTATTACTTAGTTATTTATTTGGTTAGTATGGGAGACAAGATCGTAGTGTTCATACAGTCAATTCTGTTGAATACTTTAAAATGTGTTTCTTGTTGTTTACCCACAAAAAACACTTCATCTGACCAGCTGAAATACTGAGGGCTTCATTTACACAAATATTAATTAACCTAGTGAATTGTGAGGGGTTTTTTTTCCCCCTAGTTTGACTTGCTTTGCAAACCCATCCTGTTAGAATCGATAATAATTTTGTGTATTGCACACTCCAAGAAAAGAGTTTTATCTAGTAAGCAACCTAAATATTTTGGATCAACACGATACACTCTTTTTTTTTTAATACTGTAGAATAAACTTAAATTCGGGCACGGTAAGGCTGAAGGAAGCATTGTTAATGTAGCGAATGTTGCTCAGTGGGAAAAATACAGCAGCAGAGAGATTGCAAAAATAAATAATAAGCAATTATTTGGCAAAAGAAGACATGACCTCAACTGTTTCAGCTATGATTTGACTCCTTCTAAAGAAGCAGAAGAGCTCTTACCTATCTCCCAATGCCTTCCACTGACATGTAATCTAATTCAAACCATACCCATTCCCTCAATCTGCTCCTTCTTTGTATAGCTTTTCAAGCCATTGATTAAGTATAGAGTTTTTCACAGCTTCCTGTTGTCAAAGTATATTTCAGAACTCAGTGGAAGGGAAAACATTGATTAAGCTGCGTTAGTAATAATACATCAAATGCCAGTGTGAGTTTTCAAATCCAGACCTGTCATGAAAGTGCTTTTCAAATTCTGTTCTCGTACAACCAAAAAGAAACTCCTTCCCACCTAGGTCATTTAAACATAAATAGGCCCGTCTCTCCCTTACTTGGTGCAATACTTATATTTATCCAGGGACTTGCTTCATGTGCCGCGCTAAGCTACAGTGTGATTTATCTGCTGTGTGCGTAGCATGGGAATAAAGAAGTTGACAAGGAATAGCATTTTTCAGCTAGCTGGAGAAAAATGAAATCCAGCCTCTGTTTCCAATTTAAAGAGCTGAAGTCAAAGATCACTATTGCAAGGGAGTGTTTCAAGTTGCAAGAAAATGTGGCGTCCTGTTGTAATCACACACAATTCAAGAGGAATAAAGCTGGCGGGGCTCAAATAATCACAAATGTGTTTTTCCAGTGCTGCGTCTTCTAACTAAGCTGCTTAGGGACTAAGATGGAAAGAGATAAAAGTATGTGTGTATACTGCATGGGCACCGATGAGTTTCATTGTGCAATTCCAGAGAGAATTGTAGCAGTAGACGAGAGAAAACGGTTTTTCCCTCCGTGCTTTCTTACGATATGAAAAATCAACTTCTACTGGGGGGGAAGAAAGTGTGGCGGCTGAGTGAGGGGATTATCATCTTTACCATGGATGCTTTCATTAGCCAGGATTCTCTTCCCAAGACACCCCCCCCCCAAATATTCAAAATTGAACACAATTGGAGAACTGGATAATATAACGATGAAGTTTTTGCTTTAGGGCATCATCAGAAAGAAAAGAGGGAAGAGAGGGAGGGAGGGAGGGAGGGAGGGAAGGAGGGAGGGAGGGAAGGAAGGAAGAAAGGAAGGAAGGAAGGAAAGAAAGAAAGAAAGAAGAAAGAAGAAAGAAAGAAAGAAAGAAAGAAAGAAAGAAAAAGAAAGAAAGAAAGAAAGAAAGAAAGAATGAATCAGCTGAACTGCAAGATGGGCAGCAAATAAATTTGAGGAAGGAAGAAAGGAAGGAAGGAAGGAAGGAAGGAAGGAATCACCTGAACTGCAAAACAGGCACCAAATAAATTGAACAAGGAAGGAAGGAAGGAAGGAAGGAAGGGAAAGAAGAAAGAAAGAAAGAAAGAAAGAAAGAAAGAAAGAAAGAAAGAAAGAAAGAAAGAAAGAA
>WNWU01000103.1:1175318-1194522 GCA_012654045.1 Ptyas mucosa
ATATATATATATATATATATATATATATATATATATATATATATATACAGACTCATCAATATAGGAGCAACAGATTTCTTCAAAAAAAAAAAAAGAAGCAAAAAAGTGCTGTCACTCCAAATAAACTTCCATGCCGCAGAAAGGTTTTAATTAAGGCAACCTGTCAGCAAACTAGATTAATTTGCTTAGGAAAATGATGCCACAATGCTCGGAAAACAACGCCACAAAAAGCTTTGTAGTCACGCTGCTATCTCCAAGGGCAGAAGAAAATAATGGTGAAGTCATATAATTGCTGGAATCCAGATGCCAGTAAAAGGTTGGATGCCAATTCCGCACCCCCACCCCCACCAGCCAAGGATCAGTTCCCCCAACAGGCTCAAATAGCTGATGAGTCCCGTTAGCTCAATAGGAAAGAGCTCCCTGCCTTACTACTGCTTTACTAATAATTGTGTTTGCACTGAACAACCCAAGACGGTTGAAAGCTACCTTCAAGAATTATGCACCCCGGGTTTTTTGTTTTTTTTCCCCAGGCTAAAGAAAAAAGCATTTTAGAGTCTTTTGACCATTTGGAGATATAATAGCCATGCGAGATCCTGTACCTCTACTTCCCCAGTGGTAATTTAGCAGGGATGAAATCCAGCAGGTTCTGACAGGTTCTGGAGAACCAGTAGAGGAAATTTTGAGCAGTTTGGAGAACTGGCAAATACCACTGGCCCCAGGAGTGGGGAGAGAATGGGGATTTTGCAGTATCCTTCCCCTGCCACGCCCACCTGTGGCACGCATGCCACAGATTTGCCATCACAGCTATAGGGTTTCCGGCTTGAGCAGGCGCATGGACTAAACGACCTCCAAGGTCCCTTCCGGATCTATTCTGATTGATTGATTGATCTTGATCTTAGGCATGAAATCCAACTGAGGGACTCGGAGCCAATCACCAGGAGACAGTGAGTTCTAATCCTGCTTTAGGCATGAAACCAGCTGGGTGACCATGAGCCAGTCACTCTATCTTAGCCCTGGGAACCAGGCAAGGGCAAACCACTTCTGAAACCTTGCCAAGAAAACTGCAGGAACTATCTAGGCTTTTGCCAGCAAAACCAGTGATGGGTTCCTCCCGGTTCCGCCGAGCTGGTAGTGGTGATGATATGACCGGTTCTGCCCCCCCCCCCTGCCCCCCCAGTGTTATTCTTAAGTTTTATTTGGCCCCACCCCCAATCTATTGCTGCCTCCTGAGTCCCAGCTGATGGCTAGAGGGAAAAAAACTGTTTAAACTCTTGCCGCGGGGCTTCAAAGGGCCGCCCTACAGCTGATCAGTGTTAAAAGAAACCAAATGGGCAGACCAGTGCCTGCAAAAATACATGAGTAGATCAGTGCCTGCAAAAATAAATGGGTAGACCAGTGTCTGCAAAAATACATGAGTAGATCAGTGCCTGCAAAAATAAATGGGTAGATCGGTACAGCTCTGCAAGCAGTTAAAAGCCTGGTAGACCAGTACCTCTGCTAAATCCTAAATAATTGTCACATGACCATCAAGCCACGCCCACAAAATAAGCCACGCCCACAGAACTGGTAGTAAAAAAAATTAGACCCCACCCCTGAGTAACCCCCCCCCCAAAAAAGGCAGAATTGATGGTGCACATAAATCAAACAAGTGGAAAAAGAGGAAGGCAGAGGGCCCTATGGAAAAATAAAAAAAGAAATCTGCAAGAGGAATGGGAAATGACAGCCTTAGACAGAATACCTGCAAATAATGGTTCCTTGAGCCAAAAGAAGAAGAAAAAAAACTTTCTTGGGGAGGCGTAATTTCTCTAAAATTAATAGATGACAGTGTGGGACTGAGTAAGGGAGCGAAAGAATTTGGAAGTTAGGATATTGTAGAGACATATAAATTTCAGACCAATTTCCCTGCTCCCGTGGAAACCTATGCTTTTCAGTACTATTAATATATACGCATATCCAAATCTAGAGTAATGGAAAGTTTTCGGGTTACTCACAACACAGCTGAGCACAACGGGTGTCTGACACAACTCAACGGCATGTCCTACTTTCTTTCTTTCTTTCTTTTTTCTACTTTGCTCAAGGAATGAGGATTAAGAAGGAATAAACATCATTATTATTATTATTATTATTATTATTATTATTAATTTTCAAAAGCCAAGCTGCGTCAGTAGACACGAAGAACAAAGCAGGAAGAAAGTTTCCACGGTTTATTTTTAAAAGGAAGGGTTTTCATTTCAGAGGCCTATGAAATAGTGTGAGAGATTTGAAAAATAAATAAGGGGAATCGGCCGAGAGGGAAGGGCAAAAACTTTACAAAATATACATTTTTAACTCACCCTTTCCAGCCCACCCACTCACCCGCCCTTCTGCTATCCACTAGAAGAGTCTAGTCAGTTTGCAAATATCTTGGAAATGTAGCATTTCTATTATTATTTTTCTTTTTTTCTCTTAAAAATAAAACTTTTCAAGGCAAAACCAGACATTTCTCAGGATGGGAACATCATAACATACATTTCAAAGGAAGCCCGTCGTCCTCCCCCCCCCCCCACCTCCCCCTGGGCCTCTGGTGGCTACCTTATGTAGGGTTTTGCAGTGTTATTTGCAGAAAACTGCCCCTGTTTGTAGGCCTGGCTGATTTAAGGTTCAAAAACAGCATAGACAATGATAAAGGGGATTTGGGGAGGGACGATGTAGAATATGATGAAGACCCTACAAGAGGGGCTGGGACAGGGGCGCGCTGCTGAGGGTTTGCAGGGGTTCGGGAGAACCTCTAGCTCAGATTCTATGCCGTTCGGAGAACCGCCAAATCCCACTCCTGGCTGGCCCAGCCCACCTCTCCCCTCCCCTCCCAGGAGTCCCCACACAGCCTGTTTTAGATGCAGGTAAGTACAGGACATACGTGTAGGCTCGGGGAGGGAGAAAAACAGGCCTGCTTGGGGAGGCCGCTTTCAGCCTCCCGAAGACTCGAGAAAAGCCTCCGGAGCCCGGGGAGGGCAAAAAGCCCCTCCCACCACCACCACTGTGGCGCAGGAGGCTGATTAGGCCACGTCCACCATGGCCACGCCCACCCAGCAACTGGGCAGAGAACCCCTTGCTAAAATTTTTGAAGCTGGGAATTTTCCAAGAATTGTTTTTTTTTTCTTTTTTTAAAGAATGGGCTGAGAAATTCAATTAACCTGAAGATCTCATGAGGATGCAGAGTGTTGACCAAGGGTTACTGGCCACTGGTTGGACTTAGTAGCTGGAGCCTAATATCCACAGCAGAGACACCATAACAAGAGCAAAGTTGTGTAATAACCCCTATTAGTGCCGTAGTAACATCAAAAGGGCTGCTGACCAAACGTTCGTAATTCGAGGACTTTCCGTGATATATAAAACCAAGGTCACCGACCTGTCCTCTCCGCGTAATAAAAGGTTGGATTCGCCGCACGCCCTTTTTTTTTTTTTTGCAACCGGAGAAAGAAAGAAAAAAAAAATGCACAATGAGTTAGGGATCACGAAAAACCGTAATGCCTCTAGAAGTTGGCTTTGGCGTTTTGACAAGTCTTTATAAATTTTATAGAAAATATTCAACATCTAACAAAATAAATAAAACATATTTTAATCAGAGGCGCCTAGCGATCAGCTTCGAAAAAATCTGCGGGGCCGAGGGGAACGGAGGGGGGTGGGTGTCCATTGGTTTGCTTCCATTGGCTACTAAATTTTAAGAGAACGCGTTCTCCGTAATGCTCAGGAGCGAGTGATCGCGCTTTCAGCAACGTGAAAAAATACCGCTAAGTCCATTTGAGAAGATTTAAAAAAAAAAAAAAAGAAAGCTCCTTAACAAAGAGTCTGTATCGTCTATCTCGGATTGTTCCGTGTAGCTGTTTTCAGTTTCTTTTTATTCTTTTAGTGCTCATGCTAAAGATTCCTCATCATGGTTATGAATCCTCACGGTGAGGGACATTTTTTTTTCCCCTCTTTCGCTGGCCGCTCTGAAGAACCTCAAGCTGAGATCTTCTAAGAAAAGGGTCTCTCCAAACATCACTTCCCAGCATGCGATAAGGCTCACCCGAAAATTCTCTCCGATACAGGCATCTATCCAGTGTAATTCAGCTTGAAATGTACGGCCAGCTCCTCAATTGCTAGATGACGGATGGAGAAGAAGGTTCTTCTGATGACCAGGCTCTTCAGATTGTCCCGTAGCGGAGAACACAAAGGCCTTGCTGTCATGCTGAAGAGACCAAACCAATCTGAAAATCCATAACCAAAGGCAAGTTTGGAGGAACCAGCTTCCCGATGGAAGAGACGCATGTCCGATGGTCCGACAGCTATTCAGGGGGTGCCTGAAGAGTCCTCAGCTTCTTATCATCCAGCCCCTTCCAATACTTGAAGTTGTTGTCTAGGTGCTGCATCAGATTTGGTAGATCTGCAAAAGCTGGAAAAGACAATGGTGAAGTCATTGACGCCTCTTGGGAAATGGGTTTGTTTTCTTAATTGTGGGGGAGGCTACGGGCAACCTACAGTCCTACAGCTTCAGGGAGAGCAACTGCAGTAGCACTTAGACTTATATACCGCTTCACAGTATATGCTTTACAGCCCTCTCTAAGCGGTTTACAGAGTCAGCCTCCTGCCCCCAACAATCCGGCTTCTCATTTTATCTATCTCGGAAGGATGGAAGGCTGAGTCAACCTTGAACTGGTGCGAATCAAACTGCTGGCAGTCAGCAGAATTAGTCTGCAGTACTGCATTCTAACCACTGTGCCACCATGGCCTGCCTTCCTTCCCTTCCCTTCCTTCCTTCCTTCCTTCCTTCCTTCCTCCCCTTCCCTTCCCTTCCCTTCCCACTTTAGTACTAGCACTTAGACTTATATACCGCTTCACAGTGCTCTACAGCCCTCTCTAAGCGGTTTACAGAGTCAGCATATTGCCCCTCACAATCTGAGTCCTCATTTTACCCACCTAGGAAGGATGGAAGGCTGAGTCAACCTTGAGCCTGGTGAGATTCGAACTGCCAAATTGCAGGCAGCCTGCTGGCAGCAGAAGTAGCCTACAGTACTGCACTCTAACCACTGCGCCACCGTGGCTCTTAACAGAAAAGGAGTTGTTCCTCCTTTTTGGTACCCGCAAAGCTCTACCTGACCTTAAGGGTTAAAAACTGACAATGCCATTTCCCATGATTTTGAGCTAGCACATAGATGAAACTCACCATGTAATAGAAGCCATAAAGCCATAAATGGATAAATTAACGATGGAGATCAAAGAAAGAGAAGACTCGGATTATTATAAAGTGTGGAATAGGTTTTATACATGGTTGGAAAACAGAAATCAAATTAAGAAATAAGAATATAAAGTGAAATTTGATATTAACATACTGGATATAAATGTAAATAATGATCCTGCTAACCAAACAGTTAATTATGAATATTGAAAAATAAAGAGAAGGAGCGGGAGGATAAAAGCTAAGAGTAAAAACAAAAGTCGATGCGGAAAGTTGTAAAATTGTATATATCTGTTGTTAGTATTGTATTTCAACATCTGATCTGCGTGTGTTTTTGTTTATTGTTTTTTTTCTCTCGATTCTTTTTGCTATCGTGTGTTTGGTTTTAAAATGTAAACTACTCAATTAAAAATATTTTTTTTTAAAAAAAAAGAAGCCATAAAGTAAGTCACCCTTTCTTAAAACAGCAAAGAACATTCCATACACTCACCTCAAAGACGGGTGGGGGGGTACCAACGACCAAGTTAAGATCATTTAGACGTGGCACCCCTGTTTTTTTTATGTTTCCCACTTCCAAATAAGAAAAAGCAACAACTGCCATTGTTCAGTAGCATATCACCAAGAGAGATCGTTAGAAGGAACTCAGTAGAGGTCACATAAAAAGAAACAACAACCAACCTGGGCAACCAAGTTGCCCACTCATGTCCTTGAGCGATCCAATCAGGACCATAAATCGCCCTCCCTACCACAATCCTCCCGCCACCCAATCCGTATTGAAGATTATGCAAAAAGTAGGCAATCCCTACTGGTAGGACATGAACAGAGTTTTCTCTCTTTCTTCTGCGTCAGAGGGAAGAAACGGCTTACCATCCCAAGCATCGAACATGTCCGTGATGAAATAATCAATGAACGAGATTTGAGATTTAGGGATACTGCAGGTATTCCTGTCAAAAACCGGCATCACAACAGGCAAACCTTGCCTCTTCTCATCGTCGGTCTGCAAAATAACAACACCACCAATGGTGAAATTCAAACATTTTCCCTATCGGTTCTGTGGTGGGCATGGCTTGGTGGTCATGTGACCGGGAAAAACCAACTATCATGCTTTACACAAAAATAACACAAAAGCTACACAACTGACTCACACACAATGCAAAAGCAGCTGGACTTGACACAAAAGGGCCCCTGCAACAAGCAGGAACTTCACGGAGTCATAGAGAGCTCAAAAACAAACTATCACACTTTACACAAAAATACCGGTTCGGGCAATAGGTAGTAAAAAAAATGCTTTAAAAACTAAAAAAAAAAAAGTTCCAACAATTGTGCTGATTGTCACAGCTGATTGTCAGAAGCTCTTTTTTTTTTACTTTTTTAAAGCATTTTTTTACTACCTATTGCCCGAACCGGTAGTAAAAAAATCCTTTAAAAAAGTTTAAAAACAGTTCCAAGGATCAGCTGTTCTGGTGATTGTAGGAACTTTTTTTTTTTACATTTTAAAGCATTTTTTTACTACTGGTTCGGGCGAACCAGTAGCATTTTCACTACTGGTTCGGGCGAACTGCCCCGAACCGGTAGCATTTCATTCCTGAACAACACCCAATGCACACAATTATTTGGTTTATTACTGCTAACAATATCTCCTTTAGTTCTGTTGTGTAGCTGTAACCCTGGGGGGAATGATGGGGAAATCGCAAATATCCACTTATATATTTCAGAAATAAAACAACAGGTCAAGAAACCAAACTATCTCAAAGGTAACTAGACTTTTTTCCTTCTTTTGAAGACATTTCGCTTCTCATCCAAGAAGCTTCTTCAGCTTTGACTGGATGGTGATGCGGAATGGAAGGATTTATACTCCTTGCAGACAGTTGGTCATCTGCATCCTTTTACAAAGTCGTTGAGGCCAGTTGAAGGTTTATCTCTGTCATCATGACCTGGAAGACTGAGAATCTCCATAGACATAAACCGAGGCATCATTTTTTTTCATTGAGGGGCAGGGACTCAAGGGCCACCAAAGAGATTTAGAGGCCAGTGAAGTCTGGGGGAAAGTGTCACCACCATCTCCCTTTTCCTCTCCTGGGGAAAATGAAGGCTGGCATTCCAGCGGGAATTTCTTCAGCTTGCTGTCTTAACTCACCTGTGCAAAATACTCCTCTGAGATCCGACCTGCCCACTCAATGCACTGTTCCAACGAACGGCAGGGGTTGGAAACATCAGCACACTTAATTAGCATCCGTTTGATCAGGATTCGATTCTCAGCAGACGTGAGGACGTTTTTGATGGGATCCCCATCGCCATTGGTACTCTTAGGCAAACAAAATTTACAAATATTATCGTACTATTACTATTATTATATACTTTATTCATTAAACATGAAACTCAGTCAGCTGAACATTCAAAAATGCATTACAAAGACCACTGACTGGCGCTTATGGTTGATACGGGTTGCTGCCAGCGTCCTAGGTATCAACCAAGTACCTGCTTAAAATATATGATGTTCCGAGTAGCACAGTTTTTTGCAGTTCCGCTGGTGTTATTGCAGGAAGCTGCAGTTTCTTGATGTGTTTTATAACATTCTTGGACAAGTGCCCCGATGACAATGGGTATCACTGTTACATGTTTCATCCATAGCTGGGTAGTTTTGATCAGCTGGGACTTGGGATGCAGAGAATAGATGGGGGCGGGGCCAGTCAGAGGTGGTATTTACCGATTCTCCGAACTACTCAAAATTTCCTCTACCGGTTCTCCAGAACTGGTCAGACCCTGCTGAATACCACTTCTGGTTCAGCCTCCTTGTGAGCCCCCCCCCCTCTCTCTCCCTCCCTCCCTCTCCCTCTCTCTCTCTCTCTCTCTCTCTCTCTTTTTTTTTCAAATGGTATCTTCAAGAGTTTTCCAACGTTCGTCTGAAAACTGCTGGGATAACTAAAGGAATTGGAGCTTCAGCTCCTGTTTTGAAATACTTGGGCTCAGTCCAGTTTTTTGGCTGAATAAATGGAAACAGTTCATGGGAAGCTCAAAGAAGCCCTTTGTGACGAGCGCAGAAACGGTCTCCTCCTGCGAAGGCTTCTAAAAGCGCTAC
This sequence comes from Ptyas mucosa, assembly GCA_012654045.1. Taxonomy (NCBI): domain Eukaryota; kingdom Metazoa; phylum Chordata; class Lepidosauria; order Squamata; family Colubridae; genus Ptyas; species Ptyas mucosa. The sequence goes on from WNWU01000103.1 coordinate 1,183,595, forward strand.
CAATGCAGAGGAAGCCTTCAATCCACCATGCAAAAGTAAACAGCAGAGTGAAAAAAAGTAAAAAAAAAAAAAAGGCGAAGGGAAGCTGAATTTTCAGCAAGCCTGTTTCTCCCAGAGAAACGGCAAAGATTTCTTTCACGGAGGAGACGACTTCTCAAAGCATCACAGCCTCCATTGGAAAATGGCAAGTTAATTTTTCGGGAAAAGGACAGATCCCTGGTCTTTTTTAAAAAAACACCAAATTTAAGAACTTCACAAATCCCTATTTTGGAAAAGATTTCCTCCTCAGCTGTTTTTGTGGGAACGAAGTGGCAGACATGCCAAAATCCACATCTCCAGAACCCCGGAGCATTAGATGTAGTAAAAGACATCACTGTTTCAAATTGGAATAAAAATGGGGAAAGGTTCTCTTCCCCCACCCCCACCCCATGCAGAAAGAATACCTGTTCAAATGCCCTTTTTAAATAAAAACAAAGAACAAAACAAAGGCTTCCTGGGAGATTGAACAGACTCACCATGAAGACAGTTTGCAAATTGTCCCTTGGAGCATTCTTTGCCGTACAACCCTACTGATGATTTACTCACTGAGATAGCTTAGGTCAGGGGTGTCAAACTCAAGGCCCAGGGGCCGGATCTGGCCCACAGGGTACTTGGATCTGGCCCGTGGGACCACACTGGAAACAACGAAGGATTGGCCTGCAGTGCCTCTGCCAGAGAAAACGGAGCTCGTGAGGGCCGCGGGTGGCACTCCCAAGCTCCATTTTCGCTGGCAGAGGGTTGCAGGAGGCTGTCGTAGTTGAAAATGGAGCTCACGAGGGCCGCGTGCAGCCTTCCCAGGCTCCATTTTCGCTAGCAGAGTGTTGCAGGAGGCCATCGCAACTGAAACAGAGCTTCAAAAATGGGACGTGATTATGTCCGGGTGAGTGGGCGGAGCCTCCCGCCACCACCGGTTTTCCCGAACTGGATAGAACTGGCCGAATACCACAACCGATTTAGAGGAGGAAAACAAGAGGAAAAAAATCAGGCGGAGCCTGAAAGGACCACAGATAGCTGTCCTCTCATATGCCTGTTCTGCCTATTGACTGCGGAAAAGAGACAGAAGAGGCGGGGTTCAGCACTGTAAAAGGACCCCGCCACTGTGGCCCGGCTGCTATTTACCAAAGGACCAGCACCAGTCCACCATTGGGGACCCCTGAGGTTATACACTTTCTGGTCTGTGATGCAATATTTGCTCCGTAAGACATTTCCATCCACTTTTTTGGGGGGGAAAGTGCGACTTATGGAGCGAAAAGTATGGCATCTCCCTTTTGCAAAAGGGATAAAACTTTACACAAGTTTATTCCCAAAGATTTCCCTGTCTTTGATCAACCTGAAATAAGGAGAGGAATTATTCATTTCTAAATACATAAGAGTCTCTTTTGCTTGCCCGTAGGACTTCTTACCCCATTCTCTTCAAGGGCAGCCAATGGTTTGTTGATGCTGTTGACAAATTTGTTGACGTGCTCAAAATGTTTGGTCATTTCCGTGGCCAAGACCATGTCAATAATGGCTTGCCGAAGAGTTCGGTATTCATTCCTAGATAAAAGAAGACAAAAGGGGGAAAAATAGGTGGAGAATTGTGTTATTTTAGTAGGGCTGTCTAATAAATCATATTAATATATAATTTAATGCATACTTAAATTATATATTTAATGTATAAAATGACCCGCACTCATGACAGTTAGAGAATAGAATAGAACAGAACAGAATAACAGAGTTGGAAGGGACCTTGGAGGTCTTCTAGTCCAACTTCCTCCTTAGGCAGGAAACCCTACACCACTTCAGACAAATGGTTATTCAACATCTACTTAAAAACTTCCAGTTGGAATATCCACAACTTCTGGTGGCAAATTATTCCACTGATTAATTGTTCTAACTGTCAGGAAATTTCTCCTTAGTTCTAAGTTGCTTCTCTCCTTGATTAGTTTCCACCCATTGCTTCTTGTTCTGCCCTCAGGTGCTTTGGAAAATAGCTTGACTCCCTCTTCTTTGTGGCAGCCCCTGATATTGGAAGACTGCTATCATGTCTCCCCTAGTCCTTCTTTTCATCAGACTAGACATACCCAGTTCCTGCAACCGTTCTTTATGTGTTTTAGCCTCCAGTCCCCTAATCCTCTTTGTTGCCCTTCTCCGCACTCTTTCTAGAGTCTCCACATCTTTTTTACATCGTGGTGACCAAAAGTGGATGCAGTATTCCTTATATCTTTCCCCTCGAAATGCTCATCTCCCTCCATCGCTACTCCTCCACATATCATCATGCAGTCATAACAAACCCTTTTCCAAACTATGCCGGCAGTGCAAACCCTCTTAAAGAATCCCGGTATTTTTAGAAACCTACCTCTCCATGTTTTTAAAAATGTTGCATTTGTCATCCCGGGTGGTGATCTGGAAGGCCAGCGCCGCGTGATGGCTCTCCAAGACCGCCGTGTCGTTATACAGAATGGCCAGTTCGCTTCCGGCGTTGCACAGGAAAGAATTGGTTCTCCCGGGGTGATCCACGTCGTGGACGGTGGCAGCGATCAACGCAGCGACTTCGTCGATGGGATCCAAGGTTTGCTGAGAGGGAGAAGAAGCAGGAGAGGCTAGGGGAGGCTCAGCCTAATGTTGGAAAGATGGATGCTGTAACAGTTACACCGTGTTTTCCCGAAAATAAGACCCTGTCCAGGGGTGAAATGTAAAATTTGTTACTACCGGTTCTGTGGGCGTGGCTTGGTGCGTGTGTGGGGTAATGTGACTGGGTGGGCGTGGCCAACTTTTTTTTTTTTTAACTTTTCAAAGCATTTTTTCTAATGCTTTGAAAAGCCTCTGCCGATCAGGCAACTCAGCTGGGATCGTCAGAGAGGCTTTTTAAAAAACGCTATGTTGCAGCATATTGAAAAATCGCCATTCCCACCCCACTCGGGGGCCAGCCAGAGGTGGTATTTGCTGGTTCTCCGAACTGCTCAAAATTTCCGCTACCAGTTCTCTAGAACCTGTCAGAACCTGCTGGATTTCACCCCTGAGGCAGGTCGTTCCACTGATTCATTGTCCTCACTGTCAGGAAATTTCTCCTTAGGTTCTAAGATGGCTTCTCTCCTTGAACCGACTCTTCTCTTTCCATCCCTCGCTTCTTGTCCTGCCTCCTTTGGAGAAAAGGCTGACCCACCCCCCTCTTCTTGGTGGCAGCCCCTTTAGACTTACTTTTACTCTTTCTTTAGAAAGGAAATACGCCGTGGCGTGAAGCACATCCGCCGAGTGGGTTGAATTGTGGTAAGAGTTGGATAAGTGATAATTGGCTTCGATGACTTGCAACCAAGACCTCAGCGTCGACTCCGAGCAACCGAGAAACTCACAGATCCGAAAGCGGGCAAACAGTTTGAGGCCAAGATAAACCAAAGGCCTGGAGCGAAGAAGAAGAAGAGAGAGAAAAGGTAATTTATTTCCCCCTATTCTTACTGCACCAAATCAATCTCTCCCAGAACACAGCTCTTGTGTATCCTTTTTTTTTTTTTTGCTTTTTTGCTTCTGCTTCTCCAGCCAACCTTTTATGAGTTGCAGCCTCCAACTCAAAAATATTAAAATCCCAGTCTTGTTCATTTTCCATCGCTTGAGCTATCCTGGGAGGGATGTCGTTCAGGGAGATGGGCGAGATCAAACTGCCCGGTACTTGATGAGTTTCTAAAAAAACGAAGACAGAGGGATGAAAGTATTACAGGAACAGCTGGATCTCTCAGGAAGAAACAGAGCCAGGAACAACCTGCATCTCTTGTCTTACATCTCCTTGTGGGAAAAGTGTATTTTTGAGGTTCGATGGCTAATAACACCACTTTTTTAAGGGGAGTTTCAAGATAATCTATTCCACTGCTGGAATGGCCTGGGAATAGCCCAGACCTTCACCCAACTGAAAATCTATGGAGCTGACTAAAGAAACTTGTTAGTCAGAAGCGACCCAGCAATAAAACCCAGTTAATAGAAGCCATCCTTCAATCTTGGTTTCACATTAGAACAGCCGCAGAACTAAAAGACTTGGTTCACTCCATGGGAAGACATTGTAAGGCCGTAATTCATGCTAAAGGTTGCCCAGTTAAGAATTAATTGACAGGGTGATCATTTTTGTATATCTTGTTTTTTCTATGGTGATACTTTTTTAAAAAAGTTTTTTTTATTTTTTACACAAACAAACATACCATGTATTTTTTCTGAACAGAGTATTGGCCAGTTCAAAAATTTAAACAATTTTAGTCATTTCCAACACAATTTATATAGTCCCGTTTTGCCATAGTATTTATTCTCTCTAATTTTTGTAGACCAATATTACCCTTCGTCCTAACCTCTGATCTTAATAAAATTCAATTTTTCCCTTTTCATCTCTAATTTAAACACCTTAACTTTAAAATCTCACAACATAATGTATAATTCCTAATATTTCCTTATATTCCCTTATTATGATCACAAATATTTTTCGTTATCAACTATTCAAAATAATACAATCCAACATCTTAATAAAAATCAATTAATTATGTAGCATAATTAAGGATACTGCAAAATCCCCATTCCCACCCCACTCCAGGGGAAGGATACTGCAAAATCCCCATTCCCACCCCACTCCAGGGGAAGGATACTGCAAAATCTCCATTCCCCTCCCACTCCTGGGGGAAGGAAACTGCAAAATCCCCATTCCCACTTCACTCCTGGGGGAAGGATATTGCAAAATCTCCATTCCCCTCCCACTCCTGGGGGAAGGAAATTGCAAAATCCCCATTTCCACTTCACTCCTGGGTGAAGGATATTGCAAAATCTCCATTCCCACCCCACTCTGGGGCCAGCCAGAGGTGGTATTTGCTGGTTCTCCGAACTACTCAAAATTTCTGCTACTGGTTCTCCAGAACCTATCAGAACCTGCTGGATTTCACCCCTGGTTGCAAGTCAAGGACTGTCTGTATGATTCTCCTATTCCAACCAGAAATACCACTTCATTAAACTGGAAGCTTTTTAAGAGGGCAAGAATGGAGAGAAATATGATCCGGCTTTCTTTATCACTCAGAGCAGCTATGGTGAGGGGATGCGTGTCCTTATAAAACACCGAAAACCTGGAGACCACTTTCTTGGCCAAATGGGTTTTGCTTTAACTTCAAGAACTAATCTCCATATTCTCTTTTTCCTCCTCCTTATGTTTTGTCTATTAGGGCTGCAAGCTGGCCTGTTATCTTCAAAGTATTTACCAAACTTTAAGCCCCTTAGCAAACAAGTTACCCTTTCAAAACTCTTTAAAATGGCGCCTTTAGCTTGCTGCCTGACTAACAGGGGTCTGATGAACAGGGGTCTTGTACAACCCTTGCTGATTTGTTTGCCCCACTTCAAAATAATTTTTGACTGTGCTTATATACCCAAAATGAAATTGCTGAAGCTCGCACGATATCTAGTAGGGTAAAGAACGGCACTTACGCTTTGCTGATAAGAGGTATTCGTTCCCTGATAATCTTCGGAGTCCATCCTATTGAATAAAGTTGAAAAAGAATGTGGAATGAAATAAAGACCCTTCTTCCATGCACACCGTTGGGATAGGTAATGGAATAAAGGGAATATAAATCAGGAGGTGTGGTTTGAACCCTCTATCCACCGCTATCTAATCCAGAAGCAAAAACCAGACTCTCAATTCGTTGGACGCGGTGGCTCAGTGACTAAGACGCTGAACTTGTCGATCAGAAAGGCCGGCAGTTCAGCGGTTCGAATCCCTAGTGCCGCATAACGGGGTGAGCTCCCGTGACTTGTCCCAGCTTCTGCCAACCTAGCAGTTCGAAAGCACGTAAAAAAACGCAAGTAGAAAAAATAGGGACCACCTTTGGCGTCCTTGGGATGGAAGAGCCACCGCCGCTAAGGAAGTCCCACCCTAGCTCTGGGGATAAAAGGCAGGGAGCAGAGATGAATAGGTGTGACAGATAACTATTCATCTTCCGGATGGACAGATTTGTTAGCCTGCGTTGAGAGAGAAACTTGGCTGAGACTGCTGGCACTCCTAATAAAGGAATCTTTGAGTTCACTTCAGAGGGTTTGTCATGTTTGGGGAGTTGGGTCAGAACATTGGGTCAGAACGGCAAGATGTTTCTAAACAGGGTTTAGCACAGCTAATTATCCATCGGAAGGCTGAGCTGATTTTTCATCTAAAACCCGTTGGGCTGATCAATGGAAGCTGCAAGAAACTCTTTGTACAATATATTTTCAGACCTGCAACTGGCACCGAAGCAATGGCTCACAATTTACTATCGTTGCAAGATGGCTGCGGTGACCAGACCGGGATGCCATCAGCCGTTCCAACAAACAAATTCAAATACTTTGAGATTTTAATTACCGTCATCAAGCCCCCGACAAGGTCATTCGTGTGCGGATCTTCATCTTTGGTGCCAAGCTGTGGAGAATACAACTCAGTAGTCCTCAAGATCTCCAGGACTCTATCCAACGCTTCAGCCACTGGCATGGGACTGCTTTCTTGAGCAGCGTTGATAATATTTATTACCTAAACGGGGAAAGAAAAAAAGAAATAAACCTTTATTTATCTAAAAGGAATACATTTTCCCTTTCCCTTAACTTGAAGAGTCAAGAAACAATGCCCAAACAATAGCAATAGCACTTAGACTTATATACCGCTTCACAGGGCTTCACAGCCCACTCTAAGCGGTTTACAAAGTCAGCATATTTCCCCCAACAATCTGGGTCCTCATTTTACCGACCTGGAAAAGATGGAAAGCTGAGTTAACCTTGAGCAGGATCGAACTGCTGGCAGTTGGCAGAATTAGTCTGCAATTAGTCTGCAATACTGCATTCTAACGACTGTGCCGATTTGCTACCGGTTCGCAAATGCGAGGGCACGTATCAACTCCGCGCATGGACAGAGCCTTCCACGCATCCGCAGATGTCAAAAATGGGATGTGATGACATCTGGGCAGGTGGGCAGATCCTCCCGCAGCTTCCACTACCAATTCGCCCGAACCGGCTATAACCGGCTGAATACCACCACTGGATTGCACCTCACCAGGCAAAGACATGGGAGTTTTATAACAGGAGAAAGCAAAGTTTCCAACCGATGGAAGCGACCTCATATGGGAGCGCCTTACCTTGGTTATAGGTGCTTCAATTGTCATTGAATGAATGCGGGCCATGGATGAATGCCTCCTCTGAGAACTTCCTATGCAAGGGGGAAAAAGAAAAGAAGAGGCGCATGAGTTGCTGGCATTAGCTTCTCCAAACTAACATTGTTCTTATTGAAGACTAGTTTTCTGTTCACTAAAATATTTTACATTGCAACATAAAGCCAGCAAACACTGTGTCAGCTGCGCAGAATCAGGACATGATAGGTTCCAGTTAAGCTGGTTTATTGCTCACAAGAATTTAGTCAACCAATGGTCAACGCTAAACTGGCACTAGGTAAGGGTCACTGGAATTCAAGAAGGTTTGGATTTAGACCGCTTGTGGGAACTTAACGATTCCAAGCTAATTTCTCTTTTGACTCCACCCCCCTAGGCTCTGCCTGATCTTCTGCACATCCAAATTTCACCAGTGGAGTCTGACTGCATTAATAAAAAACAGGAGCTGGGGGAACAGAATGCATGCGTTTGCCTCGCTAGACATCCAAAGTTTACAACTTTGTCACTGCAATTCCCCCACCCAACAAGGAAGGCAAGTCCATGTCATGGGTTTTGAAGGAAGCACTTGACCCAAGGGTACTGATTATCGAGAGGGTAATTTAAAAAGGTAATTCTACAAAACAAAACCAAAAAAAAAGGTAATCCTATACCATCACTGCCTCGAGAGGTAGTGGATCGGACATCGAGAGAACCTTTTCTCTTGTCTTTGTGCCTGCAGGTCTGGATATCTGTAAAAACGAAAAAAAATAGATCATGAGTACTCTGAGAAAGAGCGTCTCTCTTCCGAAGAGGTAGGAACTCATTTTTGATCGCTCCTGAAGCTTCTCTGCTGGCCCCAGATTCTTAACTTTTGTCTTTGGTGATTGGAATCGGCTGCTTAGCCGAGACGCTTGGTTCTATCTCGATGGTAAGATCAATTCTGCCTTGAATTAAGAACCCATGGATTTCCACTGCTCTCCTCTCCTCTGCCTTCTGCGTATCCGTGCGTCAGGCACTTGACCCAGCTGTTCCTCCTCTTCCTCATCAGCCACCTCCAGACCTGGGGGCTCTTGATTCTCCATCTGAGGGCTGATGGATGGTCCAGGCTCTGCCTCTGTCTCTCTCTCTGCCAGCTCCATTCCCTCTTCCCCCTCGGAGCTCTCTGGTTGCCTTGATGCTGGCTCTGACTCCCACGCTTCCTCCTCCTCCTCTGATTCGGCTGCTGGAATCTGTTCTGTTCTGTTCTGTTCTGTTCTGTTCCTGAATGGACCAGTGACTTGCTTTCAGGTAGATTTTTTTTTCTCTTAAATTTCAAAAAGAATAGACCTTGACTGATCCAAATTTTATTCCCCCCAAATGGGAGAAGATGAATGATATGGGGGAAGATAAATGAATGGATAAGATTAATGAAATTAGATTTTGCCTAATCTGCGAAAGTCCTACTTTACGAATACTAAATACAGCACCTATAGCTTGTCATAGCAGCAGCCAAACAAACATGCCCTTCATAAGTTCTATTTCTAGCCGGGGTAAAATTCAACTTCTGCCCTTTAAGATATTAAATCTAAGTTACTGAAGCTTTATCAGTGATTACTACAGGGGGAGAAAGCTAAATTGGAGTCCCACGTAATGTACACATCAAACAGTCAAGCTTTCTTTGATTCCCATCGGTTTTGAAACACGGCTGCGCCCGCACCAGATAGTTTTCTCCTTATTTAGCCTCCCTCCTAGGACATCATTTTATTGCTGTGCAAATATTATTGTTTTTCTTTAGCCGTATCACATCTGCTTCAGTCTCCTTGCTGCAATTCCTAAAGTCAGAGCATCAAAAGCTTAAATTCTCAAACCATGGCTGTGTTGCAGTGGCGGGTAGCTCCCGGTTTGGGCAAACTGGTAGCGGCAGGCTCCGCCCACCCACTGAGATGTCATCAAAAATGCCCTGCACATGTGCAGAAGCGAGCGTGTGCACTTGCGCGCAACTGATGGCAAATTGGTAGCGCCGGGATTTGAAACCCACTACTGGCATAATTTGCAGGGCCCAAACCAAAAACATTGTTTTACACATTAATCCAAAGATAAGCTTAGTTTCACCCAACAAGCTGAATTTCCTGCCACCACAGAACCCTGCATAATTGGGTGTGATTGGTTTATTAAGGTTTTCACTGTTGATATCCTTAATTTGGCTCTTCCAAAATATGCCCCCAAAACACCCATTTTTTAAGAGAGAGAAAAAAACCAAACGCTGACACAAAGTCAATTAGGAGAGAATAACGAAGCAATTATTGAAATGCAACCAATTTTGTGCAGTTGCAACGTTGTACCTGTCTGGGACTCGGCTTGTACCCGTTCGCAGATTCTTTCCGCCTATGAATGAATCAGAGCAAAAAACTACAATTAACCCAAGTTGTAAGAATCAACCTGGAATTACAATTTTTCAAAATTGTCATTGAGGAGTTGAATGGCCTTGAAACTGAGTTAATTAAATACATAAATTCATTATGTTTTTTATTATTATTGATCATCGCACGATCAGCCAGATGTTCAGACTGGGTTTGGCATATTTTTGTGTACCTATCGAGTCCTTAACAAGGATCTGAGATAAGCAGATCTGGATATTTCCGGAGGCTCCAACTGGTCCAGAATGCGGCCGCGCGGGTAATTACGGGGGCTACATGGCGCTCCCACATAACATCGCTCCTGCGTGAGCTGCCCTGGCTCCCAGTGGTCTTCCGGGTGCGCTTCAAGGTGTTGGTTACCACCTTTAAAGCGCTCCATGGCATAGGGCCCAGTTATCTACGAGACCGCCTTCTGCCACCGACAACCTCCCATCGACCCGTGCGCTCCCACAGAGAGGGTCTCCTCGGGGTGCCATCAGCCAAGCAATGTAGGCTGGTGACCCCCAGGGGGAGGGCCTTCTCTGTGGGAGCTCCTACCCTCTGGAATCAGCTTCCCCCTGAGATAAGAAAAATCCATGACCTCCGCACCTTCCGCCGGGCCCTTAAAACATTTTTCTTCCAACAAGCCGGGCTGGCCTAAGCGAAGCCTTTTAAATGATTTTAAAGTGGGGTGTTTTTTAAATTTCTGGGCCAAATTTAGATATTCTTTTTAATTGGTTTTTAATTGTTTATATTATGTGTTTTTACTTGGCTGTACACCGCCCTGAGTCCCCAGGGAGAAGGGCGGTATAGAAATCTAAAAATAAATAAATAAATATTTGATGGTGTTACAGATATCATCGCAGGTGGAAATGATTATTATTATTATAAAATTTTATTCATTAAACATGAAACTCAGCCAACCGAACATTTAAAAATGCTTTTTATAATAGCAATTGTTGTTGTTATTATTGTTGTTTTTGCTTACCTTATTGTTGTCGTTGCACGGTCTACTAAGTGACACATAGTGTCTGATTTTTCTGCAGGAATGAAACAGAAGAATGGAATGAGAACAATTTGGTCTCTCCAACTTGTCAATTTACGCATTTGTCATTTGCTTACCGCTAAATCTTTTTTTATAAAATAAAATGAAATCTAGACAAGGAAAAGGGCCAGGATTCTGCTTTTTTTGCGATCATTTGGGATCTCTGGGTTTCTTGTAATGGGAATGCAGAGAAAGTAGTCTATGAATATTAAGAACAGACGAGCAGGAAAAATAATTATGACGATGAAGAAAAACACCTCTATACAGGTAATCCTCAAGGCAGTTATTGAATTATGTCCAGTTTTATGATGATAGATAGATAAGATAGATAGATAGATAGATAGATAGATAGATAGATAGATAGATAGA
>WNWU01000103.1:1194532-1212296 GCA_012654045.1 Ptyas mucosa
AGATAGATAGATAGATAGATAGATAGATAGATAGATAGATAGATAGATAGATAGACAGACAGATCTTCAGAGTTGATAGTAGGTATGTACCGTATTTTTTGGAGTATAAGATGCACCTTCATTTTTGGGGAGCAAAATAAGAAAAAAGCTGATTGGCAGGTGGATCGGCCTCCCGGAATACCCCCAATCAGCTGTTCCCAGAGGTGAATTTTAGCAACAGGTTAGTTGGTTGTGAGCTCTGTGCCTTGCTTTTTTTTCTGCCTCTGAAACTTCTGATTTAGAAAAAACTTTTTTTCCTGCCTCTGAAAGCCTCCGAAACAGAGCTTCAGAAAAAAAAGGGTTTTTTTTTCTGAAGCTCTGTTTGGAGGCTTTTTTTCCTGAAGCTTCTTTCAGAGGCTTTTTTTCTGAAGCTCTGTTTCGGAGGCTTTTTTTCCTGAAGGACTTATCTGTACTCTGTTCAATCTCCTTTCTTTGGTATTGGTATATAAATATAACCTCTTCCGATATGTTGGTTATTGTGTCATTCTCCAGATTTGTTAGCATAGTTTGGTTAGAACCTTTACTGGTTCTTCTTTTGTTGCTTGCCATATTATTTTAGATATACTCCCAACCTTTTTCTAAAGCTCTGCTTGGAGGCTTTTTTTACTGAAGCTTTTTTCAGAGGCTTTTTTCAGCCTCTGAAATCTCCGTTTGAGAGGCTGGGCGGGGCTACATTCGGAGTATAAGAGGCACTCAGATTTTCACCCTCTTTTGGGGGGGGGAAAGGTGTGTCTTATACTCCGAAAAATACGGTATATGTATATGTATATGTATATGTATATGTATATGTATATGTATATGTATATGTATATGTATCTGTATCTGTATCTGTATATGTATATGTATATGTATATGTATATGTATACGTATACGTATACGTATTTTGCAAAGATTATTAAGCAATTTTCTGCTGTTAACTGAATCATGTGGTTGTTAAGCGAATCAGATTTCCCCCATTTGACTTTGCTTGGCGTTAGCCAGTTGGGAAGGTTTGCAAATGGCGACCGCGTGATCTCTGGACATTGCAACTGTTGTATAAATACAGCTCAGATTCTGATCACGTGACTATAGGGATGCTGCAATGACTGGAAGTTGCTTTTTTTCCCCTCCCCCCCAGTTCTCTTGTAGCTTTGAATGCTCTCTGACTGAATAGCTGTAAGTCGAGGACTAACTTTAGGAATGTTTAGGGATGTTTAGTCTCCAATTTTGGATGTGATGGGAAGCGGTGGTGAAATTCAGCTGGATCTATCCGGTAGGGTTGGCGATGGGAGGCTCCGCCCACCCACCCGGATGTCATCACGTCCCGTTTTTGATCCTCTGTGCATGCGCAGAAGGCTCTGCGCACGCATGGAGGAGGTGTGTGTGCGCTCACATTTGCGATCCGGTAGCGAAGATAAGGGCATTTTACCCCTGACGGGAAGCTGTTCTCCATAAACGCCTGCCTACTTTTCAGAATAGAGACGCCGTCAATGTTAAGGCAAGCTAGAATCGAGCCTGTTTGGGGCAGGGGTTAAGGTGTCAGGCTCGAAACCAGGAGACTGTGAGTTCTAGTCTTGCCTTGGACACAAAGCCAACTGGGCGACCTTGGCTCAGTTACTCCCTGAAAAGAAAGAGCCAAGAGCCAAACCGTGTCTGAAAAATCTTGCCCTGAAAACTGCAGGGCACCTCTCCAGGCAGCCACCGGGAGTCCAAAAACCCGACTCGAACGTCCCCACGACGAGACTTACCCTCCCTGTCCAACGACAGGTATGATCTTCACATTTTGTTGTATGCTCTCGCCGTTTTTCTTTTTGGTATAGTACGTTCCTTGCCATTCCTGTCAATCCAAAAAAGAAGAATGTTCTACCGTTGATTCCCAAAGCCCATCTTTTGACTCCGTCTGCTTGCAACTAATTTTGGAAGGTTGCCTTGTGGGAAAGTTCTGCTTTGGGAGAGTTAGCCAACTCATTCTTTCCTAGTCTTGGCACAATATTGTACTGTTCGCCGTAACCTCTTCCTGCGCTTCTCTTTGACTTTGTTGCTTCACTCAAATCTTTCCCCCCCCCCCCCCGGTCTTTACCCACTTGGCATCTAACTGGAACTTTCTGTTGTATATGTTACAGCTAATTACCCCCCGAAGGCCACCAACATTGAATTAGAATTGTGATGACATTTTGCACAAAGAGGTTGCAAATTTTGCCAGCTTTTAGCACATGCGTGTTGGATGCTTTTCAATGCTTCTTTAGTTCTGGAAACAACAACAACAATAACAAAAAAAATAGAACGTCTTTGCTTGAAGCAAAGAAAGCTCTCCCCGATAAAGGAGAATATTTGTAGCTCGGGGTTGAAATGAAGGGTCTTTGGTGTTCTCTGAGCTTGGTTGTTTTCTTGCAGATGTTTCGTTACCCAAACTATGTAACATCATCTATAGACTAGCACTGATGATGTTACCCAGGGGTAGGCTTCAAAAATTTTAGCAAGGGGATCTCTGCCTGGTTGCTGGCTGGCCAGGGTGGGCGTGGCCCATTCGGCCTTGGGATGGGCTCCCAAGGCTCTGGAGGCCCTCTCAAACTTCCAGTAGGCCCATTTTTCACCCTCACCGAGCCTCCGCGTGCGCCCTGCACTTTTTTGTTGTTGTTAGTTGCAAAGTCATGTCCGACCCATCGCGACCCCATGGACAACGTTCCTCCAGGACTTCCTGTCCTCTACCATCCTCTGGAGTCCATTTAAATTCGTGTTGACTGCTTCAGTGACTCCATCCAGCCACCTCGTTCTCTGTCGTCTTCTTTTGCTGCCAATCTTTCCCAGCATTAGGCTCTTCTCCAGTGAGTCCTTCCTACCCATTGGGTGGCCAAAGTATTTGAATTGTATCTTCAGGATCTGGCCTTCTAAAGAGCAGTCAGGGTTGATCTCCTCTTGGACTGACCAGTTTGATCGCCTTGCAGTCCAAGGGACTCGCAGGAGTCTTCTCCGGCACTCCTATATCACTAGACATCACTAATGTTTTATTTTTCTTTCCCTCATAAAATTGCATCTGCAATCTGAAACATCTGCAAGAAAACAACCAAGCTTTTCCCGTTCCTGCTCACTTCCATGACATCATTTGCAGATGGCCCCAAAAGACCCATAGCTACGCTTCCCAACAGAGTCCCAAACTACAGCCACTAACATTTATCATAGCCCAAACAAGTAACTTAAAAACACAGATGAAATATAAATAAATTCTCAGTGAAAAGCTTCTGTTTTATTTGCCTGAGAGAGATATTTTATCACCTCCAGTCTTTACTCTTCCAAATTAGAAGAGGTTAGAAATAGGATACTGGGAGTACTAGATCAGAGATGGGTTTCAGCAGGTTCTGACCAGTTCTGGAGAACCCGTAGCGGAAATTTTGAGTAGTTCGGAGAACCGGCAAATACCACCTCTGACTGGCCCCCGCCCCCAATCTATTCTCTGCCTCCTGAGTCCCAGCTGATGAGGAGGAAATGGGGATTTTGCAGGATTCTTCCCCTGGAGTGAGGAGGGAATGGAGATTTTACAGTATCCCTCCCCTGCCAGGCCCACCAAGCCACACCCACCAAGCCATGCCACGCCCAACAAGCCACACCCACAGAACCGGTAGTAAAAAATTTTGAAACCCACCACTGTTCTAGACCCATCTTTGCCAGGGTGACCTTAGACCAGTCACGTTCTCTCAGCCCTAGGAAAGAGACAATGGCAAACCACTTCTGAATAACCCTTGCCACACAAAACCAGGTCTATGCCTACCTTTTCAAACTTGATGCAAGAATTAATAGTGTCAAGGAAATCAGCTTTTTTTTCATTTATAGGCACTTCTGTTAATTCCTTTCCTACTAATTCGCCTTTCTGATAGCCCATTACCTCTTCAAACGCAGGATTGACATACTATGAAAAGAGTAAGGGGAAAAAAAAGAGAGAGAATCAGGTGAGAATTTAAGATCAACCTGAGCATTGATCTAATGTTTAGCCTCGATGCACATTTTCTAAACTGTCTAAAACTGTTTTCAATAAAACAGATCCGGGAACAGATCCAAGCACAGAGGCCGTCCTATTATGGGGAACCCTTTTAGCAGGAAGGCTAAACTGATAGTGATGAAATTGTAATGCTTTAATAAATAATTAAACAAGGCATTTAGTGATATGTAATCCCCACCCTACTCTCAGCCCTTCAATGGGACTGCATAACACCATTTATGTTATTAAAGAAATATCTACTGGCTTCATTCTTTAAATATCTACTGGCTTCATTCACACATGCTAAACTCTGGCAGCTCTCTCTCTCTCTCTCCTTCCCTCCCTCCGTCCCTCCCTCCCTCTCTCCTCCTCCTCCCTCCATATTTGTGTGTGTGTGTGTGTGTGTATGAGAGAGAGAGAGAGAGAGAGAGAGAGACAGAGGTGATATTCACCAGTTCTGGAGAACCGGTAGCGGAAATTTTGAGTAATTCAGAACCCGTAAATACCACCTCTGACTGGCCCCGCCCCCATCTATTCTCTGCCTCAAGAGTCCCAGCTGATCAGGAGGAAATGGGGATTTTGCAGTAACCTTCCCCTGGAGTGGGGAGGAGAAGAGTCCTCCACTCCTCTGCTCGCAGCAGAATACATCATGCCACCAGGCTTCAAATTTTTGGGTTGGACAACCTAGAACTACGCCGCCTACGGTCTGACCTAAGCGTAGTACACAAAATTATCTGCTCCCACATCCTACCCGCCAATGACTACTTCCGCTTCAACCACAACAACACACAAGCACACAATAGATACAAACTTAAGGTAAACCGCTCCAAACTCGACTGCAGAGAATACGACTTCAACAACAGAGTGGTCAATGCCTGGAATGCACTACCTGACTCTGTGGTTTCTTCCCCAAACCCCCATAACTTTTAACCTTAGAGTGTCTACTGTCGACCTCACCCCATTCCTAAGAGGTCTGTAAGGGGCGTGCATAAGCGCAGCAGCGTGCCTACCGTCCCTGTCCTACTGTCCCCCGTTTATTCGTATCCATTTCCTGTATTCATAATCCTGTTTACACTTATATCTGTTATCTTATAAATGCTTGACAAAATAAAGAAGTAAATAAAATAAATAAAGCTTAGCCTTCTCTCTCTAGCAGTCTTAAAATCAACCTTTTCTCTTTTTAAAAACTGTGCCGCCTGACTTCAGGTTTCCCAGACCAAATCTAACCGTCGCTGGCCAAAACTGGTTTCGATTGTAAACCAACTGGTCTTGCTACTTTCCAGTCCCACAACCATCTCAATGGCCTTCTGGATGGGGCACAATTACAACCCACCAGCTACCTCAGACATCACAGCCGGGAATGAGATATGCTGGGAGATACAGGTTAGTCCCATCAAGGTAGTAAAATGAGAGCCTTTTGCAACCGCCCCTTGTTCGAATGCTTGTTCGAAGCATTAACCAACATTTGTTTGGGGGGGGGGGGGTGCTTCGAACTGAATTGCGTTCTGATTCTGCTAAAAAGCGTCCTGCTTCTTTCACCCTAGAAGAGATGCATAAAAGACACAAGGATCTTATTTTTAAACTTCCTTCCCTCTTTGAAATGCGTACACCTGACTTTTGAGACCGAGCAAGATAAGCATCATTAGAAGTTTTTAATGGCCTTGGGGTAAAATACAAACTGCCCTAAACTCCTGAAGCTAAGCAACACGCTTTGTGAAGATACAGCCTACAAAAACAAACGCTTATTTTAAAACAAAAGGTTCTTAAAATGGATTTTCCCCTCTTCCACGGAAAGGTCAGAAAAACACGTACGGCATGAAGAACAGTTTCTAAGGCAATTCGACGCACGCAGATGTATATATTTTATGTCTGCGCATGCCTAACTGTGCGCCTGAAGTAAGCGAAAGAATAAAATCATACAAAACCACAGGACAAGATCGGACGTTCGTAAAAAAAAATCCCCAAAACCGAGCAAACCTGTATTACATGGTCTTCACTTGTAATCTCAGTGGCTTCTCGGCTTTTCTCTAATGCCGTAAATATCGAATTACAGGCCCTGAAATGCAAAGGAAGGAAAAAAAGAAGCAGACGCATTAGATCGAAATCACATGGACTTTGCAAGATCTAGAAAAAAAAAAGAATGTTCCAGTACCGTGATGGCAAACCTATGGCACACGTGCCAGAGGTGGCACCGCAGCGCCCTCTCTGAATGGTACGCAAGCCGTCGCCTCAGTTCAGCTCCACTGCGCATGTACACGTACCTACCGCCCAGGAGTGGGTTCTAAATTTTTTTACTATCGGTTCTGTGGGCGTGGCTTATTTTGTGGGCGTGGCTTGATGGTCATGTGACAATCCTTTAGGATTTAGCAGAGGTACTGGTCTACCAGGCTTTTAACTGCTTGCAGAGCTGTACCGATGTACCCATTTATTTTTGCAGGCACTGATCTACTCATGTAGGCAGGCATTGGTCTACTCATGTATTTTTGCAGGCACTGGTCTACTCATTTATTTTTGCAGACACCGGTCTACTCATTTGTTTTTGGCACTGGTCTACCACCAAACTGCCTTTTACCACTGATCAGCTGTAGGGCGGCCCTTTGAAGCCCGACGGCAAGAGTTTAAACAGTTTTTTTTCTTATAGCCCATCAGCTGGGACTCAGGAGGTAGCAATAGATTGGGGGTGGGGCCAAATAAAAGGTAAGAATAACACGGGGGGTGGGAGGGGCGGGGGGCAGAACTGGTTCGGTGACGTCATATCGTCACCGCTACCGGCTCGGCGGAACCGGGAGGAACCCACCACTGCTCTTGCCAGCCAGCTGGTCTTTGGGTCTCTGCCGTGCATGCACAGGGGTGGGGCACATGCAGGGGGGGCATGTGCATTCATGGGGCAGGGTGCATGCGGGGGTGCATGTGCATCCACGGGGGGCAGGGCACATGTAGGGGCCCATGCACGCATGCACGGGGAGGCGGGGCACATGTAGGAGGCATTTTGAAGGTTCAGGCACATGCGCACATCTTCATGCGCACACGTGCGTGCTTTGGGCACTTGGTCTGGAAAAGGTTAGCCATCCCTGCTCTAGTAGAACTGAACAATTCATAAACAAGACGAGAATAAAACCATCGGAAGGTGCCATGATGGATATGGAGTTGCAGGCTGAAGAAGACTGGATGGTCACCCGTGGCAGATGTTTTAATTCAGTTTCCAGAGCTCAGCAGGCAATCAACTTTGAAAGCTAAATAGCTGTTTTCATTTCTAGGATTCAGTCTTTCCAAGTGAAAGCTTCCAGTCACTCCATTACGTGCAAATCCTTTTTAAATCCCCCACTAAACGGCTAATGCAACTCCATATCCATTGGGCGCAATCATTCTTCCAAGACTTTTTGCCTCCCAGGTTTCCTTCTGCTCCCAAAGAATGTCTGAATTCATGCAATGTTTTAGATGCAATGTATTTATTTCAGTAGTTTGCATCCCACTTGTTTGTGAGAGCCTGGTTGGGAATATATTTATTAAACAAATTTATATGGCTGCCCAACGCGCACACTGTCATAGGTAAAGGTAAAGGTTCCCCTCGCACATACGTGCTAGGCGTTCCTGACTCTAGGGGGTGGTGCTCATCTCCGTTTCTAAGCCGAAGAGCCAGTGCTGTCTGATGACAATGCCGTGGTCATGTGGCCGGCATGACTAAATGCTGAAGGCGCATGGAATGCTGTTCCGTGGTGGCCCCTATTTTTCTACTTGCATTTTTTACGTGCTTTCGAACTGCTAGGTTGGCAGAAGCTGGGGCAAGTAACGGGAGCTCACTCCGTTATGTGGCACTAGGGATTCGAACCGCTGAACTGTCGACCTTTCTGATCGATAAGCTCAGCATCTTAGCCACTGAGCCACCGCATCCCCTTGTTAATGTCATAGGGATGACTGAAACCCATTAGATTACGTAGCTCTGGGTTATACAATAATTACATATATATACCACACATACAGTAAATCTCTATATATCAGATTACTATATACCTTGCATATAATGATTTGATTTGCTCCTCCCTAACTCATAATCATGGATAGTCCATGGAGAAGAAATGGTCTGCTTTCCCTGGCCATTCCAGGTCAGTTCTTTAATACACCACTGTAGACTTTCAAAAGATAAGGTTTTCCTGTTGTGTCCGACTCTAGGGCTCAGTGCTCATCTCTGTTTCTCGGCCAAAGGAGCCAACATTGTCCAAAGACATTTTCCGTGGTCATGTGGCCAGCATGACTATACCCCAAAGGCCCACAGAATGCTGTTACCTTCCCATCAAAGTGGTACCTATTTATCTCCTCACATTTGCATGCTTTCGAACTGCTAGGAGGGCAGGAGCTGGAGCAAAGAACAGGAGCTCACGCCGTTGCACAGAGCACGGGTCTCAAACCGGGGCTGTCAAGCTCGACATTTTTTTAAAAAAATTTGATTTATATGCCGCCCTTCTCCGGAGACTCAGGGCGGCTTACAATGCGCTAAGAAATAGCCTTCATATTTTTGTATATTTATACAAAGTCAGCTTATTGCCCCCACAAACTGGGTCCTCAATTTGCCTACCTTAGAAAGGATGGAAGGCTGAGTCAACCTTGAGCCTTGGTGAGATTCGAACCTGCAATAATTGCAGGCAGCTGATGTTAATAACAGGGCTTTAGACCACTGTACTATCCAAGGCTCTTTTAACCCCTGAGCCATCACCAGCCTTACTGTAGACTTCAGCAGGGATCAAATCTCAACCAATTCCTGTGTTAAGTCAGGACAGGTTTTTCCTGTGCCAAGAATATTAAGATGAGATAAGTAGCATTACCTTAGTTTAAATTGTGCCTGTACTTCTCCAAATTCCAACTGTATGAGTTCGTTGTAACAAGCCATGATGTTCGAATTTTCAACGTATCTCTGGTTATGGGGGGAAAAAAGATGTCAACATCAAAAGATCCTCTCTATTCTATTCCTATATTAACAAAACCTTAAACTTGAGGGGGGAAAAGGAGTTTTTATTATTAAAGAAAATCTTAGTTATGAGCAACTCTTGCTCATTGCTGTATGGGATGTTTCTGAAGATAGACATTCTCTTAATAAGCCGAGGTAGGGATTTTTATTGTTATTTTGGACTTCTTAAGTAAACAAACCCATTTCATGCTCCTAGGATGGATCAATAGTAGTAATCCTTGTCAAAGGCTTGGTCCTTAACAATCATTCAAAGTTTTACTTTCTCATATTTATTTATTCGATCTCTTATATCTTTCTTTAGCTTTTCATAATTTATTTTCTTTAACTCGTGAATATCTTTCGGGATGTCAATACCTAAATATTTGATTAAAACGAACAATTATAATGAAATAAGGGGGGATTTTATAAAATCAGTGTTGGTGGAAGGCAGAGGGAATAATAAACCTACTCAAAAATATATGCAGCACAGTTAGAATATATTGTATATTTTTTAGCTGTTATAGAAGAAGAAATATAAGGGATGGGTGGGAAATGGTCTCCGGGGGTGGTGGTGCACTGTATTATTTATATATTTTTTTCCTTTTCCTTTTTTTTTTTGTATTTAAATGTTTGTATTGTTTGCATTACTTATTTAAATAATTTTTTTTTAAAAAGTAAAAGAAAAAAAGAAAAAATAATTTTAAAAAACCCCAATCATTCAAATAATGGTCACAAAAAATGTTGAAAAATCAGGTGCAGTCAAGGGGTGCCTTGATTTATGATTGCAATGATTTACAACCTTAATTTTGGGCTCAATTACAGTCTTAACCCGAGGACTACCTACCTATATGCAAATGTGATACTGTGTTCATCCATCTCCAAATTTTCTAATATAGCTCAACAAATACAGCAAATGTTATTCATTGCATTTCTACACATCCCCAACCCACATTTGTTTAGACAATGTATATAAATTAGAAATGTAAAAAAAAAAATCTTTACAAAATATAGATGTACCGTATATCAAAGGCCGATTTAGGATGAGAAGTATTTCAGGATAAATGTTCAATCACACTATCAACTCTGGGCAGTAAAACATGCATAAAATGTTACACTTTGGGGGAAAAATTCTTTGAAATCTTTCTTGAATTGAGGACTAATGCAGAAGTCGAACAGAATAATTCCAGAAGTAGCCATCTAAAACACAATGTATTTCCCTGTCAATATTATATGTCCGGGGACTTTAGCTCAATCTGTCCTAACTTTGCAATTAAAGAAATTGCAAGAAATATACACAACATCCCTAGATATATGCCCCCTTATCTAATAATTTCCCAAACCTACCAGTGGTGATATCCAATTTTTTTTTACTACTGGTTCTGTGGGCGTGGCTTGGTGGGCATGGTGTGGCTTGGTGGGCGTGGCAGGGAAAGGATACTGCAAAATCTCCATTCCCACCCCTCTCTGGGGCCAGCCAGAGGTGGTATTTGCCAGTTCTCCAATCTACTCAAAATTTCCGCAGCCGGTTCTCCGAACTGTTCAAAATTTCTGCTACCAGTTCACCAGAACCTGGCAGAACCTGCTGGATTTCACCCCTGAAACCTACCCAGTTGGCCAATAAATTTCCTTCTTCTTGAAGGAGACAAATATTTTAATCAACAGCCTTACTGATAATTTTCTGCCCCTGACCTGCTTATGATGGGGTCAAAAAAACCCTATGAGCGAAGTCAATCAAACAACAGTTGACTCCGATCTACAAAATAGCAGAGCCAACATCTCATAATGCCCTTATACTTTTTTACACTGACACCGTTTATGCCAAACTTTCTATGATACATGCTTTTTTGTGAGATCTGAGGACCAAAGGTAATGAAGAGATTTAACCAGAGGCCTCTTTAAAATCACCATTTCATCTGTTTGGATGCAGAAAATTAGACCATCTCAGATTCTGCCTAAATAATCTCTTGGGTTACACTTGGTGGTGCTAAGAGTTCATCCTTTCGTGAAATCACCCTAAAAGTCATATAATTCTGTGCTAATGCCATTGCAATTAGATGACAATGGGTTTGACATGAGTAGCTAATCTAGATAATTCTGATTGACCAAACCCATGCTTACATATTAACATATATACCTAAATATACATAATTTACACACCCTGTGGTCAAATGCCAGGAAAATCAGGAGATCCAGACGGTTCAAATGGATATAAAGACTTATTGCAAGCTTAAGTGCTCTATAAGAATCTGAACTACTAACAGCCAAGGGAAATTAGCGGGAGATAAGAGTAGAAGGAATTCAAGGTGGGCTGGATTTAGATCTCTTGTGGGTGCGAAGGGACTCATGACTGATGATGCATTTGACCCCTCCCTCAGGCTCACCCTGCATCTGTCTCCCATTCCTTTTTCCCCTTACTCTTTCAGCCCTTCATCTATGGTCATCAGCTTTCATTTGATCTATGATTTATGAAAATCTATCTGTATGGTCAATCACAGTTGACAACAATTTGATGACATGACATCAACCAATTATGATGGTTAGCCTCCCCCTTCCTCCCCTCGTTAAAATTTCTCCTAGAGTAAAAAGGTAACGGTTCCCCTCGCACATACGTGCTAGTCGTTCCCGACTCTAGGGGGCGGTGCTCATCTCCATTTCTAAGCCGAAGAACCAGCGCTGTCCGAAGACATCTCCGTGGTCATGTGGCCGGCATGACTCAATGCCGAAGGTGCATGCAGCACTGTTACCTTCCCACCAAAGGTGGTCCCTATTTTTCTACCTGCATTTTTTACGTGCTTTCGAACTGCTAGGTTGTCAGAAGCTGGGACAAATAATGGGAGCTCACCCTGTTACGCGGCACTAGGGATTCGAACCGCTGAACTGCCGATCTTCTGATCGACAAACTCAGCATCTTAGCCGCTGAGCCACTGCGTCCCCTTCTCCTACAGTAGAGAAATATAAAACTAAGCAATCTGCCCTAAATGGTTAGGGATATTCCTGTGAATGCTCCAACACTGGAAGTTTTGAAGAAGATGTTGGATAACCATTTGTCTGAAGTGGTGCAGGGTTTCCTGCCTAAGCAGGGGGTTGGACTAGAAGACCTCCAAGGTCCCTTCCAACTCCATTATTCTATTCTATTTTAACCTAAACATGCTCTCAGTAATCCTTGAGTTGATGTTCACAAAGTGGGGAAATATTTTCCCCCCAGCCTTTGGCAAAATCAGTCTGAGATTGTCAGCATGCACATGTAGATTCAGGCATTCAGTCAATACAGTATACGTGTGTGTGTGTGTGTGTGTGTGTGTATTATACGAAACAGCTGACTAATCTGCAAACATCAACTCCATCAACTAATCAAGATGTAACAACACAGGCAACCAACCCACTCACAGCAACAAAGCCAGCACCCACACCTCCCCACCAGTATTTATAGAGAGACGGCAGCTCCGATCACGCTTTCCTCGCACAAGCACAAAGCAGAAGACGCCAGCCTGAAGATGACGAGTGGGACCTCATCGAAATGTCGCCAAGATACTCTCAATCTTACATGGGAAAAGACCCGAATATACGAAAACCTGCATACCTCTACCCGTGAAAATCTACGAAAACAAATATATATATATATATATATATATACAATATATATAGGAAAAGATGACTATAAATAAGTAGACCTACCCTTGTGAAGCCTGCAGAAAGAAAGGGCAACAATGATGACTCTTCGCGATCTGCATGTCTGGTGGAAAGGAAAGAAAGAACAGAAAGATGTTAAGAGGATTTTATTTTCCTGGCTCATCCTTGAAATATTAATATCTGCAGATGATGAGAGGCTGTATCGCTGATCAGTATTAAATAAACGGAAGTCCTTCAAACTTTAAAATCCGGTGGCTTTTAAAAAGCTACAGAACTTCGGGTAACAGTAACAAGAGTTGGAAGGGACCTTGGAGGTCATGTAGTCCAACCCCCTGCTCACACAGGAGACCTATACTAGGGATTTGAACCGCCAAACTGCCGGCTTTTCTGATCGACAAGCTCAGTGTCTTAGCCACTGAGCCACCTATCCAGGCCTCAATTTAGAAGAGAGCAGAGGTCCATAGAATTCTTTTCTTTTCTATTTAATGTGGGAGCATGGAAGTTCTTTTTTCTTCTCTGCCTATTCCCTCTGTTCCCTTCTTCTGGTTTGCTCCCCTTTGCAGGCTGCTGTTATGCTTAGCACCGGTTTGCAAAATCAAATACTCCAATGCGATTATTCTAAAACGGTCTCTCCCACTGCACCAGCCTTTCAAATTCAGAACTTTTCTAGCCTCTACGCTTAAATCACAGCTACGAGACAGCAATAGTTCCATTTTTTTAAAAAGAAAAAGAAAAAGAAAAGATCACACCCAAACAGTATTAAAGCAAAGGTCAGGAGCGCTAGCAGAGAAGACAGGAGAAAATGTTAAACACTTTCCCAGCCACTATTTTTTCCTCCCCAAAATCAGATTATTATTATTTTTCCTTCTCCCAGCCAGGATTTGAACTTGGAAATGTACTTGGCCGGAGAAGAACTTCTAGCTTGGCAGCAAACGCTCCGTGTTTCGCAAGAATTGCAGATTTTTTTTTTCATAAAGGCACCGCTTTTGCTGGACTGATTTAGAGGGTGCATATTCGAATATAAATACAGATGCTAAATCACCACAATCAAACATGAGCAATGCCACAGATCCCTATTTATGAAAACAAGATCACCGTGAATTATCCCCAGCTGGCGCAAACAGGATGCTTTGATGAAAAGTTGTACCATTGGCTGGCAAAGACCACGGCCCTGGGCTTTGAGAACGGAGGGAGGAAGGTTTCAAGAGAAAGTAGGATAAGAGATGCAAATTGCAGAGTTAATGGGAAACAGCATGCAAGAACAATTTAGAGGGGATAGCTTTATTTATCTATCTGCACGGATACCAAATATTTTAAGAGACTAAAGATATATCTCCGTGATGGCGAACCTATGGCACGTGTGGCACGCGAAGCCATGTCGCCCAGCACGCGCAACCTTGCCTGTTTGTCTTCTGGGTTTCTGGTGTGCATGCCCACGTGATGATCAGCTGTCTTTCGCACGTGCAGTGGTGCCCAAATCCAGTGTGCGCATGCGTGCCGGCCAGTTGATCTTTGGGTCTGCATGCGCACCAGAATCTGGAAGTTCAGCTTTTCTGTGGTGCAATCCCTTCGTGCGAGCAGCAGTGCCGAAAACCGGCCTGCGCATGCGTGCCGTCTGGCTGATCGTCACGCGCACATGCACACTAGAACCTGGAAGTTTGGCTTTTCTGGAGCGCGGCCCCAAAGAGCGCGCACAACGTTTCCACATGACCTTTTCGGCACTTGGTGCGGAAAAGGTTTGCCATCACTGGTATATCTCCTTCATGGTTCACTGCCTAAGAGATATGACGCCAGAAAATGAGCTCCTGTGGTCAGAAGGTGTCCAATATCAGTAAAACAGCGGTGGGTTTCACATTTTGTTACCACTGGTTCGCCGCGCCTGTGTGCCTTCTACACCTTCTGCGCCCAGCCTTCTGTGCATGCGCTTTGCTCATGCGCGCACCTTCCACACATGTGCCAGGCCTGAAAAAGAATTCCTAAATAGGATGGCATAGAGCCGGGGTGCGTAGGAAGGCCCACCCACAATTTCTGCTACCAGTTCACCTGAATCGGTCCGAACCGTCTGAATACCACCTCTGCAGTAAAGGTGTCCAATAAGTTATTGGGGAAGATTGGAGGACAGCATGCTATAGCGATGTGATGGCGAACCTATGGCACGCTTGCCAGAGGTAGCACATAGAGCCCTCTCTGCTGGCACGCGCACCGTCACCCCAGGTCAGATCTCCATGGCGTTTCTTTCGTGAGCTTCTGTTTCGCTGCTAACAATGAAACAGAAGCTCACAAAAGAAAAAGATCTTACCTCTTGCTGCACTGCCGGTGTTGGGATGCCCTGCCTACCACCGGCCAGCTGGTCTTCGGGTCTCTGCTGTGCATGCACGCATGTCCGTGCATGCACACATTTGCACATGTCCTGCGCGCACACACACACACATGTCTGCACATGTGTAAGTTCGAGAGCGTGCACACCTTTCAGTTTGGGCATGCCCACGTGCAGTTTGGGCACTTGGTGTCTAAAAGGTTTGCCATCACTGCTACAGACCACGGGTTGCAAATAGCCGGACACAAGTTAGCGACTAAACAACAGCAAAGAGGTCACAGATAAACCTCCAAATGTCCTCAGCGACCCGCTAAAAGGATGCAAATGACCAGCTGCCTGCAAGGAATATAAATCCTTCCATTTCCCACCATCCAGTCAGAGCCGAAGGAGCTTCTTGGATGAGAAGCGAAACGTCTTCAAAAGAAAAAACAAGGAAGTCCAAGTTGCCTCTTGAAAAAGCACCTTTGGGACAACAGCAACAAGGAGGTATATGGCCCATAAACATGGCGGAATCTCCAGCTAGAGTGAGGGGAGGAGTGAAAAGATTGGTGAGCTTGGAGTCGTTGTAGGGACGGAAGGGATGAAGGCCACATCACCTCATCTCTGCCTGAAAATTCCTGAATTCTTTTATCGAGAGAATGTAATCCATCTGGTGAGATCCTTGTAAATAGGCAGGCAGCAATGAAGAAGCCACTCTGATCAGCTCAAGATGCCATTCTGGTTCCTTGTGCCTGGCTGTAATGTAGTAGGTGGGGAAAATCACCGTCCTCTTCCCCTCAACTCTCATATGAGAGCCAACTGAGCCTGGGTGGTGCAGCGGACTAAAGTGCTGTTAAGTAGCACTTAGCTGCCAACTGCCTGCAATTACTGCGAGTTCAAATCTCACCAGGCTCAAGGTTGACTCCATCCTTTCCGAGGGAGGTAAAATGAGGACCCGGATTGTGGGGGCAATAAGCTGACTTTGTACAAAATATACAAAAGTATGAAGGCTATTGCTTAACGCATTGTAAGCCACCCTGAGTCTCCGGAGAAAGACGGCATATAAATCGATCCGATAAATATTTTAGCAGGCACACAATTCAAGAAGGCACAGGTTTTCTTCCATCACATGTGGCTCCAACCACAGCTACACATCCATTCTTGAATTATCTTCACTCAATCTAGTTTGGTTTTTTCTGCCTACCAGCCCCATTCCTAAAATTCGAAAGGCCAGGCTGCGCAGTTACATAGTCAGCTAAATGTCAGTAACAATCAGAGAGAATGGGCCTTGATTTCACGTTACACGCTTCCAAGCCTGCCTGTTTCCCTTCGTCTATGTTTTATTCGGATGCTGTTAATAATCATATTTCCACACTTACCTCCGCACGACCCCAATAATAACAGTGTTTTCGGATGGTTTTGTTGTTCTAATGGACCTTTGGGGGGAAAAAAAAGGGAAGGTAAAGAAATTGTGGTGGGTTCTTGAAATCGACATAAGAATATTTCACTGAGGTTCCTACAGGTCTAAATCGGAAGGAAAATACCCAACTCCTAACCATTAAGAACGGTGAAGAAACTGTTGAGAACTAATGTGATGTAGTCATGAAAATGTTGAACTAGCTGTGGGAAGACCCAAGTTTCTAGTCCGTCCTTTAAACACAAAAGTTTTTTGAGTGACTGAGCCAGTTAGTTGTCCAACCTAACTTACAGGGTGAATTGCTGAGAAAACCGGAGAAAAGAGAACATAGAACATAGACTTGTAGGCCTGGAGGGAACCTCAAAGGTCTTCTAGTCCAATGCCATGCTCAAGGCAGGAGACCTTATACAGGGGTGGGCTTCAAACATTTTAGCAAGGGGTTCTCTGCCTGGTTGCTGGGTGGGTCTGGCTGTAGTGGGTTGGCCTAGTCGGCCTCCTGCACCATGGCTAGGGGGAGCGTTTTTGCCCTCCCCGGGCTCCGGAGGCTTTTCTCGAGCCTTTGGAAGGACAAAAACTGCCTCCCCAGGCTCCAGAGGCCCTCTGGAGGCATTTCCGGCCTTCCCGAACTTCCGGTAGCCCCGTTTTTCACCCTTCCCAAACCTCTGCATGCGCCCTGCACTTACCTGCACCCAAAATGGGCCGAGTGGGGACTCCTGGGAGGGGAGGGGTTTGCGGGGCAGGACCAGCCAGAAGTGGGATTTGGGGATTCTCCAAACTGCACAGAATCTTAGCTAGAGGTTCTCCCGAACCCCCAGCAACCCAACCCTGATCTTATACCATCCTGATCAAATGACTGTCCAGTCTATTTCTGAAAAACTCCAGTGATGGAGCACCCACAGCTCCGGGAATTAAGCTTTTTTCCACTGATAAATTATTCTCCCTGGAGCATTCGTTATGCCACAGATCTCTTGAATGAAAGTCAGCTTATACAGCGAATGCATCAAATACTTCCAACGTTATTTCGAATGTAAATGCCGAGAGCCAGGGAAGGGTTTAACCTCTCACAAAAGGATCTCCGCACAAAGAGTGGCCAGATGCCAAACATCCCCAGGGCATCGTGACCTTGTCAACAAGGCTGGTTAGCGAGTCCCATATTACAAGAGTTTGCTTGCAAAAAAAGAAAAAATGACTCACCTGCATAGCGTTTCTGCATCAAAGTATCTCGAATTCCTGTGATCGATAATGATGATTTCATGGTGTTTATCCAAAAAACACTCAAGGGCAGATTCAGGTGTCCTGGCAATGCTACAACGGAAGCCTGCTTTTTCACAGGCCCAGCAAAACCCATTGCTCTGGTTGTCTTCTTTGGCAAACACTAAGAGTACCTAATTAAAGGGAAACAAAGATGGGGAAACGGGCCAGGAGATAGATAGATAGATAGATAGATAGATAGATAGATAGATAGATAGATAGATAGATAGATAGATA
>WNWU01000103.1:1212306-1230593 GCA_012654045.1 Ptyas mucosa
ATAGATAGATAGATAGATAGATAGATAGATAGATAGATAGATAGATATATTCATGGACCCTAATTTTTATTTATTTATTTTATTTTTATTTGATTTATATGCCGCCCTTCTCCGGAGACTCAGGGCAGCTTACAGTGCGTTAAGCAAGTCCTTATTAAGATGTTTATAATAGCAATAGCAGTTAGACTTACCCTGTTTCCCCCAAAATAAGAGTCCTGGTGGCGCAGTGGACTAATTCCCTGTTATTAAGTTCAGCTGCTTGCAATTACTGCAAGTTCAAATCCCACCAGGCTCAAGGTTGACTCAGCCTTCCATCCTTTCTAAGGCAGGTGAAATGAGGACCCAGATTGTGGGGGCAATAAGCTGACTTTGTATAAATATACAAAAGTATGAAGACTATTGCTTAACACACTGTAAGCTGCCCCGAGTCTCTGGAGAACGGCGGCATATAAATCAAATTTTAAATTTTTTTTTAAAAAAGGCATCCCCTGATAATGAGCCCAATCGGGCTTTTGAGTGCATGGCAATAAGGCCAAACGCTTATTTCAGGGTTCAAAAAAATATGACACAGGGTCTTATTTTTGGGGAAACATGGTATATACCGCTTCACAGTTCTTTACATCCCTCTCTAAGCGATTTACAGAGTCAGCATATTTGCCCCCAACATTCTGGGTCCTCATTTTACCCACCTCGGAAGGATGAAAGGCTGAGTCAACCTTGAGCAAGTCAGGATCGAACTACTGACAGTCAGCAGTGAATTAGCCTGCATTGTAGGGGACGTGGTGGCTCAGTGGCTAAGACGGTCTCTCCATCCATCCAGTGGTGAAATCCAAATTTTTAAACTACCGGTTCTGAGGACGTGGGCGTGGTGTGGTTTGGTGGGCGTGGCTTGGTGGGTGTGGCAGGGGAAGGATACTGCAAAATCTTCATTCCCACCCCACTTCAGGGGAAGGATATTGCAAAATCTCCATTCCCACCCCACTCTGGGGCCAGCCAGAGGTGGTATTTGCCAGTTCTCCGAACTGCTGAAAATTTCCGCTACCGGTTCTCCAGAACCTGTCAGAACCTGCTGGATTTCACCCCTGCATCCATCCATTGCAAAGGTCGTAAGTGTGAAAAACGGCCAGAAGTTGCTTTTTTCAGTGCCGTTGTAACTTTGAATGGTCACTAAATGAACTGCTGTAAGTCAAGGACTGCCTGTACTTTATCCCAGCAGAAGGCAGCTTCTGATTTTTTGCTGGCATGGCCACTGTCAGTATAACAATCAAATTTACCTAGGCTACGGCTGCACCGATACCTTTGAACCATTTCAATATTCAGCTAAGTCGAATATTCTCCAAGCAACTCTTAGCTCTTAGTTCATACTTCTAAGCAATTCCAGGCATTCCACTGTGCTTATATTTGGATTAGAGCTGCTGGAATGTCAATAAATCTCGACATTTACACCTACCTGTAGGCAGAATGTGTTTATGTGTGTGTGCAAACACACATACACACACACACAGACACACTCTGACTAGGTTTACACTTTGGATTAAACCTGCTGGAATGACAATAAATTTCACAATTTATATACCCACGTATAATTGATACATATATGCACTTGCACAAATGCCCCAATTTAACTCAGGAATTTCTCTTTATTAGCTCAATCCTCAGGGAAATGGGCTGTGAATATTGCTCCAAAAGGCACATTTTACCTGGCTTTGTTCCATTCCTTTTTTACTACTATAGGATGCTATGAAAACACTTCAGCTGAAAATGCTACTGAAGAAGCCAGCAATAAATGTATAGGCATTTCTTCATTTAAGTAACCAATTCCTGGACAAACCAAGAGATGCGTCTTTAACAGAGGCTTACCTGAAGTTGTTCTCGGTGGAGTCTCATAGGGCCAAATTGCACGTCGGTTCCCACTGCCTAGGAAGAAGAAAGGGACAACTTTAAATGATATTGTAGGAGAAGAGCAGGCTGAGATGGAGGGTGGAGTTAAACGTGTCATCAGTCTGGAATCTTTGCATTCCCATTCCAGCTCCCTGCGAATTTCCGTTGACCCTTATCTAGAGCCTATTTAACTGTGACAGTTAGTTAGCCAGACTCTTGTGTATAGGTAGCAATGATAAACACTATTGTGCATTGAACTCAGCAAACGTTCCTGGTTATTTGGGCCAGACAGATATGCTGCATTTGGGCAAAGAAACACAGACTTCACTTCCTGGCTTCATCCTAACTCAGAAACACCAAGTGTCAATCTCAAAACCGCATGGAACTTGCAATCAGTTACAACAACTCTAAAAGAGTAAATGAATCAGCTCATTCCAAAGGTTTTCGGTTGGCCGTGTCTTAAGCGGACTAAAATAACAATAATAATTAATCACAGAACTTGCTAAACCTGCTACCTGTTTGGGTAAAAATGTTTGAAACCAGCTTGACGCAAAAAGGAAAGAATAAGAAAAACAGCAAGAAGTTTTATAGTTTCTTTCTGTACTTTTAGCTTTTTCTTTTTATTTCTTTTTCCCTTTCCTTTCCTTACTTTATATTAGTCCTTGTTATTTTTTTAGTCTCCTTTTTAAATTGTTTAATCAAAAGTATATATATATATATATGTCTTTGGTTATTCGGGTTTTCTCCCACGTAAAATTGGAAGTGTCTTGGCAACGTTTCGACAAAGTCTCATTCGTCATCTTCAGGCTGGTGTTCTCGGCTTCGTGCTTCCAGGAGCTCCAGGAGATGACGAATGAGACTTCGTCGAAATGTTGCCAAGACACTTCCAATTTTACGCGGGAGAAAACCGAATAACAAAAACCTCAGAATATATACATATATATATGTAAGTTTTCACGGGTATATATGTGTGTACAGTTAATATCTCGGGTTTCTTCCCGTGTAATTGTAAACATATCCTTAAAAGGGTAGTAGCGACGTTTCGACGAAATCACACTCGTCATCTTCTGGCTGATGTTCTCCACAGGACATAATATTAATTTTAATGACACAAAAACAGTTGCAAAAATAGAACATCTCAATGGCAGAATAATCAGAGAGGCCATTGAAATAGAGAAAAGACCATATTGTATGAATAAATGTGATGACACTTCCCGTCTGCCTACTATTTGGAAACCTGCTCTCATAGATAGACGAATCTTAACACAAGACGAATCTTTACGGAAATACGTAACAACAACTTAGCAAGGAAACCGTAAGGAGTGATGTCATTCTTTGCTTAAAAATCTTTAAATAACATTAGACGAATAAAGGACAAACTATCAACAGAAAACAGTAGCTGTAACAGCTGAAAAGGGGCTTACACAATTTAACTCTGAAGTTAGTAAAATTAGCATCATTATTTTTTTTGCTCAGGTTCTGATTATTCTGAATCTGAATAGCAACTGCTACAACGTCCTTCCTGTCAATGACTACTTCAGCTTCAACCACAACAACACACAAGCACACAATAGATACAAACTCAAGGTAAACCGCTCCAAACTCGATTGCAGAAAATACGACTTCAGGAACAGAGTGGTCAAGGCCTGGAATACACTACCTGACTCTGTAGTTTCTTCCCAAAACCCCCAAAACTTTAACCTTAAACTGTCTACTGTGAACCTGTGCATTTTGTTTTTCTTTCCTAAATGTAGACTTTTACTTTTTTCACTGTTGAATTTCATTTTGTTAGATATTTTATTAGCTACCTGTATTCTCTGACAACGCATATACCAAGAGACAGACTTTTATCACGTAATCAAGGCTATCATTTTGAATATTTCGACACACCCAACCGTACGCATAGATGTCCCTTCGTTCTGCCCTGGGCTATGGAGTCCACTACATTGCAGCCATAACTCTAATCCTTAACGAACGCCATCACTCTGCTAAACAAATAATTCCCTCAACACTGTCAAACTATTTACTAAGTCTGCACTACTATTCATCTTCTCATCTTCTCATCGTTCCCATCACCCATCTCCTCCCACTTAGGACTGTATGACTGTAACTTTGTTGCAATACAATATTATATTGATATTGTTTCCTGATTGCTTATTCTATTCATCCTATTTTTCATCACGACTCGCCACAAATCCTTGAACTGTATTTCTAGGAACAACAAGTTGATTTTGCTTTCTCTTAAAATTAAACTGTTGGAAAAGATTTTGATAAGCGCAGCAAAAGAGAGGATTTGGGGCACGTGCATTGGATTTATTGCAAACAGATTCTGATGACTACGAAGAAGGAATTTTTACAATGTTATCTTTCCCAGTAAAACCACAGGTTGTGATCTGGTTTAATCCTCCCGCTGTCCAGAACTTGAGGAATTACTCCAATGAGTAATTTTAAAGAGTCAGCAGACTATCCCACACACCACATAAAAGTCTGAAAATTACACACTTTCTCCCCAGCTCCATCACTTGGAACACTACTGACCTTAAGACCCTCAGATGCTTTTTCATTTATTACTTTAGAAATCACCCGTTTAATTTACATTTTAAAACAGAATCCCCAAAGAGGGAGATAAGAGGGAGAATTCAGAATAACCGAGTTGGAAGGGACGGTGGAGATCTTCTAGTCCAACCCCCCAACCCACCCACCCACCCACCCCCGCTCAAGCACGAGATCCTATAAGGCAAATCATGGTCCAATCTCTTCTTGAAAACCTCCAGTGATGGAGCACCCACAACTTCCAGAGGCAAGTCGTTCCACTGATTAATTGTTCTCACTGATAGGAAATTTCTCCTTAGTTCTAGATTGGTTCTCTCCTTGATTAGTTTGCATCCGTTGCTTCTTGTCCTGCCTTCAAGTGCTTTGGAAAATAGGTTGATCCCCTCTTCTTCTGTGGTAGCCTCCTCAAATATTGGAGCACTGCTATCTTGTCACCCCTAGTCCTTCTTTTCATTAAATTAGACATACCCAATTTCTGCAACCGTTCTTGATATGTTTTAGCCTTCAATCCTCTAATCGTCTTTGCTGCTCTGTCTCTTTCTAGAGTCATGGAACTGTTCCATTGCTTTTTTTTAATTTTTATTTTTATCTGATTTATATGCCTCCCATTCTCCGGAGACTCAGGGCGGCTTACAGTGCGTTAAGCAATAGCCTTCATACTTTTGTATATTTATACAAAGACAGCTTATTGCCCCCACAATCTGGGTCCTCATTTCACCTACCTTAGAAAGGATGGAAGGCTGAGTCAACCTTGAGCCTGGTAGGATTTGAACTTGCAGTAATTGCAAGCAGCTGATCTTAATAACAGTGAATTGGTCCACTGCGCCACCAGGACTCTTAGCTCTCGAAGTCCAGAAACTCCTCAAGCTTGAATCTCCCACTGTCTCACCAACTCTCATCAGTTCATGTCTTTATTACACATTCTCTCTTCCTGTTCCTGAGGATTCAGGGGTATGAACTTTACATAGGAGGCTACCAACTATCTCCAACCCAACTCATCTCTTCACCATGCAGAGGTTGGATCTGTAAAAGGTAAAGGTTCCCCTCGCACATATGTGCTAGTCGTTCCCGACTCTAAGGGGTGGTGCTCATCTCCGTTTCAAAGCCAAAGACCCAGCGCTCTCCGAAGACGTCTCCGTGGTCATGTGGCCGACATGACTAAACGCCAAAGGCTCACGGAACGCTGATACCTTCCCACCAAAGGTGGTCCCTATTTTTTACTACTTGCATTTTTTACCTGCTTTCAAACTGCTAGGTTGGCAGAAGCTGGGACAAGTCACGGGAGCTCACCCCGTTCTGCGGCACTCAGGATCGAACCACTGAACCTCTTCCGATGAAAAAATGCTTTTAAAAGTTTTTTTAAAAAAAAGCTTCTGATGATCGTGCGGCTCAGCTGGGCTCGTCAGAGGCTTTTCAAAGCATTTTTTTTCTGCAACCTCTTGGCTGAAGAGGTGGTTAAAAAAATGCTTTGAAAAGTCTCTGCCGATCCCAGCTGAGTTGCCTGATCGGCAGAGGCTTTTCAAAGCATTAAAAAAAAATGCTTTGAAAAGTTAAAAAAAGAAAAGTTGGCCACGCCCACCCAGTCACATTATCCCACCGCCACCACCAAGCCACGCCCACAGAACCAGTAGTAACAAATTTTACATTTCACCCCTGTTGAAAACCCCCAGATTTTTGGAAGGCTGCCTACTTCTGCCTATGGATACGGAAAGCTTTTTAGGCACGGTACAAAAAATTAAGGACGGGGAACACAGTTACGTTCCCAAACACAGAGAACAACAGGAAGAAGGGATGGGAAAGAAAAAAACAGACATTCATCTTTCTCTACTTATATAAACACTTCTTGATGCATAATGCTGAAAGTCCCCAATGAACAGAATCAGATCCAGGATGCCTTGAGCAAATGTTTTATACTATGAGTGGTCCTCCCCTCCATTATTGCTGTTGATGATTAATCTAGATCACATGTCCGTTCTTACTCAGAGAGGACAAGTCAAGGAAGTTGGACAGACAGCTGCTGCTGGGACTTCTGTTTCTCCCTTCTCCCAGCAAGGTCGGCGGAGAGTTAGGGATGGGCTCCCAAATATCCAGAAAGCCAGATGACTGACTGCCTAGTCTAGGGAAAAGAAGGACTTGGGGCAACATGATAGCAGTGTTCCAATGCAGGGGTGGGCTTCAAAAATTTTAGCAAGGGGTTATCTGCCTGGTTGCTGGGTGGGCGTGGCCTAGTTGGACTCCTGCACCACGGCGGGGAGGGGGAGCTTTTTGCCCTCCCCGGGCTCCAGAGACTTTCTTTGAGCCTCCGGGAGGGCAAAAACGGCCTCCCCAGGCTCCGGAGGCCCTCTGGAGGCTGGAAATGGGCCCATTTCTGGCCTTCCTGAACTTCTAGTAGGCCTGTTTTTCGCCCTTCCCGAGCCTCTGTGTGCACCCCGCACTTATCTGCATCCAAAATGGGCTGTGTCGGGACTCCTGGGAGGGGCAGGGTGGGAGGGGAGGGGCCAGCCAGGAGTGGGATTTGGGGATTCTCCGAACTGCACAGAATCTTAGCTAGAGGTTCTCCCGAACTCCTGTGAACCCCCAGCAGCCCCACCCCTGTTCCAATGTTTGAGGGGTTGCCACAAAGAACAGGGTGTTAACCTGTTTTCCAAAGCACCAGAGACAGAACAAGAAGCAATGGATGGAAACTAATCAAGGAGAGAGTCAACCTAGAACTATGGAGACATTTCCTAAGTTGTGGATGCTCCAACACTGGAGGTTTTTAAGAAGAAACTAGACAGCCACTTGTCTGGAATGGTATTGGTATAGGGTCTTGTATTTGACCAACAGGGTTGGACCAGAAGACCTCCAAGATCCCTTGCAACTCTGTCATCCTGTTATTTGCACTGTCCCACATCCTCGGGGACTCATCATTCTGAATCACAGCATCATTCTTTCACTAGTGGAATCTGGCTGGTCTTGTAAATGAATATTTATGAGTGCCAGTAAGGAAGCAAAATAGACATTTTGGACTTGCTAGGATCCTGCAGGTCTGCGCTTGTTCATAATTTGGAGCAAAGAGTGGTGAGATGGCCCAGATTTATTTGAATTATTCAAAGACCTTATTTTCCTTTAAAAAAAAGAAAAGAAAAGGAGACAGGTAAGAAGGCAAAATGTTCTTGATTTGGGTTTTGGTTGTTTTAAGGTGTATTTTTCCCTGTGTGTGTGTGTGTGTGTGTGTGTGTGTGTGTGTGTTTTTTTACATTATCCAGAATTAAAAATTATGAGAAGGACTTTATAAATCGCTACAACAACAAATAAAAAAATTAAGAAAAGCATCCAGTCTTCCTGCCTTGGTCATCCGCATTGCATAGCCTACCAGCATTCTCAATTCACTCAACGAACAAGTACAATTATTAATGAAGAAAGGATGCAAATAGGAAAAAAAATACATGAATCCAGTTGTTCAAACCGGCTGGCTGGACATTATGGTCCATTATAGGCCCAGGATTTACTTTAGATCAGGAGTATCCAGCCTGGGCAACTTTTAAAACTTGTGGACGTCAAACTCCCAGAATTCCCCAGCCACCCTACAAATACTTGGGATAACCTCTATTTGGTGAGCATCTTTCTGGGTTTAGAAGCGGAGACATTTAAAATCCTCTCTTCGAATTGGAGACACGACCGTATGGAAAACAAAAGGTTTTTTTTTTGAAAACTGAGCTGGGAACAGTTTAAGTTAGAAATGTTGCTGAGTTACAAGAGGCAATCTTACATTGTCTGCTCTTTTTCCTTTTTGCTGACTCGGCCAATTGGGTAACCGAGTTGTTCTTTTTTTAAAAAATAAATAAATAAATAACAACGCAAAGCCAACGTCATTTAGGTCAGGGCATGTTTTTCTGTTTGCAAGTCATGCACACAAAATTATTGACTAACTTGGCACTCTTCTGACAGGGAAGAAGAAAGAGAGAGATTTGACGTACTTAAAATTCACAGATTGTTCTTAGAATAGAATAGAATAGAATAGAATAGAATAGAATAGAATAGAACAGAACAGAACAGAACAGAACAGAACAGAACAGAACAGAACAGAACAGAATAGAATAGAATAGAATAGCAGAGTTGGAAGGGACCTTGGAGGTCTTCTGGTTCAACCCCTTGCCCAGGCAGGAAACCCTACACCACTTCAGACAAATGGTTGCCTAATCTCTTATTAAAAATTTCCAGTGTTGGAGCATTCACAACTTCTGGAGGCAAGTTGTTCCACTGGTTAATTGTCTGTCAGGAAATTTCTCCTTAGTTCTAGGTTGTTTCTCTCCTTGATTAGTTTCCACCCATTGCTTTTTGTCCTGCCCTCAGGTGCTTTGGAGAATAGCTTGACTCCCTCTTCTTTGTGGCAATTACAAAATGAACTGTTGTAATTTCAAGGACTACCTGTAGAGCAGTGGCGGGTTCTACTTACCTTTACTACCGGTTCGCAGCATGAGAGCGCGAGCGCTTCTGCGCATGTGCAGATCATCCATGATGATGTCATGGTGGGTGGGCGGAGCCTCCCACCGGTTTTACTACCGGTTCTATAGAACCGGACCGAACCGGGAGCAACCCACCACTGCTGTAGAGATTGTTTCCCCCTTCCCCACAATTCCACCCCTCTCATTCTCCAGTTCAACTGCCTAGAAACAAGCTATTTACCCTTTTATTTACTGACAAATTCAAAAAAAAAAACAAAAAACCAAAAAACACCCCAGTAACATACATTGGAAAAGATCCTAAAATAGTTATGGCCAAATGAGCATGACTGATTGGAATCAAAGGGCAAATAAACGAGACATTGACCTGACATAACCCATAAAAGCACTTCAAGTTTCTCCTCCTGGCCATGAGTCATTCTGTGCCACCCAGCCACAGCCAAAACCTACTTGTGTGAATGTCTGCGTAAACCTAATTCTTTTCTTTTTTTTCCTTTCCACAGAATGCAAAAGCTCCCAATGGCCTTGCTCCAGGGATGGGCTGCTGGGGGTTCGAGAAAACCTCTAGCTAAGATTCTGTGCAGTTCGGAGAACCCACAAATTCCATTCCTGGCTGGCCCCTCCCACCCCACCCCGCCCCTCCCAGGAGTCCCCAAGCGGCCCGTTTTGGATGCAGGTTAAGTGCAGGGCGCGCGCAGAGGCTCGGGGAGGGCAAAAAACGGGCCTACCGGAAGTTTGGGAAGGCCCGTTTCCAGCCTCCAGAGAGCCTCCGGAGCCTGGGAAGGACGTTTTTGCCCTCCTGGAGGCTCAAGGAAAGCCTCCAGAGCCCGGGGAGGGCAAAAAGACTCCCCCGCCATGGTGCAGGACGCCGACTAGGCCACGCCCACCCAGCAGAGAAGCTAAAAATTTTGAAGCCCACTCCTGCCTTGCTCTCCAAATACCCGAAGGAGGAGTCCTCCTCCTCTTCCTCCTCCTCCTCTCCACAAGCCCCACTCCTTTCTAACACTGATGATGTCACCTAGTTTGGGTAATGAAACGTCTGCAACAAAACAACCAAGCTCAGAGAGCACTAAGGACTGAGTTACAAATATTCTCCTTTATCGTTCCTTTTGCCCCAAATGCCACGCTATGGTTATCCTATATCCAAGCCCCCTCCCATACCCTTTGCCAGTGTTGTGGTCCACCAGCAGTCTGCGGAGCTGGCAGCAGAGTCGGACAGCGATGAGGCTGAGGAAGAACATGGGCCAGTCCTGGAGGCTGGGGAAGGCCCGGATGAGGGCTCTGCCTCAGAGGCAGAGATGGGGCCAGGGCCATCGGAGAGTGATGTACAGACTCCGGAACCTCCAGAGGCTGACAGCAGAGAGGCAGAGGAACAGGAGGAGCCTGTTCCTAGTGCACGTATGAGAAGAGCTGCCAGAAGGCAAGAGCAGATAAAGCAAAGAGGACAACTCGAGAGTAGGGCCCAGAGATGATTGGCTCCTCCCATAAGGCTTAAAAGACCAGCAACGGTTCTTGGGCTCTTTATTGGAAAACAACATTGATAGACTTGTTCTTGTCTTGCTGCACTTATCTTTGGTCGGCGTCTTCTGCTTCTGAAGTTTTGCCAAGAGAAGCCTTTGGCAGTTTGCCTAATTATACCAAGGTTGGTGATTAGACTGAATAATTTGTGTTATGAAGAATTTGTTTTGATTTAGTTTGAACTAGGCAGAGAATGAGTTAATTCTCAGCTGTTCTAATAAAGTCTGTTTGTTCTGGAACTGTTTGCGTCTAATACTACCTACTTGGGCCTGGGTCACAACAGCCAGTAGCTATTTCCATTATTTTTTTTAATAACCACCCCGTCAAACCCACAATCCATGTCGTCACTGTTAAATATTGCAACCGCTGAACCAAACGTCTCTGTCTGGCTTCTCGCCTCTTTTTACAAGCAGTAGTGCAATTTAAGCTAATGGATTTACAACTTTCCTTGATACAAAAAAAAAAAAAACAGGCGTCAAAGAAAGTTACAAGATGGCTCAGCCGTAATCAGAAGTTAGAACAGGCGAAGAACAAGGAGTCCCATAGCTGGTTTGCTTTTCTGCTCGCCAGATTAAAAAGGACAAAGGTACAAGTTTTCCCAGAGCTCGTGCTGAATGCTGGCAGTGACATGCTTAACATGAGTTAGGTTTGACTGATAAATGACGTTCTGCTAGCCTTACAGATTCCACCTAAATCCCTACACCTATTCTAACTGTTTTGTCAGGAAATTTCTTCTTACTTCTAGGTTGGTCCTCTCCTTGATTAGAGCAGAATACAATAGAATCAGAGCTGAAAGGGACCTGGGAGATCTACTAGCCCAACCAGGGGTGAAATCCAGCAGGTTCTGATAGGTTCTGGAGAACCGGTAGCGGAAATTTTGAGCAGTTCGGAGAACCGGTAGCAGAAATTTTGAGCAGTTCGGAGAACTGGTAGCAGAAATTTTGAGTAGTTTGGAGAACCAGCAAATAGCACCTCTGGCTGGTCCCAGAGTGGGGTGGGAATGAAAATTTTGCAGTATCCTTTCCCTGCCATGCCCACCAAGCCACACCCACAGAACCGGTAGTAAAAAAAAAATGGATTTCCCCACTGAGCCCAACCCCCTGCTCAGACAGGAAACCTTATATCATTTCAGACAAATGGTTGTCCAATCTCTTCTTAAAAACCTTCAGTAATGGAGCGCCCACAACTTCTGGAGACAAATTGTTCCACTGATTCATTGTTCTCACTGCCAGGAAATTTCTCCTTAGTTCTAGCTTGCTTCTTTCCTTGATTCATTTCCACACGTTGCTTCTTGTCCTGCCCTCAGGGGCTTTGGAGAATCGGTTTACAGTCTCTTCTTAGTGGCAACCCTTTAGATCAGGGGTGTCAAACTCAAGGCCTAAGGGCCGAATCTGGCCCATGGGGTGCTTAGATCTGGCCCGCGGGGCCACCACGGAAACAGAGAAGGACCGGCCTGCGATGCCTCTGCCAGCAAAAATGAAGCTCAGCCATTTTCACAGAGCTCCGTTTTCACTGGCAGAGGGTTGCCGGAGGCCATCACAGCCGAAAACGGAGCTTGGGAGCCCGTTTTTCACTGGCAGAACACTCAGGCAACCACAGGCACCCCCGACATGAGTGACATCGAGCTGGCCACACACACCCTGGCCATGCCCACCCCACCCACCCCCGAGGTCAAACACAACCCTGATGTGGCCCTCAATGAAATCAGGTTTGACACAGTGGTGAAATCTAAAATTTGTTACTATCGGTTCTGTGGACGTGGCTTGGTGGGGAGAGGGGGGGTAATGGGACTGGGTGGGCGTGGCCAATTTTTTTTTTTACTTTTAAAAGCATTTTTTCTACAACCTCTTCAGAAAAAATGCTTTCAAAAGGCTCTGACGATCCCAGCTGAGTTGCCTGATCGGCAGAGACTTTTTTTTCTTGCAAATGCCTCTGACAATCAGGCAGCTCAGCTTGGATCGTCAGAGGCTTTTAAAAGAAAAAAAAGGTTAAATTTCTTTTAAATGCCTCTGCCGATTAGGCAGCTCAGCTTGGATCATCAGAGGCATTTAAAAGAAAAAAAAGGGTTTTTTTCTTTTAAAAGCCTCTGACGATCCAGGCTGAGCCGCGGGATCATCAGAGGTTTGTTTTTTTTTTACTTTTAAAAGCATTTTTTCGGCTGAAGAGGTTGTAGAAAAAATGCTTTTAAAAGTAAAAAAAAAAAAACCTCTGATGATTGTGCGGGTCAGCTGGGCATGGGGGGGGGGCGCAGAGGAATTTTTGCTACCGGTTCTCCGAACCACCCGCCTCCATTGCTACCGGATCGGGCGAACCGGTCCGAACCGGGAGCATTTCACCCCTGGTTTGACACCCCTGCTTTAGATATTCAAACACTGCTCTCATGTCACCCCTAGTCCTTCTTTTCACTAGACTAGACAAACCCCTCAAGGATCGGTTCCGTGGCGAGAGGTTTCTCCATGGACCGAAGAGTGTGCGGTTTTGTATACTGCAGATGGGGCTTTGCTTGTTTGCACGGCCTGTTTGCTGGCATGCCGCAGTCCGGTGCCATTCCACGGACCGTGAGGTTGGGGACTCCCGCCCTAAAATTTGCGGGGAGCACTAGAGCCCATGAATGAATAAATATTTCTGAAGAACCATAGCTGGAGTGAGATAATGTAAAGGAAAAGAAAGGGGTGGCATAAAAACGGCATTTTTACAGACCATTGGCCCCGAGTAGATATGTAAAGCTTTTGGCCCATATTAGAATACTGTCCTTGTTTGAAAGCCAAGCCATGATTTTAACAACCACATTCCTGCACATGCAAAAAAACTTGGCTTTTAAGGCAACTGCACACAAGTTACATTTTAGGAGTTAGGGTAAAACCGCAGCTGCTCTGAAAGATATATTGGCCACGTGAAAAGAAAAAAAAACAAACCGTGAATTTTGCTCCTATATTTCTGGGTGGAACTGCTGCATCTGAGCCTTCACCGAGAGAAGCAAAAGATATTCA
This sequence comes from Ptyas mucosa, assembly GCA_012654045.1. NCBI lineage: Eukaryota > Metazoa > Chordata > Lepidosauria > Squamata > Colubridae > Ptyas > Ptyas mucosa. Next base: position 1,225,694 of record WNWU01000103.1, read on the forward strand.
TAAAATCTCGACCACCTTGTGGTTTCCATTTAAACGTACGTTACGGATCGAATAATCCAACTGAAGTCTGGTAAAATTCGAGGGGTGGGGGAAATGATAAGAAACCAAGTAAACCAGTTCTTGCAACACCTCCAAGAGGCTGCATTCAAATAGGAAGATGAAATAACATCACACGAGATCTAAGATTTTAAGAAAGGAATAGATCGACCATTTTTCCAAGCCCAGGAAGAAAATATTTTGAGTAAAAGTTTCAAAAAAAAAGGTAACTAAGCACAGCATTGGCTTCCTTGGGATGGCATCAGCGTTGGGATTCAGCCGGTTTGGGCCGGTTCGGGCAAATTGGTAGTTAAATTGCTGGCTGTCCCTGCCTCTCCCAGCCCCGCCCCTTCTAGGAGTCCCCATGTGCCCCATTTTGGCTTCCAGGTAAGTGTGAAAAATGGTTCATAAGTCACTTTTTTCAGTGCCAATGTAACTTCGAACAGTCACTAAATGAACTGTTATAAATTGAGGACTAACTGTCTTGAACATGTATTTAATGGTCTTTTGGCCAATGGCCATGCTGTCAAATATAATTTTAAGCAATTTTGTTTTTTAAAAAAGAGATCGTCATTTTGCTCTTTTTCAATTTAGGTAAATCTGTCTTTTTCAAGCTCGGTTATATTTTACTTTAATAAAAGTCATATTGTTGAAGGAAATATTAAACTCTCTGTCACCTATTATTTTTTCTGGGAATTTGCCTTAGGTGGAATTAAAATCGATTTCTTTCGGCGAAATGATATTGGAGCTGTAAGCTTTAATTGATTCAAAATGGGGAGATTATGCAATTGAGGCTCTCTTAGTTCATAAATCAGTAGAGCCAATTTTGAATTAGTGAAGCTAAAGTTTAATTAGATGAACCACTCGTTTTTAAATATCTGTGTTGCTTTTTTTCTTTTGCACCCTATCTTTTGCTGAAAGTCCAAAAGGAACTCAAGAAACATTTGATATTAAAGTTGATTAGAGAGAGTGAATGTTCAGACGGAATCATTAAACTTTCTACCCCAGAGTTCTAATGGTGAGATCATAAATTTGCAATAATAAAGACATTATATATATTTTTCTTTTAACGATCCTGTAATCTGTTCATCGGAGTAGAGTCAGGGGCGACTGAATGGTGCTCGACCATTTACTAGCCAGATGCCCTTCCTGATGCCTACACGGAGTTCACAGCCAACAATTATTCATTGCGCCCAGAGAGAGAAATATCTATCGCTCTCTAGAATCGAACTCACAGCCTCCTGATTCTAAGGCAACAGCTTCACCTCTAGGCAACCACCCTGCTCCAAATGATAAATAAATAAATAAACTTGCAATAATGATCAACCGTTAAGGATCTAAAGGAAAAATTTCGGTTCCGAAGGCGGAATAAAGTGGATGCATTAAAGAGCTAATGGCCCTTACTTATGAAGAGAAACATATCGTTAGTAGATATGTTGTCATCCTTAATGATACTTGGAGCACCAGCATCTATAGCAACGGAGTTCTCAAAAGACCAGTTTCCCCTCCAGGAGTTCTTATTTTGAACAAACAAACCAGGAACAAAGAAAAACATTTCAGTCAATAGTTCTTTCCGGCAACATCAGGCTTGCTGCCGTGAGTGATACCTAATAAATAAACATTGTTAATGTCCCATTGTTTCTTAATTTGCATAAGACAAGATATTAGGGTCACAATTGTCACTGGTTATAGCGCAGTGTTGGCGAATCTTCACGGGGGAGCGCCGGAAACCGGAAGAGTAGCTTCCTGGCACACCCGTGCAGGAGCACTCCAAAACCGGAAGAACAGTTCCCTAGCACGCATGCGCGCACTGGGAAACTGAGCTTCCAGTTTCCAGCGTGCGCATCAGTAATGGTTTTCAATTTATTTGCTATTGGTTCGCTCGTGGGCGTGCGAGTGACGCTTCTGCGCATGCACAGAGATGTCCGGATGGGTGGGCGGAGCCAGCAACCCACCACTAGTGCACATGCTCACCGGTCACCTGGTCTTCCGGTTTCTGGTGTGCATGCGTGTGGGAATACAAGCGGTGCAGCTGTGCATGCCAGAACCCAGAAGAGCAACGGGCTACGGCTGGCGTGCCCGGAGAGATGGCTCTGTGTGCCACTTCTGGCACGCATGCCATAGGTTCTCCATCACTATTATAGTGGGTCAATGTTTCTCTTTTCTTTCTTTTTTTTAGGTTTACCATTTTTATTGAGTTATAAGGTAAAATAAGATACAAAATACGAAAGTAAAGAGGAAAGCAGTGGGGAGGAAGAGGGGGAAGAGAAGCAAGGAAGGATTAGAAAAAAGAAAAAGAAGCATTGACTTCCGACTGTCTCCGTCGCAGTAAAATAAGGCGTTAACATCAAATCACAACTTTTTCCTTTTTCATAATAATATAAAACTAGCCATTTCTATAAGGATCTATCAGTCTAATAATCGGTAAAAACCCCAAATCAAAGTTTTATTCTTTTCCACTTCAAGCACAAAGTTCAGAAGCGATCCGGTCCCCATGTGGAAACAAAAAAGTACTTCTATTCTTTTTTTTTCATCAAAATATAGTCAATTTTGCCATTTCGGCCAACTCCATCAGCTTCTGCAACCCATTAACCATATTTCTCAACCTTTGCGACTTCAACATGTCTGAAAGATCAAAACGATGGCTGGAAGAGATGCTAAATCGAAAAACTTAGATCTAAAGCCAGACCTCTTTCTTTTGGGCATCACAAAGGAAAAATATAATAAAGGAACAATATACCTAATGTTGCACATATATTAACGGTAGCGAGACTGGTCTTCGCGCAAAATTGGAAAAGTAAAGAGAACCTCCTCCCTGAAGAAGAGATAATAAATAAGATACTGTCTTGCGCAGAAATGGACAGGCTGACACTGGAACTCAAAGACAAGGGTGAAATGGAATATCATGAAATCTGGAATAAAATGTATCAAAGGTTGGAGAGGAGGAGAAATGTCGGGATAGAATAATATGGATAAATTGAGAGTTGGAGAATTATTATGTTAGTACTGTGTGATAGGTAGGAAATGTATTGGCATTGAATGTAATTTTCACAGACGAAGAGATTTATGTAGCTGAATTTTGATAGACTGTACAAAAGTATATATTGAATATGAATTGTAGTTGTTGTAAGGAAGAGACGAGGTGGCGCAGTGGTTAGAGTGCAGTACTGCAGCTACTTCAGCTGACTGCTTGTTCAGCAGATCAACGGATCAAATCTCACCGGCTCAAGGTTGACTCAGCCTTCCATCCTTCCGAGGTGGGTAAAATGAGAACCCAGATTGTTGGGGGCAATATGCTATTTAGTATACTGTCTTTGGTGTAAGCCACCCAGAGTCCTCGGAGAGTGGGCGGCATAGAAATATGACTAATAAATAAATAAATAAACTGAAGATACACACAATACACACACACACACACACACACACACACACACACTTCATAGAAGTTTCTAGCTTATGATGTGGTGTATTTAGTCCAGCCAATCAATCATGCACTCTAACCACTGTGCCACCTCGGCTCCAACCCAGAGCTTCCTGAGCATTTAAAGTGAACACATCTAAAAGGCAGCAGGAAACAAGTTTAACCCACCTAAAATACAAAAGTAAATACAGGTCGTTCTCGACATACGTCCACAACAGAGCCCAACATTTCTGTTGCTAAGTGAGAGAGTTGTTAAGTGAGTAATCTGGCCAGTGTTGTTTTGAGAGTTGAGGGGAGGGGGACCTTTGTTCACTAAACAAAGAATGGTTGCAAGTCAAGGACCAATCCGTAATGGCCAAAAAAGAAAAAGAAAGAAAGAGAGGGGACAACACACAGTTTTGGAAAATACTTAACAGAGAGAGATTAACAGAGTTGGAAGGGACCTTGTAGGTCATCTAGTCCAACCAACCCACCCACCCACCCTGGTCCAAGCAGGAGACCCTACACCATTTCTGACAAATGGCAGTCCAATCCCTTCTTGAAAGCCTCCAGTGATGAAGCTCCCACAACTTCCGAAGGCAACTTCTGTTCCATGGGTTGATTGCTCTCACTGTCAGAAAATTCCTCCTTATTTCCAGGTTGAATCTCTCCTTGATCAGTTTCCATCCATTGTTCCTTGTCTGGCCTTCAGGTGCTTTGGAAAATAGCTTGACCCCCTTCCTCTCTGTGGCAGCCCTTCAAATATTGGAAGGCTGAAATCCTGTCTCCCCTGGTCTTTCTCTTCACTAGACTAACCACGCCCAGTTCCTGCAACCGTTCATCGTATGTTTTAATCTCCAGTAACCTAATCATCCTGGTTGCTCTTCTCTGCACTCTTTCTAGAGTCTCAACCTCTTTTTTATAGTGTGGTGACCAAAATCTATTTTGGATGATAGAAATCTATCTATTTCTGTAGATAGACCAAGATCTGAGAGGCATGAGAGATATGAGCATCTCAACAAGAAACCAGAGGAAAAACTGAGCTGTCTTGCACTGGAAATCAAAACCTAATGCTAACGAAAGCAGATTAAAGCCCATACAAATACTGTGTAGTGAGACAACGGCTGCATTCAGTGTTTAAACGGTTTGTTTAAATGGCCTGAATGGATGAGCTACATTTAACCACATATCCTCTCTTCCAAAGGTATCTGGCTTGGTGGACCTCCATCGTACGCAGCCTTGAGGGAAGGCGGCAGAGGTCTGGCTGCTCCCATCCCGTTCTCCCACACAAACACAGCAGGAAATTTGATGAAAATATTCAGAGCGGTGGTGACGTCAGCAATGAATGAGCAATACCGAAAGCTGAGAATTTCCAAAGAAGATCAGAGCAAGCAAGGAATTGATTGTGAAGGCTACCTGTTAGATCAGGCGCAGGAAAGAAGACAAGACCAGCGGGGTCTGTTC
>WNWU01000103.1:1242641-1265391 GCA_012654045.1 Ptyas mucosa
TATATATATATATATATATATATATATATATATATATATATATATATTATGGGTACATTGATAAAAAAAAAGTACATCTGGGAACAACCTAAACTAAAGATGTTGCAGAAATTCCATTTCCATTTTGTTCTGGCTCTTATAAGGAGCATCACAGTGGCGGGTTGCCCTCCAGTTCGGACCAGTTCTCAAGAAGTGGTAGTAAAACCGGCAGTAGGCTCCACCCACTGACCTGGACGACATCATAGGTGATATGCGCGATGCACGATGCGAAGCAGTAGTAAAGGTAAGTAGAACTCATCCCTGGAGCATCACTTGTTTGAGCTAACGGGGGCAGAATAACAGAATACTACAGCTCGAAGGGAGCTTGGGGATCTTCTATCCAGGGGTCAGCAACCTGCAGCTCTGGAGCCGCATGTGGCTCTTTTACCCTTCTGCTGCAGCTCCCTGTCACTCAAAATATCACTAACAGCTGCCAATCTGCGACACTTACCGGCATACGATTTATTGAGCTTTTCAACCCCCGGTAGGCCAACCATGGATAAATCCAAGAAAAGAAAAGTTTCAGAAGGAAACAGAACATTTAATTCAACTACATGTGCTAGTTTTGTGGCAGCTCAAAAAATAGGCACGGGAAGGGTTTTGTGGCTCCCGGTGTTTTCTTTTCTGTGGGAAACGGGTCCAAATGGCTCTTTGAGTGTTTAAGGTTGCAGACCCCTGTTCTAGTCAAACCCCCCTGCTTGAGCAGGAGAACTATACCATTTCGGATAAATGGTTGACCAGTCTCTTCTTAAAAGTATATATGGGTCAGTGGTGGGATTCAAAAAATTTTTACTACCAGTTCGGTGGGCGTGGTGTGGCTTGGTGGGCATGGCAGAGGAAGGATACTGTAAAATCTCCATTCCCTCCCCACTCCAGGGGAAGGATACTGTAAAATCCCCATTCCCTCCCTACTCCAGGGGAAGGATACTGCAAAATCTCCATTCCCTCCCCACTCCAGGGGAAGGATACTGTGAAATCCCCATTCCCTCCCTACTCCAAGGGAAGGATACTGCAAAATCTCCATTCCCTCCCCATTCCAGGGGAAGGATACTGCAAAATCCCCATTTCCTCCCGTTAATAATAATAACAACAACAACAACAACAACTTTATTGTCATTGTACGTGTATACACAGTATACCCATACAATGAAATTCACTTAACCCCCAAAGACCAGGTCCAATGCACATAATAATCCCCAAACACACTCCCACCCACCACAAATTCCCCACCCCTAAACCATCCAAACATCCACACAACAGACCAAGTAATGCTGTCCAACAGCTCACTGATGGTGGCCCTTTAGTTCATTGTTGAGTGCAATTATAGCTCTGGGATAAAAAACATTTGTTAACATTTTGATTTTATGATTGTTTTTATTCTAAGCCCCCTTGAGTTACATTCACTGTGAGATCGGAGGCTATGTAAATGGGATTGATAGACAAGGAGACAGAGAGAGAGAGACAGAGAGATGATAGATGATATAGACAGACAGACAGACAGACAGACAGACAGACAGACAATGCTCAGAATTCAAACAAGCTGTAGGCTGGATATTCTCTGGATTTTAGCCCTGATTCACCAGGAAATTACGACCTGGGGGAAGGGTGTGACAGGACTTGTTTCAACATTAATACACATAGGGTTATAAATATAGCTCATAAATATAATTTAGGATTCTCATTTCGCTAGCTCAGCTCCATCTGCCAAATGACAGGGAACTTTCAAGAACTGCAATAAAGGAGAACCTTCAAAAGCATATGACTGTGTTTTACCAATGAGTTTGGGGTCCTTCCAAAAAAAACACACGTTCTATCTATAAAAAAAACCCGAGATAACTTTTTTGTTTCTGTAAAAAAAAAAAATTAGAGAGGAGCTTCCACCTATGCAGACATTCAAATTTCATTCAATTCGGTGGTGGGCTTCAAAAATTTTAGCAAGGGACTTTCTGCCCGGTTGCTCGGTGGGTGTGGCCTAGTCGGCCTCCTGCATCACGGCGAGGATGAGCATTTTTGTCCTCCCCAGGCTCTGGAGGCTTTTCTTGAGCCTCTGGGAAGGCAAAAACGGTCTCCCCAGGCTCTGGAGGCCCTCTGGAGGCCGGAAACGGGCCCATTTCAGCTGGGATATCCATTAATAAAGTCTATGATAGTCTCTGCAAAAATCATTGAAGGGTAGAAGTCAACTAGTAGTCTACAAGGGTAGAAAGAGCCTTGGTAGTACAGTGGTCTAAAGCACCCTGTTATTAACACCAGCTGCCTGCAATTATTGCAGGTTCAAATCTCACCAAGGCTCAAGGTTGACTCAGCCTTCCATCCTTTCTAAGGTAGGTAAACTGAGGACCCAGTTTGTGGGGGCAATAAGCTGACTTTGTATAAATATACAAAAGTATGAAGGCTATTGCTTAGCGCACCGTAAGCCGCCCTGAGTCTCCGGAGAAGGGCGGCATATAAATCAATATTTTAAAAAACAACAAAAACTGTGGGCTCATTTGCAGAGTCAAAAGAGTGGCCTTCATCAAACATCATCATCACCAACAATAAAGGAGAAAATATTTGTAGCTCAGGGTTGAAAGGAAGGGTCCTTAGTGGTCTCTGAGCTTGGCTGCTTTCTTGCAGACGTTTCATTACCCAAACTAGGTAACAACATCAGTGAAACCCGAAGGTGTTTTTTTCAAGAGGCAACTGGACTTTCTTGTTTGTTCTTGGAAGACCAGGGGTGAAATGCTACCGGTTTGGGCCGGTTCGCCCAAAACCGGTAGTAAAAATGCTACTGGTTCACCTGAACCGGTAGTATAAAAAATGCTTTAAAAATTTTTTTAAAAAAAGTTCTGACGATCTTGCGGCACAGCTGATCATCGGAACTTTTTAAAAACTTTTTTTAAGCATTTTTTTTTTTTTTTAGCAAAACCGGTAGTTTAAAAAAATGCTTTTAAAAAGTTTTTTAAAAGGTTCCGATGATCCGCTGTGATAATCACGTGATGGTTGGAACTTTTGTTTTACTTTTTAAAGCATTTTTTTACTATCTATTGCCCGAACTGGTATTTTTGTGTAAAGTGTGATCGTTTGTTTTTAAGCTCTCTGTGAGGTTTCTGCTTGTTGCAGGGGCCATTGTGTGTAAAGTCCAGCTGCGTTTGCATTGTGTGTGAGTCAGTTGTGCAGCTTTTGTGTTATTTTTGTGCAAAGCGTGATAGTGGGTTTTCCTGGTCACGTGACCACCAAGCCATGCCCACCCAGTCACATGATCACCAAGCCACGCCCACCCAGTCACATGACCACCAAGCCACACCCACAGAACCGGTAGGGAATTTTTTTGAATTTGACCACTGTTTGAAGACCTTTTGCTTCTCATCCAAAAAGCTTCTTTCAGCAGAGCTGAAGAACTAAAGAAGCTTCTTGGATGAGAAGCAAACCGTCTTTAAAGAAACAAAAGCAAATCCAGTTGTCCCTTGGAAAAAAACACCTTTGGGACAACCATGACCTGAATGACTGAGAATCTCCACAGACATCATCAGGGCAATCAGAGCACTGATTGTGTTACCTAGTTAGGTTAATGAAACGTCTTCAAGAAAACAGCCAAGCTTAGAGAACCCCAACAACCCCTCAACACCATCATTTTATCAAACCTTCCTTTCTTCATTCCCTCTCATTTCCATGCTAGTAAATCCCTAAGAAGTTAGGAAAGAAATTGGGAGAATTTGTTTGATATGAGTCTTCTCGTAGCCAAAAGTTTCTTAGCTCCGACACAGTTATCATCTGAGCAGGAGACTGTATCAGGAGCTCGTGGGTTCTTCAAGGTTTTTCCGACGAACAGAACAAAACAAAACAAAAAACTTTCAGCGAGTTTGCGGGAAGGTTAGCAGAGATACAAAAATACTTTTAGGCCAAACCTAGAGTGGGAAAAGAAACAAACCGGAGTTGGCATGGCTGGTTAGCCAGAAAGAAAGTCCACAGTGTCTTATTACAAGCCCCAAATGTTTCCCCAGTCTAAAAACATTTTTTTTAATCACTGTCCAGTTTTTCCAAACTGCAGCTTTGAAAAGCAGAAACAAATCTTTGCACAGAAAGGAAGGAAGGAAGGAAGGAAGGAAGGAAGGAAGGAAGGAAGGAAGGAAGGAAGGAAGAAACCAGGATTGTTGAACTCCTCCCCAAACAGCAGGCAACATCATGTGACTGTGTTAAAGACGAAAAAGAGCATTTCACGGCTTGTTGGTTTGTTTGGCTACCGATAAAAATGCAGCTCAGTTTCAACTGCACATAAATCTGCTAATCTGTCCGTGAATCAAAAAACCTTTAGATGTCTAAATGCAACAACTTAATCAGGTGTTTGCTTCTGTGGGAGCACAATTCATAAAAGAAGTTAAAATCAACAGCGAGATGGAATCACATCCAGGAAAGCGTTGCAGCCAAGATCACAAAAAATTAGAAGAGCGAGAGAGAGAGAGAGCATGAAAAAGAAAGAGAGAAAGGGAGGGAGGAGGCGGGGAAGGGAGGGAGAGAGAGGGGGAGGGAGGGAGAGAGAAAGAGAGGGAGGGTGGGGAGAAGGGAGGGAGAGAGAGAGAGAGGGAAAGAAAGGGAGGGAGAGAGGGGAAGAGAGGGAGGGAGGGAGGGTGGGGGGAAGGGAAGGAGAGGGAGGGAGAGAGAAAGAGAAGAGGAAGGGAGGGAGGGAGAGGGAGGGAGAGAGAGAAAGAGAGAGGGTGGGGGAAGGGAGGAAGAGAGGGAAAGAGAGAGGGAAAGAAAGGGAGGGAGGGTGGGGGGAAAGGAGGGAGGGAGGGAGAGAGAAATAGAGAGAAATAGAGGGACGGAGGGTAAGAGAGGGAGGGAGGGAGAGAGAAAGAGAAAAGAGAGAGCGGGGAGGGAGGGTGGAAGAGAAAGAGAGGGAGGGAGAGAGAAAGAGAGGGAGGGAGGCAGGGAGGGAGAGAGAGAGAGAGAAAGAGAAATTTTGGGGTCAACTGTGGACATAATTTAGGAACTACCTGTATGCAGATTTAGAAAACAAAACAAAAATGAAATTGTTCAAACGCATTTGAGGGTCATTTCTAAATTCCCTTGAAAAATACTTCCTTAACGCTTCTCCTTATTCTTGCAATCCTGCTCAAGAACTTACTTCAGTGCAAAATTCTATGAACACCTCATCAAAAATGTACTTGTGCGTTACTTCTACAGTATTTAAGTCGTCCGCATGGACAAAAATATCACCAGAATATCCATCTAACTATCTTGTTCAAAAGTCACCAGAATGCAACTATTCTTCTCAATGGTTGACAAGCAGTAGTAGTTATTCTAAGGTCAAGTTAACCTTTAATTGTTGAACTCAACGTTTGGAAAGAAACATTTTTAGACCCTGTTCCCTTCTGCGTTGAATATACCTTACCAAAAAGTCTTAAGAAAATCCAAATACATGGAAACCATAACTACCCTGCACAGTCACAGCTTCCAGAGAATATGCCACAGATCTAGCCCAGAAACTCAGATTTCATTCGAATCTGGTAGAAAATCGGAGCAACAAAACATTTATTTATTTCCTGCCCATTCAGTGAACCTCAAAGACTCAATCTGTACTGATCACTCTTTAAATTCCTTCCTTTGATCTTTCAGTGAGAAGCAAACCAAAGCCAACTAACAAAAAAAATAAAATACTGGAAATGTTACAAACACATACTGGATATTTCGAATGCTACTTAGCAGAGTTACCCAGCATTTCATTTTCGACAGAGTGAGAATTCCATTACCGTATCAATCTCCTGTAATTAATATTAATAATTTACCATCTTTTAAAGCTTCTGTGTTTCTATAAACAAGACCTTTTAGGGAGATTCGGACTATTTGAGCGATCGTTCGGCTTATTCCTGGCTCTTTATCAGCTCAAAGCAAAAAAAAAAAACCTGTTGCTTTTTTTAATGGTATCTAGAATAAAAAGAGCAAACAATAATTAGCTATAAAAGCTATAAAAAGGGCCCTAAGCTGGGTTTGATATATATACTATGAAAATAAAAAAAAAGTTGGGAAAAAAAACCCCTTAAATCTCTAAATCTCAAAAAAAGTTTCAAAAGGCAAGGCGGCTTCCTGGATCAGACTAGCTATCATAGGTCTAACTACCTCTGGGGCTGAACCAGGGGTGAAATCCAGCAGGTTCTGATAGGTTCTGGAGAACCAGCAGCGGAAATTTTGAGTAGTTCAGAGAACTGGCAAATACCACCTCTGGCAGGCCCCAGAGTGGGGAGGGAATGGGGATTTTGCAGTATCCTTCCCCTGGAGTGGGGTAGGAAGGGGATTTTGCAGTATCCTTCCCCTGGAGTGGGGTGGGAATGGGGGTTTTGCAGTATATTTCCCCTGCCATGCCCACCAAGCCACGCCACCAAGCCACACCACAGAACCAGTTGTAAAAAAATTTGGATTTCTCCACTGGTCTGAATGAGGGCAGAAAAACTACTCCGTAGCCCATTCTCCTGATCCATTTCCGCTCATCCTTTCGACCACCTCAGTGCCCCAGAAGAACCTGGTACACACACACAGGATTTTAAGAAGGGATTGGACAACCATTTTGTCCGAAATTGTACATAGGGTCTCCTACTTGAGCAGGGGGTTGGACTAGAAGACCTCCAAGGTCCATTCCAACTCTGTTATTCTGTTATTCCGTAAATTAAAATTCCGAGGAGAGAACACAAAGGCCCCACATTTGGAGCAACTAACAAATGCTTCTTGTAACATGTTAGCCTGAAATCACAGGATGGCTTACCGTGACTTATGACCCCAGTTATTGCTATTTGTAAACAGTGTTAATGCTATACTTTGATCCATATGTTTCCTTGTACTTGTACAAAAGTTTGACCATAAATAACGATTAGCTTAGTATTAAACAATGGTTTTATGGCTTGAGTGTCATGCAAACCCAGCTAATAATGGTTTACTCTGCCAAACACATTTCCACCCATTATTAGTGCCTAAAGTGGTAAATCCCTAATATACAGTAATGATTCCAGTAATGATTAATCTTGGCATGACTAGCTGGTATTAATTGGATAGGTTTTATGGCTCAGGTCAATGTGTTTGATCATTTAAAGTTCTATCTGCATGTTGGTTCTTTCTTGAATTTTATTTCCAGAGTTTGAGAGAGCTTTGAGGATAACAATTATTATTATTATTATTATTATTATTATTATTATTATTATTATTATTTACTTTATTCATTAAACATGAAACTCAGTCAACTCAACATTCAAAAATGCATCACAAATACATTGATTGGTGCTAATGGTTGATACAGGTTGCTGCCAGCATCCTAGGTATCAACCAAGTATCTTCTTAAGATGTACGATGTTCCAAGTAGCACAGTTTTTTGCAGTTCCGCTGGTGTTATTGCAGGAAACTGCAATTTGTTGATGTGTTTTATAAAATTCTTGGACATGTACCAAGTGCCCCGATGGCAATGGGTATCACTGTTACATGTTCCATCCATAATCACGTAGTTTCGATGGCCAGGTCACATCATCTTGTCACCGCTACCGGCTCGGCCGAACCGGGCTGAACCGGCTGAACCGGGAGGAACACCCCCCCCCCCACCGCCCCAGCAACCTGGCTCCTCATTTTACCGATCTCTGAAAGATGTAACGCTGAATCAACTTTGAGCCTCATCAGGATCAAACTTTGGGCAGTGGGCAGAGTGAGCCTGCAATACTGCATTCTAACCACTGCACCACCCACGGCTCTTAATGCCATTGATAACCCACAATACTATCGCCTTTACTCAGGGGAAGCCATTCCATGCATATAGGGACTTCCCAAAATCCACAGAGAGGGAACTCCATTCAGATCAATTGTCAGCAGCATAAACCCTGTTAGCTACAGCATTGTGAAACATCTAACCCCCTTATTACTCCTCTGGTTGGCAACACCACCCATCAACATCAACAATTCTATTATTATTGTTGTTGTTGTTATTTCTCATAATGGTTGAAGTCTGCAGAATGAATCTGTAAGACCACCTAAGGCAGTGATGGCTAACTTTCTAGGAGCCTGGGGAGGATGAAAACGACCTTCCCCACTCCCTGGAGGCTCTCCGGAGGCCGGAAACAGGCTGTTTCCCGACTTCCAGTGCACGCCGGAGATGAGCTAAGGCAACGCTCGCGTGCCCACTGATATGGCTCCGGGTGCCACCTGTGGCACGCATGCCATAGGTTCGCCATCACAGACCTAAGGTATCCAGAGGAAGCAGCATCTGCAAGAAGAATCAAAAAATGCAACATGATGCCCATCATCTCAAAATCTCACCCCTTTGTAGGACTGAGGGATGTTGACACATGTACAAAAGTTGTGATCCAGTTGTGGATGCCATCTTGATTTTTTTTAACATGCTCCCCCTCTGCTTTATAGGAGCTCCTGCCTATAGAATTTCCGAAGTTGGAATATTTGGCTTCTCTTGGGGAGGATTTAAAAATAAAATAAAGTCGGCACTTTTCAACTATCAGATTAACCTAACAATTTTACTTCTTATTTTGCCTCTCCTGCTCAAGATGAAAATTATATGGCTGTTATGTGGAGGCTGGCTGCTAGGTTTCAAGCCTGTAACCTCAGAAAGAAGTTCTTGGACTTACAGAAAAGACTATTTTGTGGGCCACCAGTTCCTCCCTCAGACTTGTTCGTTCTTTCTTTCTTTCTTTCTTTCTTTCTTTCTTTCTTTCTCTCTCTCTTTCTCTCTCTCTCTCTTCTATCAAATTTATTGGCTGCCCAACTTACCACATGGTAACTTTATCATGAACGATGGTGATAGATCAATTTACCTGATCATCCAAGCGCATTCACTCACTGCCCGCGTGTATCACAAATAATATACAATAAAGTTATTGGTATTCTTTACAAAATTGCACACATCTACAAGTATTTTTCAGAGAGAGGGGGAGGAGGGAGGGAGGAAGGGGGAGAGAGACAGAGATAGAAGGGAGGGAGTGGGGAGAGAGAAAGAGAGAGAGATAGGGAGGGAGCGGGAGAGAGAGAGATAGGGAGGGAGGGAGAGGGTAGAGAGAGATAGAGGGGGGAAAGAGAGATAGGGAGGGAGGGAGGGGGAGAGAGAGGGAGATTGGGAGGGAGAGAGAGAGAGAGATAGGGAAGGAGGGAGGGAGAGAGGGAGGGAGGGAGAGGGAGAGAAAGATCTGTTAAATGAATTCAAAGACCATCTTCTTAGGCCACCTGTCTCTGGCTCATAAGTCTTGAATAGAAATGAGTGTTTAACTAATTGTGCAGTACCAAAGAGCAAAGTTGCTTCTAATATCAGATTATTCAGTCTTAAATGGAACAATCCTGGCAGATCAATTGGGGGAGTGGGGGGGGTGGTCTTCTGGTTTTGAAGATGTAGGGCCATCAGAAGTCCCCCCCCCACAGAGAGAGAAGGTAGCTTTCACATGCACCATGTACCAAGTAAAATAGAGTACAATAGAGTACATAACGGGCCACTGGGAAATGTGGACAACCTCCACGCCCTGCAGCCATGGGAGAAGAAGTAGGCACGGTGACATCAACCACACATTATTGCTGGGAATGGCCATTCTGCTCTCCGACTCTGTGCTGTGGAATTGGTCCAATCTTCATAGGCAACAGGCTCAACTATTTAGGATTATTGATTTATTGCTTAGATCTGTATCTGTGGTGGAATCTCCAGTTAGACTGGAGGGAAGTGTTAAGAGGGGACTGAGTTTAGAGTCTTTGCGCTGCAGAAAGCTGCACAGGTCTGACCTACCGCAGAATCCTTGACCATTCCCAAGGGAATGCAGCCACTCTGGCAGGAGATCCCATCTCATCAGCCTAGCTTTTCTACAGCAGCTCAAAGCAATGGGCATAGTGCTCTTCCCTATAAAGTCCCTGCCAGAGCAACTTTATGAGAGCTGAGAGAAGGAGGACGTGAGTGGCCCAAAGTCATCCATGAGCTTCTAGGGCTGAGAGTAGACTAGAAATTGTGCAGACATCAAAAGAGGTGGCAAAACCTTTGCCGTATCCTAAATTTAGCCATCTTGGGAGCTCCGATAAATGTTCTCTAAGATACTTAGAATATTTGTAGCATCAGGGTTGACACGAGGAGTCCTTGGTGCTCTCTGAGCTTGATTGTTTTCTTGCAGACGTTTAGGGTTTAGTGAGGATAATGAAACATCTGCAAGAAAACAAGCAAGATCAGGGAGCACCAAGGACCCCTCATACCAGAAAATGTTTTCCACTCATCCCAGCTCCTTTCAAGCTGGGCCAGTGCCAAATGAGATATTTTGAGGTTCTACCATCACTTGGATGCATACCCATGACAACACATGCCTTTGGTTTCACCCAAAGGAATCCCTCACCTGATCTATTCATCGAGGATCGCATGAACTGGCCTCATGCAGTTCATGTGACTATCACCAAGGAAGCTTCAAGGACAATCTTCAAAGGCAATTAGGGGGCTGGAGGCTAAAACATATGAAGAATGGTTGCAGGAATTGGATATGTGTAGTCTAGTGAAAATAAGGACTAGGGTAGACATGATAGCAGTCTATCGTGTCATATTGGTGGGCACGTGAGCTCAGCTCCGGCGCGCTCCAGCTGATTTTCGGGCCTTCTGGGCCACCCAAAAGTAGGGAAGCAGGCTGTTTCCTGCCCTCGAAAGACCTGGGGGGTGGGTGGGTAGGGAAGGCCCGTTTTTTGTTCTCCCCAGGCTCCACAGCCTCTCTAGGAGCCTGGAGAGGGTGAAAACGTCCTTCCCCACCCCATGGAGGCCCTCCGGAGACTGGAAATGGCCTGTTTGGCAACTTCCAGTGGGACTGGAAGTCGGCAAATGGACCATTTCCAGCCTCCAAAGACTGATGGTGTGCTGGCAACGTCAATCAAAAACTTAAAAGAGACAGATGGAAAGGAATTTCCTGGTACTTCTTTTCACTTGTATCTAGTGCAAGACTGAGTTTCTTTAACCTGTGTTTAACTCAGGCCTTTGAACTCTGGTGCTGGAGAAGACTCCTGCGAGTCCCTTGGACTGCAAGGCGATCCAACCGGTCAGTCCTAGAGGAGATCAACCATGACTGCTCTTTAGAAGGCCAGATCCTGAAGATGAAACTCAAATATTTTGGCCACCTAATGAGAAGGAAGGACTCCCTGGAGAAGAGCCTAATGCCGGGAACGATTGAGGGCAAAAGAAGAAGGGAACTACAGAGAACGAGGTGGCTGGATGGAATCATCAAAGCAGTCAGCATGAGCTTAAATGGACTAGAGGATGGTAGAGGACAGGAAGGCCTGGAGGACAGGAAGGCCTGGGGGTCGCGATGGGTCAGACACGACTTCGCAACTAACAACAACAAGGCAGAATAAATCCTATGTCTAATAAGAAAGTAAATTGAATGTAACCAGTCTTATTTTGCAAATAAAAAGCAATTAGCAAGAAAGAGGGAGGGAGGGAGGGAGGGAGGGAGAGGGAGAGGGAGAGGGAGAGGGAGAGGGAGAGAGCAGAACTGATGAAGAATCAAATCGTTCTACATAAATCAAGGATCTGCAGAGATCCAGTCTGCCGGGACTTCCAAACAGAAGTATTTTAGAGCAAGTAAACTGCTGACGAAAGAAAACATTCAAAACGCATCAAAAACCGAAATGCGAAGAGGCAGATTATGTGAATCACTGGATCTTACTATTCTGCGCCGTTCCCTCCCCTCCCGGCATGGGTCAGTTTGCTAGTGCAGCAACATCTAAAACCCTTTCAGGATTTGGACGACATTCAAAACCTCAAATATTTTCAGCAGGACTGAGCCCACAGCACGGCCTCCCTTCATCAGTGAGTTGACTGAATGTCCTTCTATAGACAAGCATTAGAAGCAAGTAATGAGCTGCTCTTGTTTGCCGCTGTCCGGGTTTAGCTAGTTAGTCTCCTTGCTAGTGATTAAAATGTTGCATATATCTAGTATTCAAAAAAAAAAAAAACCCAAAAAACCCCTGGATATCAGTTTTAAGAAAAATAAATTTCCAACTATTTATTTGTGTATTTATTTACTTACTTACTTTGTTGTAAGTTGTTGGGAGAGGTCATTTATTAAACCATCAGTATTATATGCATCTGTCTTATTGGGTATATCAGACAGAAAACATGACCAGATGAGTTAATTCTATTGTATTGTAAAGTTACATTAACAGAATCTTGAAAATCTGAAAGTACAATTCTCCCACCGTCTCCTTTACAGCTCTAGAAACTAGAGAGGGTTACTTCTGAACCTCTTGCCTCACCTATTATGTCTTGGAGGCTATGCAGCCTCTTATCTGATCATTTCTAGGCAGCATTTCTTGGCTCTGTCTTCCAAGATCTTTTCCACATGCCATTAGCAATATGCTGATGATAACCAGTTTGGACATTTCCACTCTGGGTGGGACAGGTAATGGATGGAAGTTCTGAGATAGTTAGGGTTTGGAGAAGGAGGGTAGACTTAGGCTGAAGTCTACCAAGGGGAATGGCTATGGTTCAGAAGGTCTTCTGAGTCCAGAGGTGTTCCATTTGTAGTTCTCAATCTGCTTTTCCATACGTCGGGGGTCTCCAGCCTTGGCAACTTTAAGATTTGTGGACTTGGATTCCCAGAATTCCTCAGCCAGCTGAGGAAGTTGCCAAGGCTGGAGACCCCAGCCATACGTAGTTGGCTAGCCATCTCAAGATGCTCCTTGACGGTCCTGCTTTGCCCAACTACATTGGCTGTGCCTTTCACCTTTCCAGGGTGAAGAGGCATTGCAAATAATCAGCCATCAGACTACTGCAACTTGCTTGAAATGGGGACACCCTTGTAGATTATTCAGAAGCTCAGACTGGTGCAGAATGGAGCTGAGTGTGGAGTTACTGGGGCATCTAAAACTGCACATGTGATACCACAACTCTACAGGAAGCTACAGTGGCAGCCAATTGGCTTACAGATGCAATTCAAGACCCCGTATTCAGGTGTTTCCCCTTTTGTGCAACAGAATATTTTGGAATATCGAAACAGCCTCCTCCTTGTTGCATTTTCACAGAGCTGGAAAAACGCGGCCTTTGAGAACACATTTTGGGGGCACTGAATCCTGGCATGACCTTGGTGATGTGTTTTCTTTCTTTCTTTTTTTTTGAGATTGTGCAGTTGCGTTGTGCTTTGTTTTAATGGTTTGATGACTCAGTCTGCGGGAACTGAGTGGCATAGCTTTTTGGTATTCCGGTAAATAAATGAAATAAATAAATACTGAGTTAAAGTACATTTTGCATTAGGGACACCTGCCTCAATCAGAACACGATTTAGAGCAATAGGATTGGGAATTAAAGGCAGAACTGACTATTTATTTTAATATCCAGTACCGGTTATTTTGTGCAATTTTATGAGGGAAAGAAAAATAAAACATTAGCGATACCTAGTGATGTAGGAGTGCCGGAGAAGACTCATGCGAGTCTTGGACTCGTACAAACAAGTCAGTCCTAGTGGAGCTCAACCCTGACTGCTCTTTAGAAGGCCAGATCCTGAAGATGAAACTCAAATGCTTTGGCCAACTAATGAGAAGGAAGGACTACCTGGAGAAGAGCCTCATGCTGGGAACGATTGAGGGCAAAAGAAGAAGGGGACGGCAGAGAATGAGGTGGCTGGAAGGAGTCACTGAAGCAGTCGGTGTGACCTTAAATGGACTTCAGAGGATGGTAGAGGACAGGAAGGCCTGGAGGAACATTGTCCATGGAGTCGCGATGGGTCGGACACGACTTTGCAACTGTACATTCTAGGCTAAGGTTTTCTAATACTGTAGTCTTAACAGACTATTCCCCCAAAGTCATCTGCACTAAAGAGTCAGAAATTAGAAGCGATATTTTTTCCATAGAAAAGTCCAGCCCGCAGGCTCCTTGTTCCAGTACAAAGAGTGCAAAACAACATATTCCCTGAAAAATTCTTCAGCACAAGAAGGAATTTCAAAACCTTCAAACAAACCATGGCTTAGGTTTGATAGCTCAGCATATCGGCATCCATGTGCTGCTGCCTTACAGGCGAAGCAACGATAATGGTGGTTTAGCGGATCAGTCAACAGGCAAGATTGAATCTATCACCTCACTTGCAGAAAACGTATCTTCTGCATTTCGTTTATGACTGAACTATAAACCACAGTTTGCCAGTTCAGAAATCATGCGAAGAATAGCTAGTCTTGTTGACTGGGATGTGCAAACTGATCCGGAGATATCAAATTATTTCTACATCGCATCGTCAAGGCTCGTTCATCCATGCTTCTTGAATAAGCCATAACGGACTGAATTTATCTACTGCATTAAGCCATAAACTATTTATTGATTATTAGATTTTTATTCTGCTTTTATTACATTGTAAGTCACTCAAGGCAGCAAATCTATTGGGCTGAGAGAAACAGGGACTGGCCCAAAGTCACCCATCTGGCTTTCATATTTAAGACAGAACTAGAATTCCCCATCTCCTAGTGATTGGACCAAAGTAATTCAGCTAGTTTATGGGACTAGAATTCCCAGTCTCCAGGTTTTTAGATGAGCACCTTCACCACTACACCAAAGTAGCTCACTATTATCCAACTAATTATTTTCAAATCACCCTAGTGATATTCACACAAGATGCTGAAACTCAACCCATTGCATTATGGTTTAGCGTGATGCGCAAATCAAGCATATGAGAAGGGAGAAGCTTGTGTCTTCTTCTAAACATCGATTCTATAGCCAAAAACAAGGATGGATATCATCACTCAATATTTGAAGAGTCAAGAGTCCTGCACCCCTTTTCTTACTACTTCATTAGCATGCTGGTTACCTTTCACACACCAATGCCCTCTCAAGCCTAAAATGGCTTTATTAGCTGACCCCACACAAGACACAAACTCAACTCCATGTGATAACATCATGCAAGAAGCCTCAAATATACAGTAAAGCAGTTCTCAACCAAGCCAGTCTCATTGTGATGACTGCCATTGCAATTCCATTGTGACATGTTTCCGAATGAAAACCCTCGTTGATAAACCCTCATTCTACAATTTAAGAGTGTGGATGAGCTGGCGAATGCTCCAAAATGCAGCTGGGTAGATTTTCATATAATACATACTGCCATTTTTCCCCCCTCTTTTGGTGCATGCAAAGATCCTTGAACTGAGAAAAGCCATCTTCTCCATGAGGGAACCTCTTTGGAAGGACAGCTAAAATGTTTAGTAATACATCCCCAAAATGTCGGAAATGTAAGCAATCATCAGGTACATACAACCACATGTGGTGGGCATGTAAAAAAAGCAAGGAAATTTTGGTTACAAATTCAGAGGTGGCTAGAAAAAATGGTTGGACAACGTATAGAATTTAAGCCAGAATTATTTCTATTAGGCATTATTACAGATGGCTATAGCAAAGGGTCAATATATAAGCCGAATAAATAAATAAATAAATATACCTAACACTACACATCCTGACGGCAATGAGGATGGTGTATGCACAGCAATGGAAATGTGAAAACACCCCCTTCAGAAAAGGAGATAATAAGGAAGATATTAGTATGTGCAGGGCTACAACCCACCACTGCACCCAAGTTATAAAGCAAAAAACCTTTTTTATTACAACTATTTTTCCTGTTCAGCATCACTAAGGCAAAAATCATACAATTTCCTTGGAAATCGTCTGGACTGGCATGATCCCCAAACTAATTTCTCTGCCTTTGCTGCTTTTAAAGATGGAGGCTTTCCAGTGGGTTTGGTTAAAAAAAGGGAGAACGAGAAGAGTTAGAAGTACTGCATAGCATTTTTTATTTTTTTTTTTAGAATTTGCCAAGCTGAGCCCCAAAAGAAGTTGTGTATTTATGATTGGCTTGGAAATCCCCGCGATAAGCAACTACTTCCAATCAGTTTGGACCCGAAACCACAAAGGCCTTGGAAACGGGAGGTGGAAGCAAACCACAAACTGCCAGCATTTGGGGGGGTATATGATTTATGCGCCACTTCTGAGTCACAGAAGTCTCATAATAATCCAGAGGCAAAGGATATGAGTTTTCCAGAAAATGCAGGAGACAAAACTGGTTTTTCTGAAAGCACGCGATCCGTCAAACAAGTTAATCGGATATTGTGCATGAATTGTCAAACAAGGGTTTGTGCAAAACGGAATTTTCTCGAACCCAGGGACGGGTTCTACTCATCTCTGCTACCGGTTCACCACCGGGAGCGGGCGTGCATACGCTTGCTTCACTCACACGCACACGCGCTTCCACGCATGCGCAGATCATTCATGATGACGTCTGGGCGGATGAGCAGAGCCTCCAGCACTGTTATTATACCGGTTCGCAAGAACCGGACTGAACTGGGAGCAACCCACCACTGCACCCACCTCTCTCCTAGGAAAATGAGATATTTTAGAAAATATTAAAAGGGAGGCAGAAACTCACCTCCCCACACTTTTGTCAATGGGCCCTTAAGGCCTGAGCTAGCCACATAACAAAGATCTACCTCCTTCAGGCAGAGCCATAGTAGGAATTGCCCAAAGCCTTTTCATTACATCATCACTCAGCAAGAGTCAACCAAGCTTGTCAACTCAAAAGACAACCTACAAAGTTACCCCTGCATGGGAGTCTGACAACCAATCAGAAAAGATAAAGGTAAAGGATCCCCTCACACATATGTGCTAGCCGTTCCCGATTCTAGGGGGCGGTGCTCATCTCAGTTTCAAAGCTGAAGACGATTCCATGGTCATGTGGCTGGCATGACTCAACGCCAAAGGCACACGGAAGGCTGTTCCCTTCCCACCAAAGGTGGTCCCTATTTTTCTACCTGCATTTTTTACCTGCTTTCAAACTGCTAGGTTGGCAGAAGCTGGGACAAGGAACGGGAGCTCACCCCATTACGCGGTACTAGGGATTCGAACTGCTGAACTGCCGACCTTTCGATCGACAAGCTCAGTGTCTTAGCCACTCAGCCACCACCACCAATCAGAACACAAGCTCAATTTCAAAGCCCAACAGAGGGCATAAAACCCAGGCACTCTCAGCATCTCTGCCCTTTTTTTTTTGCCCAGGATCTCAAGCCATGGGATCCTGTTCATCAATAAACCTTCTTTCCAAGCAACTTCCATGAATCCAGTGTCTTTTTCCCCACTTGGAACTGAACCCAGATGGACATTTCTTCCAACAAAACAAACTAACTTAAAGCTGAAGGGATCCGTGCAGAGGGGTGTTTTGTTAAACCACAATACATATACAAAAAGTAAAAGGAGGACCCAAATTGTTGGGGGCAAGAGGCTGACTCTGTAAAACCGCTTAGAGGGGGCTGTAAAGCACCGTAAAGTGGTATATAAGTCTAAGTGCTATGGCTATTGCTAATGCAGATCAACTCCCTACCTATTCCATTGAAAGTTCTCCTTTAAATTTAGAGGAAACCCGCAGTAGATTTGCAAGCAAACCCATTAAAGTCCTTGCCTTGCAGTTTCTTATCTTTAGCCGAGCAGACAACCCGTGGAGTGGCCTTGTGCAATAAAATATCACTCAAAAGTTAACATTCTTATGTTTGATGATCTGTTTTTCCCGAGCACTGCTGAACCACAAAGGACTAATAAGAGCACGGGGATCTCCAAAGGCAGAGTACTTCTGCGGGCATGAAACACAATTAGCCAAGTTAGTTTACAAAGAATATAACACCCTAGAGAAAGAATTCCCGGTGAAATTGTAAAAAATCACTCCTGTCGACTTCATGACAATCGCAGCACCTAATCCGCGATGGCTCTGCTCTTCTGAACTGCCCGTTCAGACTGAAATTAGATACAGGTAGCCCTTGACTAAAGGAACGTGGTGGCTCAGTGGCTAAGACGCTGAGCTTGTCGATCGAAAGGTTGGCAGTTCGGCGGTTCGAATCCCTAGTGCCGCGTAACGGGGTGAGCTCCCATGACTTGTCCCAGCTGCTGCCAACCTAGCAGTTCGAAAGCAGGTAAAAAATGCAAGTAGAAAAATGGGGACCACCTTTGGTGGGAAGGTAACAGCGTTCCGTGCGCCTTCAGTGTTTAGTCGTGCCAGCCACATGACCACAGAGACGTCTTCGGACAGCGCTGGCTCTTTGGCTTTGAAACGGAGATGAGCACCACCCCCTAGAGTCGGGAACAACTAGCACATATGTGCGAGGGGAACCTTTACCTTTACCTTAGCCCTTGACTTACGATGGCAATTGAGCCCAAAATTTCCCTGAAAATAAAACCTAACTAGAAAATAAGCCCTAATGTATCTTTTGGAGCAAAAATTAATATAAGACCTGGTCTTATTTTCAGGAAAACATGGTAGTAATATGATTGTTCAGTGAATCTGGCTTCCCCATTGACTTTGCTCGTCAGAAGGTCGCAAAAGCGGATCATATGACCCTGGGACACTGCAAATATCATAAATATGAACTAGTAGTCAAGCATATGAATTTTGACCATGTGATCGTGGGGAAGCTGCAATGGTCTGAAGTCTGAAAAATGGTCATAAGTCCTTTTTTTCAGTGTCGTCCTTTCGAACGGTCACTCAACGAATTATTGTAAGTCAAGGATTTACAGTATTTATCTAGGAATATGCCTTAGCGAAACCAATGATACTTATTCCTTTAGTATATGGTAAACGTGTTGAATAAGTCAGTATTGGCTGGACAGGTATAATAGACTAAACCAATGTTTTCTCAACTTTGGCAACTTTTAAGAGGTCTGAACTTCAACAGGAATAGAATAGAATAGAATAACAGAGTTGGAAGGGACCTTGGAGGTTTTCTAATCCAACCGCACATTTCTTCTTAGGTTCTAGATTGCTTTTTTCCCGATTACACATGCTGGCTAGGGAATTCTGGGAAATAAAATCCCCACATCTTAAAAGTTGCCAAAGCGAAGATACACTGCAGTCAAATCCTAAATGATGGTTTATAAAACTGCAATGGTTGGGTATGCAAACCCTGCTAAGCCCTTATCCAAAATGACGCAAATCGGGGCTTAACGCAATGGATACATGAACCCTGTCCTTCTCCCCAGGATAAACGAAATAGGGGTGTTTCCTTATAGATTGGCCCTCCGTATCTTATGCAAGCAAACTCCCCAGCAGAGCCTCACCGCTTTGCTTCTATCATGGAAACCACATCTGAGCAACAGGCTACACTCCAAGGTAGACATCATGGTTTCAAAACATCATTTCCGTTGACCCCAGTTTTCCCTGGCATCCGTACTGAGAAAACCATGACCGAGGCAGATTCCTGGATTACTGACTTGAGCACTTTTCCCTGCAACTAGTTCAAATGACAAGATACTTCTGATGGCTCTCGGCCCTTCCACAGAGAACAGGATCTCGTGTCTTCTCTAGGAATCCTTGCCCAACACACACTGGGCAACAGGATTCCCCTAACATATGCAAGATGTTAAACTAGACATTAATTAACTGAGACAGGAGGTCCGTGATTCATAGGATATGAATCACGGCGTCCTCAGCAGAAAGAAAATATTGCCTTGCATTGCACATATGTACACCGGCTAGCATTTTGCAAGCATGGTATTCGCAGGTTACCAATTACGGTAAATTGGCTCCCTCCCCCCCACCCCTTCTATCAACAGATCATGGTTCCAATAAACAGATTAGGTGGCAAGGAAGGCTTTGGACCTACTCTTCTCTCACCCACAATGTAAAAAAAATATATGAGAAAACAGTGCTGCAAATGCTCATTTAGGGAACGTTACACAACAAGGCACATATTTATTATCTTTGTCTGTGTTACATAGAATTTAGAATAACAGAGTTGGAAGGGACCTTGGAGGTCTTCTAGTCCAACCCTCCGCCTAGGCAGGAAACCCTACGCCACTTCAGACAAATGGTTATCCAACCTCTTCTTAAAAACTTCCAGTGTTGGAGCATTCACAGCTTCTGGAGACAAGTTGTTCCACGGATTAATTGTTCTAACTTTCAGGAAATTCCTCCTTAGTTCTTGGTTGCTTCTCTCCTTGATTAGTTTCCACCCATTGCTTCAGGAAAGGCTGCCAGGGCTAATGCAACTAGTACTCGATTTACAACTTCATTTAGTGACAGTTTGAAGTCACAATGGCACTGAAAAAAAAATACTTTTTGTTGTTGTTAGTTGCAAAGTTATGTCCGACCCCATGGAAAAATGTTCCTCCAGGCCTTCCTGTCCTCTACCATCCCCTGGAGACCATTTAAGATCACACCGACTGCTTCAGTGACTCCATCCAGCCACCTCGTTCTCTGCCGTCCCCTTCTTCTTTTGCCCTCAATCATTCCCAGCATTAGGCTCTTCTCCAGGGAGTCCTTCCTTCTCATTAGGTGGCCAAAGGATTTGAGTTTCATCTTCAGGATCTGGCCTTCTAAAGATCAGTCAGGGTTGATCTCCTCTAGGACTGACCGGTTTGATGGCCTTGCAGTCCAAGGGACTCGCAGGAGTCTTCTCCAGCACCAGAGTTCAAAGGCCTCCATTCTTTGGCGCTCAGCCTTCCTTATGGTCCAACTTTCACAGCCAGACATTGCAACTGGGGAAACCATAGCCTTGACTATACGCACTTTTGTTGACAGGGTGATATCTCTGCTTTTTAGTACGCGGTCTAGATTTGCCATAGCTTTCCTCTCCAGGAGCAAGCGTCTTTTAATTTCTTGGCTGCAGTCCCCATCTGCGGTGATCTTGGAGCCCAGGAAAGTAAAATCTGTCACTACCTCCATTTCTTCCCCATCTATTTGCCAGGAATTGAGAGGGACGGATGCCATGATTTTAGTTTTGAAAAAAATACTAATAAAGGAGAATCATTTGTAGCTCAGGGTTGACATGAAGGATCCTTGGTGCTCTCTGAGTTTGCTTGTTTTCTTGCAGATGTTTCACTACCCAAACTAGGTAACATCATCAGTGTTGAAAAAAGTGACTTCTGGCCGTTTTTCGCACTTACAATCGTTGTAGCATCCCCACGATCACGTGGTCAAAATTCAAACTGACTCATATTTATGACGGCATCCCGGGATCATCCCGGGATCATTTATTGTGGCATCCCGGGATCATGTGCAACCTTTTGCGACCTTCTGACAAGCAAAGTCAATGGGGGAAACCAGATTCACTAAACAACAGTGTGACTAACTTAACCACTGCAGTGATTGGCTTAACAACTTTGGCAGGAAAGATCCTAAAAGGGGAGCAAAGTTCACTTAACAACTGTCCGTTTTAAAGACATAAATTTGGGGCTCGGTTGTGGCCGTAAGGCGAGGACTACCTGCGGTTCAGGAGGGCTGAAAGTAGCACTCCGTGCATTTCCTTGAAAGGCTTGTAGATGTTGTGAAGAACACAACGCCGCTTTCCTGACCAGAGGTTGCCACCTAACAGATAAATAACAGATTTAACAGAGTTGGAAGGGACCTTATAGATCATCTAGTCCAACCCTCCGCTCAAGCAGGAGACCCTACACCATTTCTGACAAATGGCAGTCCAATCCCTTCTTGAAAGCCTCCAGTGATGAAGCTCCCACAATTTCTGAAGGCAACTTCTGTTCCATTGGTTCATTGCTTTCACTGTCAGGAAATTTCTCCTTATTTCTAGGTTGAATCTCTCCTTGGTCAGTTTCCATCCATTATTCCTTCTCTGGTCTTCAGGTGCATTGGAAAATAGCTTGACCCCTTCGTCTCTGTGGCAGCCCCTCAAATATTGGAAGACTGCTATCATGTCTCCCCTGGTCCTTCTCTTCATTAGACTAGCCATGCCCAGTTCATGTAACCGTTCGTCATATGTTTTCGTCTCCAGTCCCCTAATTCAAGCAAATACATTCAAGCAAAACCACAGAGAGGTTATTTTCAGATCTTCTAGGTCAAAGCAGAAAGATCAAGGACAAAAAGGGAAGTGACAACAGAGCAGGGATGTTGGTGGCAGAATTTGTACCCTACAATTAACAGAGTTGGAAGGGACCTTGTAGGTCATCTAGCCCAACCCCCTGCCCAAGCAGGAGACCCTACAGCATTTCTGACAGATGGCAGTCCAGCCTCTTCTTGAAAGCTTCCAGTGATGAAGCTCCTACAACTTCCGAAGGCAACTTCCGTCCCATGGGTTGATTGCTCTCACTGTCAGAAAATTCCTCCTTATTTCCAGGTTGAATCTCTCTTTGTTCAGTTTCCATCCATTATGCCTTGTCTGG
Source organism: Ptyas mucosa (assembly GCA_012654045.1). Classification (NCBI taxonomy): domain Eukaryota; kingdom Metazoa; phylum Chordata; class Lepidosauria; order Squamata; family Colubridae; genus Ptyas; species Ptyas mucosa. The sequence continues at coordinate 1,264,771 of WNWU01000103.1, forward strand.
AATAATGGATTCAGGTGCTTTGGAAAAAATAGCTTGACCCCCTCTTCTCTGTGGCAGCCCCTCAGATATTGGAAGACTGCTATCATGTCTCCCCTGGTCCTTCTCTTCACTAAAGTAGCCATGCCCAATTCCTGCAACCGTTCATCGTATGTTCAATTTTTTGCTAGTTCTCTTCGGGCCTTATCAATCCACCAGAATAGAGGTGGAAGGGACCTTGGAGGTCTTCTAGTCCAACCCCCTGCTCAAGCAGGAGAACCTATACCATTTCCTTAAGCTAGACTTTAAACAGCTGTTCTTGGAGAGTCGAAGCTACCATGCAGCTCAGTGGTGGATTCCTCCCGGTTCCGCCACGCCGGTAGCGGTGACGTCATGACGTCACCGAACCGGTTCTGCCCCCCCACCCCACCCCCTGTGTTATTTTTACCTTTTATTTGTCCCCACCCCCAATCTATTGCTGCCTCCTGAGTCCCAGCTGATGGCTAGAGGGAAAAAAACTGTTTAAACTCTTCCCGTGGGGCTTCAAAGGGCCGCCCTACAGCTGATCAGTGTTAAAAGAAAACAAATGAGAAGACCGGTGCCTGCAGAAATACATGAGTAGATCAATGCCTGCAAAAATAAATG
>WNWU01000103.1:1269510-1303151 GCA_012654045.1 Ptyas mucosa
GGAGGAGGAGGAGGAGGAGAAGGAAGGGGGGAGGAGGAGGGGGGGGGACTGTGAGTCCTTGGTGCTCTCTGAGCTTGCTGTTTTCTTGCAGACGTTTCAATACCCAACTAGGTAACATAATCAGTGCAAGAAGGAAGTGGGATGTAAGGAGGAGGAGGAGGAGGATTGTGAGGTCCTTGGTGCTCTCTGAGCTTGGCTGTTTTCTTGCAGACATTTCATTACTCAACTGGGTAACTAGATCTTGCTTTAAATCCATTAAAACACCACACAAACACACAAACACACAAACACACACACACACACACACACACACACACAGGGACCCTGCCCACTATTGGCACTATTGACATATACTGTTCTATGCAGGCCATTCTTAGCAAAGTCGGATGTACTGGAATTTCACTTAGGAGAGAGAAATTGATTTATTTGGATGCACCACATAACGCGAACACAAATCACTGCAATTTCGTTAAACCAATTTTAGGGCTGAGCGTGTCATACGAACCAACTGTTGTTGCTTTTTAAAGCCTCCTAATGGCATTGTGTGGGATGTTATCCCAAAGCAGGCAAAAGGTTTTATTTGAAAAGAGACTGCTAAATCCTCTGGCCCTTATTTGCTGGATGAAAACCGTACCGTTTAAGTTACCAAAGTCAGAAAAAGTCTATTATTATACAACATCTGATTCTCTCATCACACACACAGAGAGAGATAAACATGCAGACACGTAGAGACACACAGAGACAACCACACCTGCGGGCACTCGCACGCACACACAAATCAAGCTTTCAAATAATGCGGAAAAAGAAAAAAAAACTTGGATTTGATTTGTTACGTTCCACAATTTTTTTTAAAAAAAAAAAGAAGAACAGGATAAAAACCTGGGAGTTTAATTTTCAGGCCAAAAGTTCAACTGACAAGCCAAGAAGGAAGATCTGGAAGAATACATGCTTCAGATCCTGCTATTTATTACCTCCAATTCGTCAGAAGTTGGTATCAGGCAGAATTTATGATGCTTTTAAATTGCAATTGTAATTCCTTCCAACCAGAATGCAGGAAGCCAACGCTGTAATAAATCGGTCAAATTTTTGTTCCAGCAATCATGTCTATGCTGGTTTCCTAGGCACAGGAATATACAATCTAAATAAGTCTACACATGCGGGGGTTTTTTTCCCCCCATTGTGGCTTAAATGGGTAGCATAAACCCATAAGCACCAGAGTTTGCATAATCACGAGTTTTGGCTTAGCACAATGAGAGAACTAGCCAGTCGTGGATTATATTACGGCCGTAATGGAGCCTGCCTATTCCAGTCGTATGTTATAACCGTTGTAATACAGGTCTGCCATGTGACGGACCTGATTTTATCACCTTTTGTGGGGGGGGGGGAGTTGTACACAAACATGGCAAACCTAAAGCGAACGTAGCAGTGGTTAAACCAAGGATCAGCAACCCGTGGCTCTTGAGCTGCATGTGGCTCTTTCTTCCCTCTGCTGCGGCTCCCTGTCGCCAGTCGGCTCCACAATTGATAAGGTTTTTGGTTAGGATAGGTAGAGGAAAAAGGATGCCGTGCTAGGAGGAGACTCTATGGTGGGGGAACTGGACTTCCGGTCGGCTCCAAAATTGAACAGGGGCTTCCAGTTAGGACCTTTGTGGCTCTTTGAGTGTTTAAGGTTGCCGACCACTGGGTTAAACAAACACCATGGTTGTTAAGCAAAACCAATGGTTTGCTACAGCTGAGCTTTATTCATCGGTTTGTAAAACAAACTATTTGTTTGTTTGCAAAAATGTATTGGCCATCCATCTTACTTCAAAGTAACTCTGGATGGTTTACAAGCACACTAGAAGAAGTGTCATAGAGGCAGCCGTTTCGTTGAGCGCTCGACATTCAATTATGTGGCCACAAAAAAGAATCCAATTGCCAGAACTTCGAATCTCGGTTGTAAATCCCCTTTTTCAGATCAGTCGTAACTTCGAACGGTCACGAAGCAACCGTTCATAAGTGGAGAACTATCTGTAATCGATAAACCACTGACTATAACATGCAAGCCGAATCTATGAAAGAGCAAAAGGATCAGATGGTGAGAAAGGCCTTTGAGTAAAGTTACTAAGCGTTCCCTAACTTGTTACTCTCCAGATCTGCTAAGACTACCACTTCCTGCATGGTTATTCTCGGTAGGATTTGGGTCATATGTACGCCGAGTCCTCTCAAAGGGAATCAAACATGATTAAAAAGACAAACACAATATTTACTTTTTCCCCTTATCGTCAACAACTCAAAAATGTTTTTTAAAATCCTCAAGTCGATCTAGCTCATTATTGTACATAATCTACATGAACACATGGCAAATGGGTAATGTTACAGGAGGATGTTTTTTTATTGGTGAAAAGCCAATTAGGTGAAAAGCCAATTTATATCTTTCATACCTGCGGCCAACCTATCCAGGAATTTTACAGTACAATTAATTCAGCAAACTTTCCACGCAGTTCACATTTTAGAAAAGAGAGAACCAAAGAAGACATCAAAAGAATGCAACCTTACACGGTGGTAAAATTAAAGGGCAGTAAAGCATTTCTAAGCATATTTTAGAAACTATATGTTATATTTATATTCTGCTTAAGATGGGACGCCTTGCACAATTATTATTATTATCATTGTTTTTCACCACGATTTAATTCCAGACGTCCTTCTAAGGTACAGTTTGTTTAACCACAGTTTGATAACCCAAGCCACCATTGGCTTGGGGATCATACCACATGAAGTCAGAATCAAACAAAACTGTGTTATGGCTGAACACAGTACATGAACCAAGTTCGTTCACTATGGTTTACTCAGGAGTGGGGCTGCTGGGGGTTCGCAGGGGTTCCGGAGAACCTCGAGCTAAGATTCTGTGCAATTCGGAGAACCCCCAAATCCCACTCCTGGCTGGCCTGCCCACCCCGCAGGTAAGTGCAGGGCGCATGCGGAGGCTCGGGGAGGGCGAAAAATGGGCCTACCAGAAGTTTGGCCTCCAGAGGGCCTCTAGAGCCTGGGGAGGCCGTTTTCGCCCTCCCGGAGGCTCAAGAAAAGCCTCCAGAGCCTGGGAAGGGCAGACACACACACACACACACACCTCTGCTGTGGTGCAGGAGGCTGTCTAGGCCACACCCACCATGGCCACACCCACCCAGCAACCGGGCAGAGAACCCCTTGCTAAAATTTTTGAAGCCCACTCCTGAGTTTACTACTTATTTGTTTGCATCCCACTTTTATTATGTTTACAAATAACTCGAGACGGCGAACATATCCAAGACAGGTTCCTCCTCCTATTTTCACAACAACAACAACAACAACAACCCCTTAAGGTGGGTTAGGCTGAGAGAGAATGATTGGCCCAAGGACATCCAGCTGGTTTTCATGGCTAAGACGGGCCTTGAACTCATGACCTCCTGTTTTCTAGCTTGGTACCTCAACAGTGTCGACTGGTGGCCCTCAGGGGGAGAACCTTCTCTGTGGGAGCACCCGCCACCTGGAACGAGCTACCCCCGGAGATACGGACAATCCCGGATCTTCGCGCTTTCCGCCGTGCCCTCACGACATTTCTATTCCAGCAGGCCAGCCTGGCCTAACCTCTTTTAAAACTGCTTTTAAATTTTAAATTTTGAATCTGCCCTATAAATTTGAGATGTTTTAATTTAATTTTATTTCTGGATCAAATTATTTAATTATATTTTAATGGCTTTTAAATATCTGCATCACATGTATTTATTGTTTAACTGTTCACCGCCCTGAGTCCTTTGGGAGTAGAGCGGTATATACATTTAATAAATAAATAAATAAACAAACAAACCACTAGACCAAACTGTCAACATATCTATGATTTGTGAATGACAAACTCCCACGAGCAATTACAGGTAATCCTTGATGTACGACCACAACTGAGCCCAACATTTCTGTTGCCAAGTGAAACATGTGTTAAGTGAATTTGGTCCCATTTTACGATTTTTTTCATGCCATGGTTGTTAAGCGAATCACTGCCGTTGTTAAAGTAGTCACACGGTTGTTAAGTGAATCTGGCTTCCCCATTGATTTTGCTTGTCAGAAAGTGACAACAGGTAGACCACCTGACCCCAGGACACTACAACGGACGTAAATGTGAGTCAGTTTCCATCTGGATTTTGACCACCTGACCGTGGGGATGTTGCAACGGTCATAACTGTGAAAAACGGTCATAAGTCACTTTTTTCAGTGCCATTGTAACTTTAACCGGTCACTAAACACACTGTTGTAAGTCGAGGTCTATCTGTATTACAATAATCTAAAAGGGAAGTAGCTGGGAATAACGTATTATTCTCAAATGTTCTTATTTACCATTGTTCTCCAAAGTTACCTTACTTATTCTTATTTAGTTGCCAGTTTGGGGCTCTTAAACTTAATTGGATTTTGATTTCTAGTTTTGTTTCTTGGTGGGATTTGGTTTTTTTTAGTTCTTACTGTTTTATCATGTACTGTTTTTATCACTGCATACCATTCTCTATTTTATGTTTGTAATTTACTGGCATGCGACCCAGGGAAGTCTCACCATTAAGCAGTTGAGAAAGAATAATAAGTGAATTAATTATGGCTCCTACATTCTTCTCTGGCCATTAAAACAGACTTTGAGTGACTGCTAAGCTGCAGCCAAGTATGCCTTTTCTCGGTAAGCTTTGAACAAAACCTTTAAGAAATAAGAAACTCAAACCTGGTTATTAGAAGAGTTAAAACTATGAGCTTATAAAACCAGGATATGAATCATAAACTGGCAAATGACATCATGCCATTTATATATTTGTAGCCAAGGATGGATTATCCAAAAACACAAACATATTAAATTGATAGATACCCAAAAGAAGGGGGAAAGCTGACTCACAATCTTTCTGTATTCCTCCTATTTTTATGGTCAAAATCCCTTCACCAGTTCGTTGCTTTGTGACACCTTTTCATGGTGGGATCCTATTCCAAGTGGACCGTCTCAAGGACAATCATTTGGTCAAGATTCACGCACCAAAATTCAACCACATTTGGTAGGGAATTGCATGTGTAAACCTGCCCAGAATTTAGGTAATTTCCTGCTCTTTATCAAAAGCCAAATGTATTCTAGATCAAAGCTCTCCACTTTTTAAAAAAAGAAAATCCAACAGGAGGTTACTCACATTTGATCACTCAAGTCAGGGACAAAGCTTTTCACGAAATAGAATTCTAGTTTAAATTAGTCCTCAACGTACACCACCATTGAGCCCAGAATTTATGTTGTTCAGGGAGACATTTGTTAAAGCTCAGCAGACTAAAAGCATAGTGATCAACACCAGCTGTCTGCAATTACTGTAAATTCAAATCTCACCAGGCTCAAGGTTGACTCAGCCTTCCATCCTTTCTAAGGTAGGTAAAATGAGGACCCAGTTTGTGGGGGCAATAAGCTGACTTTGTATAAAAATACAAAAGTATGAAGGCTATTGCTTAACGCATTGTAAGCCGCCCTGAGTCTCTGGAGAAGGGCGGCATATAAATCAAATTTTAAAAAAAATAAGTTTTTCCCCATTTTACAACTTCTCTTGCCACATTTGTTAAGTGAATCACTGCGGTTGTTAAATTAGTCACACGGTTGTTAAGTGAATCTGATTTCCCCATGGGATGTCAGGGCTCCAACGAACGCCCTAATTAACTCTTGAGACTCGAGCCAAGTTTCAAAAGAAATCCAGTTATTTATTAGGAGCAACATGTCGGCACCTTCCCAAGTGTAGTCAACTCTGCCGCACGTAATTTACGGCTCAACTATGATCCTGTTTTCCCCCTCCTCTCAGGCTGTGTCAGAAGGTCACAAAAGGGGATCACATGACCCTGGGACAGTACAACCCGTCATAAATGTGAGTCCGGTTGTCAGGCATCTGAATCTAAATCACATGACCACGGTCACGTTGCAACGGTCGTAAGTGTGAAAAATGGTCATCGGTCCCTTTTTTCAGTACTGTTATCACTTGAAATGGACACTAAATGAACTGTTGTAAGTCGAGGACTACCTGTAGAGCACACAATACAGCCTGGGCTTGAAAAGGAGACAGGCTTACCAAGAAACCTCATTGCTAAAGAAAAGGAGATTGCAGAAATCCTGACACTGGAAAGTAGCTACACAAAGCAAATGGGAACATGCAGGTCGTGTTCTTGAAACAGAAACCGTCTCTGTTTCGAAGGCTGCAAATGTGCTGAACGCCACTCATCGTTCTGCAAACTGTGCGCTCTCTTCTCAAAAGTCTCGTGACAAATTTCTTTCCATCTTAACCATCCGCAATCATCGGAGAAGGAGCAGAAAAACCCAGAAACGTAAGAAGAAGAATTGTCGTTACTCATATCCAGTGATGGGATTCAAATGATTTAATAACCGGTTCTCTGCCCTAATGACCAACTGGGTGGGTGTGGCCATGGTGGGCGTGGCCAGGGGGTGTGACAGGCAGCATTCAGCCTCCTGCATCCCCCTGGGAGCAAAAACGGGCCGCGGGGGGATGTGCTTCCCTCCGCACCCCGTTTTGGGCCTAGTAGGCCTCCCTGCAGCCTCCTGGGAGCGAAAATCCATGCCGCCACCCCCTCCCCCATGCCCCGTGCCCCATTTTGGGCCTAGGAGTCCTCCCTGCACTTACCTGGGAGCCAAAATGGGGATCACGGGGACTCCTGGAAGGGGTGGAACGGGGAGGAGCAAGGGTAGCCAAGCAATTTAACTACCGGTTCACCTGAACCGACCCGAACCGGCTGAATCCCACCACTGTTCATAGCCTTCTTCTAAGAATTTCTACCTTCTGAAGGCAGAAGAACCTTGCCGGAGGAGAAGGCGGCAACCTCAAGAAAATACAAGCTATTTATTGGATAATGAATTTAGAATGCCACCTCGTACCATGTGTCACACAGTTGAGTTTTCGACCTTGGTATGGACAAGGCCAGTATTTTCTAACTTTAGCAACTTCCAGATGCGGTGATTTCAACTCAGCCATGACCCCATGGATCGGGGAATTCTGGGAACTGAAATCCACCTATCAGGAAGCTGTCGAGGCTGAGAAAACGTTGGCCTGTTCTAACTGGACAATTCCTCTATAAGGGTCCAGACAAGAGTTGAGCTCAGATCTACTTAAGAGGCACTTCAAAGATTTCACGTTCAATGAATGTTTTGCCAGCTTTTCTTTATTTTTACAGAAGCATTTATGGATTACCTACATCCAGAGAACGAGATGACGCTGACTCACGACAACAAATAAAAACATAAACTTTAAAAAGCCTTGGTCATCTTGACTGAAGCTAGTCAACTAGCAGCACAGACTTCACAATTAGGTTTTAAAAAGAAAAGCGTTTTTAAACTGAGAAGAAGGGCAAACTTTTTTAAAAAAAAAAAGTCTTGCTGGTTTTAAATTGCTTTACAAGAAAAGCAGGGCCAGATAAGGAAATTCTTCACTCTATGGGATAATACAGATGTTTGTGGGCAGTTATTAATGGCCAAGTAATATGAAGATGACCGTCGTATCACAGATTTAAGCAGTTCTTCCAAAAACATCCAATATGAAATGGAAAACCGAAAGATTATCGTTCAAGAAAGAATTGCAAACGGAGAGTAAAATTCTGTTTTGCATACAGGAGTTCACTCTAGTGGATATAACCCCAAGTCCTCCATTTTTGATACTATATCCTCAGTTAAATCAAGTGGATAAAAGCTGAGCTTCCTGCCTGGGCAGGGGGTTAGACTAGAACAGTGATGGCGAACCTATGGCACGCGTGTCACAGGTGGCACACGGAGTCATATCTGTGGGCACGCAAGTATTGCCTTAGTTCAGGTCCAGCATGGATGTGTGCGCCAGCCAGCTGATTTTTGGGCCTTCCGGACCCACCAGAAATTGGGAAATGGGTCATTTCTGGCCTCCAGAATACCTCCAGGGTGGGGGTGTGGGGAGAGGCCATTTTTGCCCTCCCCAGGCTCCAAGAAAGCGTCTGGAGCCTGGGGAGGGTGAAAAATGGGCCTACTGGGCCCATCAGTAACCTTTTTGCCATTGCGTGCCAAAAGCAGGGGGAGTGCAGAGGGGGGTCGCGTGCGCAGGCACAGGGGAGCATTGAATTATGGGCATGGCCTCACGGGCGTGCGACCCCCCCCGCGCTCCCCCCGCTTTTGGCACATGACAGCAAAAACTTTAGCCATCACTGGACTAGAAGACCTCCAAGGTCCCTTCCAACTCTGTTATTCTGTTATTCTTATTATAACCGCACAACTGGAAGATCAGTCTATGGTCACAATATGGACTGATACGGTTCTGTGTAAGGCATCGCATTTATAACGTTACAGGTAATTCTCAACTTGCAACAGCCCATTTAGTGACCGTTCAAAGTTACAACAACACTGAAAACATGACTCATGGCCAATTTTCACACTTACGACCATTGCAGCCTCCACGTGGCCATATGATCAAAATTCAGATGCTTACTAACTGATTCATATTGATGACGGATGCAGTGTCCCAAGGGTCACGTGATCGATCCCCTTTAGTGACCTTCTGATGAGCAAAGTCAATGGGGAAGCCCGATTCACTTAACAACTGTGGCAAAAAAAAATAGGGCCAAACTGAACAACCACCTCGCTTAGCAACGGAGCGGTAATGCCGTCTTAACGATGCATCGTTTGTGACAAATTAAGTAATTTGTCACACCTATTCAAACTGTGCAAATCACTCGACAACCTACTACACTTCAGCAGTTCCTGTACTGTGAGCCAGGTAAAATTGTTATAACAGAATAACAGAACACAATTATCAGAGTTGGAAGGGACCTTGGAGGTCTTCTAGTCCAACCCCCTGCACAAGCAGGAGACCCTATACCCGTGATGGCGAACCTATGGCACGCGTGCCACCTGTGGCACGCGGAGCCATATCTGTGGGCACGCCATATCTGTGGGCACGCCATGTCTGTGGGCACGCGAGTGTTGCCCTAGCTCATGCAAGCCAGATGATTTTCGGGCCTTCCGGGTCCACCGGAAGTTGGGAAATGGGCCGTTTCCGGCTGGAGGGCCTCTGGGGAGGGTTGGGGAAGGCTGTTTCTGCCCTCCCCAGGCTCCTAGAAAGGCTCTGGAGCCCAGGGAGGGCAAAAAAACAGGCCTTCCGATCCCACTGTGCCATCGCGTGCCAATAGCAGGGAGAGCGCAGGGGGTCGCACACACATGCACGGTGGGGCGGGGTGCACTGAATTATGGGTGTGAGCACATGCACGCACAACACCCCTGAGCTCCCCCCACTTTTGGCACACGATGGCAAAACGGTTAGCCATCGCTGCCCTACATCAATTCAGACAAATAGTTATCCGATCTCTTCTTGAAAACTTCCAATGATGGAGCACCCACGGTTTCTGGAGTTCTGTGTAATATTTTTCAGACATCCATTAACCCTCATTTAACTGTCTTTTGAATGGCCCGTGATTGTTTCCTTCAATTAAAAAAAAAAATGCCCTTTTTTGTCTTGACATGCATTTGAAATCTTCTTGAGTGAACTCCTACGTAAAGATGAAAACTCAATAGCGTACGGTGAATTGAAGTGATAATGCCGTAGCATTCTAGAAATGGGAAACGATGCTCCATCAATTGTTCCAGATCGTGCAACATCCGAATTCAAGAGATCTTGATTCATAAATAGGAATAAAATAAATATTCTCAGTACTTATGCCCTTGTTCTGTTTGCCACAACCTGACTCTTAAGTCTAAGTTCTGGCTCAGGCTACATCTCCATCTAAACCCCCAAACTTCCCCTGAAAGTCGGGGTTTATATACAGGTGGTCCTCAACTTACAACAGTTCATTTAGTGGCCATTCAAAGTGACTCCCAGTGGTCTTCCGGTGTGCTTCAAGGTGTTGGTGACCACCTTTAAAGTGCTCCATGGCATAGGGCCGGGGTATCTACGAGACCGCCTGCTGCTACCAATAGCCTCCCATCGGCCAATACGCTCACACAGAGAGGGCCTCCTCAGGGTGCCGTCCGCCAGACAATGTCGGCTGGCGACCCCCAGGGGGAGAGCCTTCTCTGTGGCAGCACCCACCCTTTGGAATGACCTCCCCCCAGAGATTCGCACGATATCTGACCTCCGGACTTTTCGCCGAGCCCTGAAAACACATCTATTCCATCTAGCTGGGCTGGCTTGACCCCATCTGTTTTGGTTTTCATTGGAACTTAGTTTTAATTGGGTTTTAAATTAGGCTGAAAATTATTTAATTATTTTAAATTGTTTTTTAAATTTTGTAATGTTCTGTTTTATTCCGGCTGTTCACCGCCCTGAGTCCTGCAGGAGAAGGGCGGTATACAAATTTAATAAAATGAAATGAAATGAAATGAAATGAAATGAAATGAAATGAAATGAAATGAAATGATGTCACTGAAAAAAAAGTGACTTATGTGACATTTTTCACACTTAGGACCATTGCAGCATCCCCTTGGTCACATGATCAAAATTCGGATGTTCACATTTATGACGGTCACCGTATCCCAGGGTTACATGATCCCCTTCAGTGACCTTCTGACAAGCAAAATCAATGGGGAAGCCAGATTCCGTTAACAACCGGATTGCTAACTTAACAACTGCAGGGATTCACTTCACAACAAAGGTCGTAAAATGGAGCAAAACTCACTTAACACATGTTTCGCTTAGCAACATAAATTTTGAGCTCAGTTGTGGTCGTAAGTCAAGGACTACCTCTACTTAATAAGCATCAACAGTACATGTCCTCTGGGTAAAGTAAAGGCATTAATCACAGCTAAAAGTTACCAAATAGGGACGCGGCGGCTCAGTGGCTAAGACGCTGAGCTTGTCGATCGAAAGGTCGGCAGTTCAGCAGTTCGAATCCCTAGCGCCGGGTAACACAGTGAGCTCCTGTTACTTGTCCCAGCTTCTGCCAACCTTTCGAAAGCAGGTAAAAAATGCAAGTAGAAAAATAGGGACCACCTTTGGTGGGAAGGTAACAGCGTTCCGGGCGCCTTTGGCGTTGAGTCATGCCGGCCATATGACCGCGGAGACGTCTTCGGACAGCGCTGACTCTTCGGCTTTGAAACGGAGATGAGCACCGCCCCCTAGAGTCGGGAACAGCTAATACATATATGCGAGCAAGGGGAACCTTTACCTTTTAAAAGTTACCAGCTTTACTTAAATCCCATAACAAAACCATAGAAGCGTAATTAGACTTTATGTAATGCTAAATACCAGGCGTTGTTGGATCTCCTTATGGTGTTTTGTTTTGTTTGAAATGGGAGAGGAAAGTTTTAATTTCAGTGGAAAGCAGGTTTTTTTTAACCCTTTACCTTGAGCAAATAGCAAGTGTAAGAGGGGGGAAAAAATCACAAATGTACACAAATTAAATCTCTCTACAGAAGAAAAACTCAGGGCAATATTTTAAGGCCTCAGTTTAATTCACTGGGAGCTCACTTCTTAAAAAGACGTTTAGAATTGCAATCAGCATCCAAGTCTGATACTGGTGTCCGTTCTATTGCAAATATGCATTTCAATAGAAATCTGTTGCCGAATAAGTTCATATAATGGGAGGTGATAAAACCAAAAATAATAGCAGTAGATGACAGGTAGTCCTCAACTTACAACAGTTCATTTAGCGACCATTCAAAGTTACGACGGTGACACTGAAAAAACTAACTTACGGTATGACCATTTTTCACACTTACAACCATTGCAACATTTCCTTGGTCATGTGGTCAAAATCTGGACACTTGACAACTGGCTCACGTTTATGACGATTGCAGTGTCCCGAGGTCATGTGATCTCCTTTTGCAACCTTCTGACAAGCAAAGTCAACAGCCTGATTCCCTTAGCAACCGTGTTACTAAATTTAACAACTGCATGGATTCACTTAACAACTGTGGCAAGAAAGGTTGTAAAACGGGGCAAAATTGACTAAACCAATGTCTCACTCAGCAACAGAAAGTCGTTGTAAATGGAGGACTATCCATAAATGGACAAGTGAATCAAGCTGGACTAAAGGATTAGGAATTCATTTAGTTTTCATCTGCACGTTTGAGACAGTTTTAGCACAGCACACAAAATGTACTGTTGGCCTAATGTACTACTGGAAGATCAAAAGCCATTTTCTATCTCAGCCAGTCCTACCTCAAAGGAGTGTTGTAAAACAAAAATGCAAAGAATGGGGAACAGCAAGAAAACTATGCCAGCAACCCTAGCCCACATTGGTGACAGTGTGAGATAGAAACGAAGCAAAATAAGACTAATTCAAAATAAGACTAATTCAAGACTAATTGAATTAAATGTTAAAATTCAACATTTTAAATGTTGAATCCAACATTTCTAGGATTATTATTTTTTTAAAAAAAATTATTATTTTGGCAATGCCGTGCATTGATCTGCCTCCATTTTGAGCCACCTTTCACCTGTCATAAACGCATTTGTGTGCAAATTATATAGCATCCTATTCCTGAAAGGTTTTGCGGAGGTTTCATATGCAAATCCGCCTCCTTCTTTGATCAGAACTCCATAGTCCAAAGGCCAAACAATTTCCTCCATTCTAAAGAAGGAGAAGGGAGGGAAAAATCACTTTTAAATCATTTGTTTTAACTTCCCATGATTTATCTTCCTGTAATATTTGGTTTCTTAAGCCAGCCCAGAGAAATACCCATAAATCTTTTGCAGACCTTCATAAAAGCTGGAATCCTGTATGGATACATTTTTTTAAAAAAAGCGAAGAAAAAGCAACATTATTGTGTCAAGGTTCCTATTTTGTTTCTGCTTGGAAGGGGTTTCAAAACAAACTTTCACTCCTGCAAACAAAAAGTTCCAAGAGAAAGGAAAACCACATCGCTCCCTTAACTCTGGCTTCCACACTGATTTTGCACTGATTTTGCAATCATGTTCCCTTGAATTGCATTCATTTTATGCATTCACTCCACGCATATACTTAGATATATATTATCTAATACGTACTCAACAAATAAATAATAAAAATAAAATATTGGCTGATGCACACCTATAGGCCCAAGGTGACATTTGGGGTGCAAATTATTGGGTGGGAGGGTAGGGACGGCACTGAGAATAATCTGTATATTCCAAATAAATCCGAATTCTCTTTCTTAGACTGATCCAAAATCCACAGAAGAGGAAAAGGGAGAAGGGGAGAAGAGAGAGAGAGAGAGAGAGAGAGAGAGAGATAGGAAATCATTTATTTTTTTAAAAGAAAAAAAAGAAAAAGAATAGTAACGCTTATGAAACTGGCAACTCACTAACTACAACCGACAGACAGCACTTAACCAAGACAGCTTAATATTGGCACTCACCAGGGGCCAGTGACTTGTTTGGTGCGTCCGTAAAGTCTCGGTGGACTTCACGAAGTTCTTCCCATCACCCCCAACAACAACAACCAGGTCACAGATTCCCAAAGGGCACACAATTTTGTGTGTGTTGTTGTTGTTGTTGTTGTTGTTTTTCTTCCCCCCCCCCATTTACCTTCACGCTGGATCTCTTGGTCCTCGATTCCGCCTCCATGTTTTCCCGTGAGTCCTTTTTCGTTAGGTTGGTTCTCAACTTATACGAGGTGGCGTTGGAAGATTTAATGAATAATCCAGGGACAGGGTTGCCTTGCTGGGACGAATTGGAGTCCTCGGGATCTTTGTTGCTGTGATAAACCACCCGGCTGTCAGATATATGAATGCTGGGAGCACAACCCATGGCTGTTTTTTTTTCTTTGCGTTTTGTTTTTGTTTTGTTTTTTTTCCCCCAAGCTGCTAGATCTCAAGGTTACTTCTCTCTCTCTCTCTCTCTCTCTCTCTCTCTCTCTCTCTCTCTCTCTTTTTTCTTTTCTTCCCCTCGCTTGGGAACGTTGTCCTTTTTATTTTTTGTTTTTCTTCCAAAGGGGGTTAATAACAGGCCGTTTCTGCTGAAGGGTCCAGGGTCCCCATCCACACCGCCGGCTGGGTCTCAGGCCCGGCCCCCCAAATCCGGAGGAACATCGTTCTTGGCGCCTCCAACCAAATCCGGAGGTTCCCTCGATCCAAAAGCGCGCAGCGGGTTCGGCGAGGTAGATTGAGAGGAGGCTTAAAAATTTCGGCTGTGCACTTAAATCATGACATTCTCTCTCTCCCTTTTTTTCTTCTTCTTCTTCTTCTTCTTCTTCTTCTTTTCTTTTTGCCCCCTCTCCCCTCCACGCAAAAGGGGAGAGGGGAAAATGCTCCCCGCACCCACCCACCCACCACCCTCTCCCCAAGGTTTGGGGTTTTTGGGGGGGGATTAAGAGGAGGGGAGGAGACGCATCACTTCTGGGCGGCGCTTCCCCCAGAAACCCCCCTCCCCTCTTTCTCTCTCTCTCTCTCTCTCTCTCTTTTGCAAATAGATCTTCTAGTCCGCTTTGGGGAAGGGGCTCAATGGAGATCGTGCAATGAAAAGGAAGGGTAGGGAAGAAGGGGCGCCCTTCACTCTGCACCCACCGCCCCAAATCCAACACCTGGCCTGGCACACCTCGCCCCCTCCTTGCCCCTCCCCACCCGCTCTCCCTGCGCACATAGGCAGCCCCCTCCCCTCTTTCCAAGCCTCCTCAACGTGGCTCCCCAGCTGGGCTGGGAGGGGGTGGAGGGCAGCCCCCCCCACTCCGGGGTTAAGCTCCCGCCTTCATCAAGCGCCCGTCCGAGTCATCCCCGCGGCCAGACCCCTCGCCTCCCACCCACCCACCCTCTCTCTCCCCCTCTCTGCCAGGCCCTCCCTTCCCCACCGCGGCGCTTGCTTGCTTGCAAACCACCACCACTCCCGGGTGCCGGGAAAGCGCATTCACACGTTCGCTCCCTTTCTTTCCCAAAGAGGGCTTCCCTTCCACCGCACCTCTAAGCCAGATCCTGGGCTGGGCTGGGCTGGGGATTCCACCTGAAAAGGGCCTTCCAGCAGATGTGCAGCCCCCCAGTTGCGCGCCCTCCCCTCCAAAAAAAAGAGGGGAGGGGGAGAGAAGACAGAGGGGAGGGGAGAAAAGGGGGACAGCAGCCGTCCAAAAGAGAAGACAGGAAGGATGGGGGGGGGGAGGGAAAGGCAGAAAGGGGGGTCGGGGGTCGGAGTGGGGGAATTAAAAAAAGGGGGGGAGGCTAAACTTTAGAAGGATCCAGACCCAAAGCAGCAGATCTGATCGACGGGGGAGGACCCCCCCGCCGCCCCCAACCCGAACCCCACCGTCGCCGCCTCTTCTACCCAAAGCACCATCGCTCTGCGCTCTTGGCAAACCTTCCTCCCACCTCCCCCCCCCCCCAAAAAAGAAAGAAAAGTCTTGCCAAATCCGAGCCCCGGATTTTGGGGAGGGGGGAGGGAGGGAAGTCTAGGCAGGGAAGGGAAGGGGGGGGGCGTCCGATCTGCTGCGGAATGAATTAAAATGGCGAGGCAAAAAGGGGGGCTTTGCTCGGTGTCCAAACGAGGCGGAGGCGCGGATCCCAGCAAAAGGGCGCAACCGGCGGCTCCCGGCGCTCCCGGGGAGGCTTGGCTCTCCGGCTTTGCAGGGCTGTTGCGGCTCCGGTTCCGGCTGCGGCTCCGTCTCCTGCTTCTGCTTCTGCTCCCCGCCCCAAAGGAAAAAGAGCCCCGGGGCCGTTCAGAGGGCGGCCCCCCCTTCCAACCTCCTTCGCTCGCTCGCTCGCTCGCTGGCTCGCCAGTCCGCTCCGGAGTTTGACAGCCCCGGCGGGCGCAGCATCGGCGCGGGCGGCGGCGCAAGCCAATAAAAGTCCCCGCAAGGCCTGACCTCCAGCCTTTAGTGGCGTCAATGCAAACGAGCTGCCCGGCCCAATCCGGAGCCACTGGCGGCGGCGGAGCGAACTTCAAACGAGCTTCTGCTCCGCCCGCTACAGCCCGGCTGCCAAGGGCGCCCTTGCACGGAGGAACGGCGGGGTGGGAACCGAGCGCGCCCCGGCAGACGCAGCAGCAGCCGGAGGGGGTGGGGGAGTTCCTTGGCTGCCATCCTTGGCAGCTTTGGGGGAGAGAATCCCGCACTTGGGGGGGGGGGCGGTAAACCCTCCCGCCTTCCCTGCCTTCCTCCCCCACACCACCACCTTGGGAACTCCCCGCCACTGGAACTGGGTATGTCTAGTTTAATGAAAAGAAGGACTAGGGGCAGGGGTGAAATCCAGCAGGTTCTGACAGGTTCTGGAGAACCGGTAGCGGAAAATTTGAGCAGTTCGGAGAACCGGCAAATACCACCTCTGGCTGGCCCCACAGTAGGGGGGGAATGGAGATTTTGCAGTATCCTTCCCCTGCCATGCCCACCAAGCCACGCCCACAGAACCGGTAGTATAAAAAATTGGATTTCACCACCGACTAGGGGAGACAGGATAGCAGTGTTCCAATATCTCAGGGGCTGCCCCAAAGAAGAGGGAGTCAAGCTATTCTCCAAGGCACCTGAAGGCAGGACAAGAAGCAATGGGTGGAAACTAATCAAGGAAAGAAGCAACCTAGAACTAAGGAGAATTTTCCTGACAGTGAGAACAATTAATCCGTGGAACAACTTGCCTGCAGAAGTTGTGAATGCTCCAACACTGGGGGTTTTTAAGAAGAGGTTGGATAACCATTTGTCTGAAGTGGTGTAGGGTTTCCCGCCTGGGGTTGGACTAGAAGACCTCCAAGGTCCCTTCCAACTCTGTTATTCTATTCTAAAGGGGTGCCAGCTTCCATGCCTTTTCCTCTGCCTTCCTGCACTCCAGGATGATCGGGTTTCAGGTGGAAAATCTTCAGAAATCCCGGAAAAAAGGCAAGATGCTTGGATGTAAAAGTCAGGCTCGGCTGGTGTTGCACCCGAGCGAGTACACACACACACACACACACACACACACACACACACACACACACACAAGCACAAGAGAACCTGGTCTCCTTCAAGACACTTTGGAAATCACTTGCGTAGCAACATTTCAGGAGCAGCATGATAGAAGCTTCAAATTTTGCATGGTAGATTTGAAACCGAGTTTATTCAACAGCGGACCCCCCTGTTACTTCTGTGAATTGTATTCTGTTGAAGAGCAATAGTTGGGATTAAATATTTATATATCTTTGTTTGTTTTTTTGTGCCTTGAGGCCAGGTTGGTTTTTGTTTTGTTTTTTTAACGCCTGGATAAGTCTGCAGCTTTTTTGGCAAGGGCTTTTCAGAAGCTTTGCCATTGCTTTCTTTCCCAGGGCTAAGGGAGAATGACTGGCCCAAGGCCACCCAGCTGGCTTCCTGCCTCCGATGAGACTAGAACTCATTTCTCTCAGTTTCTGCCCAATGGCTTAACCGCCACACCGAACTGGCTCTCGGCCCTACTACTATATACGAATTTATTTTTTTTAATAAAAAATTAGAAGGGTAGTGCCTTAGCCACAGCTAATAAATACAGAGATCCAGCTCACAATGCATAATTATTATTATTATTTAGCGTATGAAGAGAACGTGACAAAAGAGAAGTAAATGTATACACACAATCCACGTAATTATATACAAAACTTCTATGGGGTTATTGGCAGTGGTCGCATAACTGGATCTCCAATTCAGCTATCCAGGTGATCGTCTCTGGGATTGCTTCTTAGAATAGAATAGAATTTTTTATTGGCCAAGTGTGATTGGACACACAAGGAATTTGACTTTGGTGCATATTCTCTCAGTATACATAAAAGACAAGATACATTCGTCAAGAATCATAAGGTACAACACTTAATGATAGTCATAGGGTAACTAATAAACAATCTGGAAACAATATCAATATAAATCATAAGGATACAAGTAACAAAATTACAGTCTTAAAATCATAAGTGGGAGGAGATGGGTGATGGGAACGATGAGAAGACTAATAGCAATAGTAGTGCAGACTTAGTGAATAATTTGACAGTGTTGAGGGAATTATTTGTTTAGCAGAGTGATGGTATTCGGGAAAAAACTGTCCTTGTGTCTAGTTGTTCTGGTGTGCAGTGCTCTATAGCGTCGTTTGGAGGGTAGGAGTTGAAACACTTTATGTCCAGGATGCGAGGGGTCTGTAGATATTTTCACAATCCTCTTTTTAACTCATGCAGTATACAGGTCCTCAATGGAAGGCAGGTTGGTAGCCATTGTTTTTTCTGCAGCTCTAATTATCCTCTGAAGTCCGTGTCTGTCTTGTTGGGTTGCAGAGCCAAACCAGACAGTTATAGAGGTGCAGATGACAGACTCAATCTGGATTCTTTCTAAGGAATCCCTGAGAATCGGGAATCAGAGAACAAATTTGCACAATATGTTTAACAGTTTAACAGAAAGTTGTATAAAGCAACACATCGTAGTTCTGTCTAATAAAATCCAAGTGTTCATACACACAACAATCTCAATAACATTAAGTCACTTTTTATCCAGAGTCAAAAGAATGTTTTCGAAACATGATGGTTAGGATTTATTTTAGGTGATTGGAACTAGACTGTAAAATATATGGACATCCAGATTAGGCAGCCGAGTTTTGGCACATATTAATTATAAGGAACAAAGTCCCTTTAAATATTTTCGTAATCCAGACTCGGTTTTGTTTTCTTTTGGGATTTAAAAGAAAGGAGAACAAGAGATTTCCTGGCCGTTGCTAGAAACGGAGCATCAAAACAAGAATATTTACTAACTGAAGCATCCCGGAGGTGCTTTATTTCAAGAGGCAACTGGACTTTCTGGTTTTTTGGTCTTTGAAAACGTTTCGCTTCTCATCCAAGAAGCTTTTTCAGCTCTGCTGGAGCTGAATGAGAGCTGAAGAAGCTTTCTTGGATGAGAAGTGAAAGGTCTTCAAAGAAAAATCAGAGCTGAAGATGCTTCTTGGATGAGAAGCGAAACACCTTCAAGGAAAAACAAAAACAGCCCAGTCGCCTCTTGGAAAAAAAGCACCTTTGGGACAACCATGACCTGGATGACTGATAATCTCTATAGACACTTATTTATTTATTTTTTAAATTTGATTTATATGCCGCCCTTCTCCGGAGACTCAGGGTGGCTTACAATGCGCTAAGCAATAGCCTTCATACTTTTGTATATTTATACAAAGTCAGCTTATTGCCCCTACAAACTGGGTCCTCAATTTACCTACCTTAGAAAGGATGGAAGGCTGAGTCAACCTTGAGCCTTGGTGAGATTCGAACCTGCAATAATTGCAGGCAGCTGATGTTAATAACAGGGTGCTTTAGACCACTGTACTATCCAAGGCTCTTATTGAATGAAGTGGTCAAGGATGGCCACCTGGGGGGGGGGGTCCAAAAGGTCAAAATGGCAGGTGTGAGATCAAAGCCCCTGCCCTTTGAATCTTGGCTGCTGCATCTTATGCAAAAGGCCTTCCTTGCCAGAAGTTGCATTACTAAATTGGAAAGGCAAGAGGAGAAGTGATGGCCATTTCACGCCGACCACGTTCCTCAAAAGCCATGCTGGGTGCCAACAAGTCACAGCGACAGCTAATATTAGCTCTGCAGAGCGTGAAACACCAGGCTTTTAAGACAAAGAACTGTACAGAAGATTGTTGTGGCCCGTACGCAGCCTGTGCAGCTAATAGCTGATTCCGACAGCGAGGAGGCTGGTGTGGTGCTGCGCCAGCAACCTGTGCAGCTGGCACTCGAGTCAGACAATGAGGAGGCTGGAGAAGATGTGGTGCCAGAGGTGGGGGATTCAGCCAGGGCCTTCAGAACCTCCAGAAGCTCCCATAAGTGAAGAGGAAGAAGAGGAGGAGCCTCTTCTCGATGCATGGGCGCACAGAGCTGCCAAAAGGCAGGAGTGGCTCCTCAGGAGGAGGTCTCCTCGAGAGTAAGGCTTGGGGCTAATTGGCCACTCCCTTAGCCTATTTAAGAAGGAACGCCGACTGAAGCAATTTGCAGGGAATAACTTAGTTCACATACCTCTGTGTCTTGTCTTGCTTATCTTATCAGCTTCCTGCAAATTGCTTCTGGGCATTCTGCCAACCATAGTAAGCTTTCAGTTATTATTCTTTGAATTCTTGGCGGCTGTTAATGCAGTTAATTAACAGCCGTTGTTGTAAAAGACTGGTTTATTCAGTAAACTAAGATTTGAACGGACTTTCTGTGTGCTGAGTTCTTTGGGGTCCGTAGCTGGGGCAGAACAGAAGATATTTCAGGAACCTGCCATCTACCAAGCCCAACCTGGTCCTCTCGGCCATTGAGAACATCTGAAAGCCTAGATTTTTTTTAATTTATTTTTTTCATCCTTCACTGGATGTGTCCAGGAACCAAACCTTTGGATGTTCAGAGTCACCAATTTGGGGGAGGCAATGACTTGGAGTGATTGGAGATGCTACGTAGAAAGATGCCTCCAGGATAGAGGTAGTCCTCACCTTGTGACCACAACTGAGCCCAAAATGTATGTCGCCATTAGCGAGGAATTTGTTAAGTGAGTTTCGCCCCATTTTTCGGCGTTTCTTGCCACATTTGCTAAGGGGAAGCACTGCAGTTGTTCAGTTAGTGACGCGGTTGTTAAGTGAATCTGGTTTCCCCATGGACTTTGCCTGTCAGAAGGTCGCAAAAGGGGATCACATGACCCTGGGATTCTGCAACCGTCATAAAGACGAGTCCATTGTCAAGCATCGGAATGTAAATCACGTGACCACGGGGATGCTGCAACGGTCATAAGTGTGAAAAATGGTCGTAAGTCACTTTTATTTGTGCCGTTGTAACTTCGAAAGTCACTAAGTGAACCGTTATAAGTCCAAGGACTGCCTGTGTTTGTTTGGTTGTTCTCTGGCCCTTCGTGCCTCTTCTCTCTTCCTAGTTTTAACGTCTATTTTCCCTTCCAACTCTGTTATTCTGCATTCTGTATATTATTTTATGTTGCTGGTCATTGACCAAATACGTAAATAAATTTCAATTCCACATTTCAATGTATTAATTAAATTTGTCGGCCGCCCAACTTGTTCCAAGGTTGAGTTTGGCAAGCTTCAAACTGGGTGTACTAGAAGCTGCAAAAAAATATTTGTGAGTGTGTGTGTGTGGCCTCGGGGTGCTCGCCTCTGAACGAAAGAAAGCAGCTGTAAAAGCATGAATATAATCTTCCTGTTAGATCTTTCGCTGAACACCTCTTCCAGGTAAGAAAGCCTTAATGTTGAAGGAAGCTTAATGAAACCACCCAGAGTCATCTTATAGGGTGGCCCACAACTTTAATAAATTCTTAAGTTTGGGGGGAGGGGGTTCCCCCTTTTGTTCAATCGTGTCTGATTCTCAGAGAGTGCGTGGACAAATCCTGCAATTTTCTTGCCTTTTTTTTTTTTTTGCTTTCTTTCCAGGGCTGGAAGAAAGTGAATGACCCAAGGTCACCCTGCTGACATTGTGCCCAGGGGTGAGCTTCAAAAAGGGGTTCTCTGCCCAGTTGCTGGGTGGGTGTGGCCATGGTGGGCGTGGCCTAATCGGCCTCCTGAACCACAGCGGGGTGGTGGAGGTGTTTTTGCCCTCCCCAGGCTCCGGAGGCCATCTGGAGGCTGGAAACAGGCCCGGAAACATTTCTGGCCCTCCCAAACTTCCGGTAGGCCCATTTTTCACCCTCCCCGAGCCTCTGCATGTGCCCTGCACTTACCACGTGGGGACTCCTGGGAGGGGAGGGGAGGGGCAGGCAGGGCCAGCCAGGAGTGAGATTTGGGGGTTCTCTGAACTGCACAGAATCTTAGCTAGAGGTTCTCCCGAACCCCCAGCAGCCACTCCTGATTGTGCCTAAGCAAGTGACTAGAATTCACAGACTCCTGGTTTCTAGCCACCACTACTCAATACTGACTCTTGCAATTAAGTTGTTAACTTTACCTTGTATCTCCTAGAGTGGCAAGAAATGTTTGTTGTGATCTTTCCAGAGCTCACTTTTACTTAATTGGGAATAATTGCCGTCTCCTTTCATGTTTTGATCTGCGATAGGTGCTTGTGGTTAGGTTTCCTGGGAAGAACTGCATAATTAAAATCCTAGAAAAGCATTGATGAAAGTAAGCAGGACAATCTATTAATCAGTACTTTGCAAGGATCTTTTTTTTTCCCTGCTTAAATAGCATGAAAGAACAATGTTTGGTTTACGCACTCTTGTAAACTCTGCATGATTTATAAAGCGGATTTTATGATGCATAAAATCAAGTGTCTCTCTTTTTTTTTTTTAGCACGCGGTCCAAGCTGAGTAAAATGGATTGAATCAAGCAGGATTCAGTTCAGTGTGGCTAAGGAGCTGTGCAAAATGCAACCTTTTGTTTTTAAGCACAAGTACGTGGTGGCTCAGTGGCTAATACGCTGAGTTCAGTGGTTAAGACGTTGATCAGAAGGTGTGGCAGTTCAGCGGTTCGAATCCCTAGTGCCGCATAACGGAGTGAGCTCCCTTTACTTGTCCCAGCTTCTGCCAACCAAGCAGTTCGAAAGCACGTAAAAAAAAATGCAAGTAGAAAAATAGGGACCACTTTGGTGGGAAGGTAACAGCGTTCCGTGCAACTTTGGCATTGAGTCATGCCGGCCACATGACCACAGAGACGTCTTCGGACAGCGTTGGCTCTTTGGCTTAGAAACGGAAATGAGCACCGCCCCGTAGAGCCAGAAATGACTAGCACGCATATGTGGGGGAACCTTCACCTTTACAAATGCAGCAAAATTAAAGGGGAAACAAATGTATGCAGTTTTCCAAAAGTTATGGATTTTTTTCCCACCGAATGCACTCATGGTTTCTTTCTGGTTCCTTTATAAAGCCATCTAACAATGACCAAAGCTGATGCTAACATATTCCATAGTGTGTGTGTGTGTGTGTGTGTGTGTGTGTGTGTGTGTGTATCAGAGGTGAAATCCAGCAGGTTCTGGAGAACCGGTAGCGGAAATTTTGAGCGGTTTGGAGAACCGGCAAATACCACCTCTGGCTGGCCCCAGAGTGGGGTGGGAATGGAGATTTTGCAGTATCCTTCCCCCAGGAGTGGGAAGGGAATGGGGATTTTGCAGTATCCTTCCCCTGGAGTGGGGAGGGAATGAGGATTTTGCAGTATCCTTCCCCTGGAGTGGGGTGGGAATGGAGATTTTACAGTATCCTTCCCCTGCCACGCCCACCAAGCCACACCACACCACACCACGCCCACCAAGCCACGCCCACAGAACCGGTAGTAAAAAAATTGGATCTCACCATTGATATATGTATGTATGTATGTATAAAAATCTATTCTGACTCCCACTGTATTCAAACTGAGTAAGCAGTTTGAGCAACATAAAGTTTATGATTTTATGCAATACGCTAACCCATAAACCGCAGTTCATAAGCCACAGGTTTCACATGTTGCAAACCTAAACCAAATCCGTGTAGTAGTGATTAAGGTGTCGAGTTAGAATGCAGTGATTATCCTTCGTTGACAACTTGCATTTCTTCTATGGTACTCAAGATGGCAGAATTCCTAGACGCAATCTCCGATCCAAGGTTATTCCAATCTGGAGTTACTAACAAGACCGTTTCAGTCTAGGGCTAGCAAAGCCTTCGTACTGGGGATTCACTCCAAAGAGGCTGCAGCTTTTACGAAGTGGCTGATGGCAAGATTGATTGCATAATCAATTCTGCAACATGGTTGAAAGCACGACCGACCAACGAAATTCCAGTCCCAACGGCAGACCTAAATTGAGGATAACCCCTTAGTAAAAAAAAAATTCAGCTCTGTATGCAGTTACAACATACAGAAAGAAGCAGGTAAGGAGTTACTAAAAAGAAAAAAAAAGACAATGTATTTAAGGTATTGGTTCTCACCTTTAAAGCGCTCCCACCGGCCAATACGCTCTCACAGAGAGGGCCTCCTCAGGGTGCCGTCAGTCAAGCAATGTCGGCTGGCGGCCCCCAGGGGGAGAGCCTTCTCTGTGGGGGCACCCGCCCTATGGAATGAGCTACCTCCTGGAATAAGACTGATCCCGGACCTTCATACCTTCCGCAAAGCCTTGAAGACTTACTTATTCCAGCAAGCCGGCCTAGTTTAAATTGGTTTTAAATTGGGATTTTGAATTTTATAGACTTGGGGTTTTAAATTGGGAGGCCGGTCGATTTAATATCTTTTAATTTATCTTAATTTTTGTATTGTATGTATTTTAATTCTGGCTGTTCACCGCCCTGAGTCCCTTCTGGGAGAAGGGTGGGATACAAATTAAATTATTATTATTATTATTATTATTATTATTATTATTATTATTATTTTCCTTTTGTATATGAAAGAAGAAAAATAGGGGCAGATTGATAACTTCCTGATATATGCTGAGCTGTAACGTACTGAATTTTCCATTTAAATGGTGGTAACGGATGAACAGGAAGCCAGAGTTCTGAAAAGTTTCTCTCTCAACTCCCTCCCTATTATAAATAAAGAAGTAAATAAATACTTACTTACTTACATACCGAAGGTGGGTTTCAGCAGGTTCTGAGCAGTTCTGGAGAACCAGTAGTGGAAATTTTGAGTAGTTCGGAGAACCGGTAGTAAAAATGCTGACTGGCCCCGTTCCCCATCTATTCTCTGCCTCCCAAGTCCCAGCTGATTGGGAGGAAATGGGGATTTTGCAGTAACCTTCCCCTCAAGTGGGGAGGGAATGGAGACTTTACAGTGTCCATCCCCTGGAGTGGGATGGGAATGGAGATTTTACAGTATCTTTCCCCTGCCACACCCACCAAGCCATGCCACACCCACAGAACCGGTAGTAAAAAAAATTTAAATCCACAACTGTTATATACATACATATATACATGAAATATAGAGTGAAATGTAGAAAATGCATTAATAGAGTTAAATAAATTAAGAAGAGGATTGTCATAGTGTTAGATATTTAATGTATTGGTATTAAGCTAAGAATAGATTAAATAATGAATATGGCTGTAAACGTTAACTGTTATTGCACAAAATATTTGTACCCAGACGACACACTGTTTAATGGAAGATGGATTGTTTGCAATAAAAATAAATAATTTTTTTTACAAAACAAAATAAAATACATACATACCAGTGGTAGGTTGTTCCCGGTTCAGTCTGGTTCGCAAGAACCGGTAGTAAAACTGGTGGGAGGCTCCGCCCACTGACCCGGATGTCATCATAGGTGATCTTCGCGTGTGCAGAAGTTTCTGCGCATACGCAGAAGAGCCCGCGAGTTAAGCGAGTGCGTGCACACAGACGCAATGCAAACCAGTAGTAAAGGTAAGTAGAACCCACCCCCGATACATACATACATTGCTTTGAATAATTCTAGAAAATAAATATCATTGATAGACCTTTTGCCCAAGGGCAGTACCAAAAACGTTGTTTTTCCTGTTAAGGTTAAGACGTTCAGAAATGTTGAGTCAGCTTTCTCTGGGGACAAAGTACAGGTATGCGAGAAAACAGCCAAGTGGAAGGGAAGGAGAAAACAGCATTAAAAAAAAGCAATCCGTACTGAACAAATAAGCTTTGGAAACAGAATGGAGATTCAAGACCTCGCATCTGAACTTTCTACGTATTTAAACTTGAAAATGACATAAATACAGTGGTGGGATTCAGCCGGTTCGTACCACTTCGGGAGAACCGGTTGTTAACTTTCTGAGCAGTTTGGCAAACTGGTTGTTGGAAGAAATCATTAGGGCAGAGAACCGGTTGTTAAATTACTTGAATCCCACCACTAAATAAATATATATGTGTGTATAAATATATACATATATTTGCTCCACTGAAAGAAAACTCCAATCTTTAATCATTGGACTTTGGTCTTCTCCAACCAGCGTCCAATTATTTGTTGGGGAATTAGAAGGATTGAAGCGCAATGCATCCGAAGAAACCGAAGGAGGAGCTTCACTAGGAAGTTTCTACTTACGAACTTGGTTTCTCTACTATCTTTCCAACCCCAAGTTTCCATAAGTAGAGTGGCCATTTACTCTGAGTCATCCATCTCCACAAAAAAGGCAATTAACTTTATCTCAGATCTGCTTCTGGAAATGCATATAGAAATGTGTACACTTGGATGATAAAGAAGATATAGGTGATAGATAGGTGATAGAGACAGGTAGGTAGGTAGGTAGGTAGGTAGGTAGATAAATAGATAGATGGATAGATGGATAGATGGATAGATGGATAGATGGATAGATGGATAGATGGATAGATGGATAGATGGATAGATGGATGGATAGATGATAGATAGATGATGGATGGTTGATAGATAGATGATTGTTGGATGGATAGATAGATGATAGATATAGATGATAGATAGATAGATGATAGATAGATGATTGCTGGATGGATGGATAGATGATATATAGATAGATGATAGATGGATGGATGGATGGATGATAGACAGATAGACAGACAGACAGACAGACAGACAGATAGATAAAAAGAGAGACATGAGAGAGAGGGGGGGTTCTCCAAAGTGGTTAATATTGACCCCTCCCCCCAGGATCAATCAAGATATATATTCTTAAATATAAATATATGGACAATACAAAATAGGACATAGTCTATTAAATTAAGATAAAACCATAATAAAATCCCATACTATGAAGCCATACATTGCAGAATTGCAATGGGATAGATGTTATAATTCGATATCTAAGGAAGCTAACCATCTCACTGCTTCTGGTGTGGTTGCGGTGAGATCATCCCAGGTGCCTTGAAATTTCCTGAGGAGACATTTTTGAACTCTGTATGGTTATATAGTTTGTTCTAGAGCATCACAGTTGCACTGCGGGCTCTCGGCCATTCCCCTACTCAAAGAGTTTTGCCTTCGTTCCGTCAGGTTCTGTCCTGATTTTATTCAGGTGGCTCCCTATTTTTCAGGGCAACTCCATTCCCGAAGGTGGTTTTGTTGGATATGTTGAACATCGAATTGACTGTTGATCGAACTGTCTGTTACAACACAGTTCGAGAATGGAATAAGACAAACACACCATCAATTCCTAGAGTTCTTCCAATACATAAAATATTAGACTCTCGCGCTCTCACCAGGCTTAAATCTAGGAAGCCAATTTGGAATAACATACCACAGTCTTACAATCTAAACGAAGAAGGGCAGTTAAGATGGGCGACTTTTAATAACCACGACCAGGATGCTGAAAGGAAGTGGACAGCTTCAGGGGCTCGTATTCACAGGGAATGTCAAAAAAAAAAGACAAGATGGCGGCCACAGCAAACAACCGAAGCTTTCTCCTTTGAATTTTCCCAAGGCAGGCCTTTTATTCTGAAAGTGTTATATCCCTCCACGGGGAATTACAACAGAGACAAACTTGTGTTTCTAAACTAAACCGAACTCAATTTCCATGGGTTTTAACTGTACCATTTACATGATCCGTGCGCTTAACATGTTTACATATTTCAGAGAAGACAGTGGAGAATGACCATCTTTGGCGATACAGGGTTCACAGAAAAATAAAAATAACACACGAAATGCATATGCAGAACCCAGCGTAAGTTTTCCTTCGCTCTCTCCCACCCCAGGCATTTTGAGTGACGCATAACGGATGGGGAAATTGAGAACAGAAAACACACATCAAGACCAAGCAATAATATATTTCATCATGTGATCTCAACAAGCTGGACAGCTTCCTGAGCGGTGGCACAGTGGTTAGAGTGCAGTACTGCAGGCTCCTTCTGCTGACTGCCAGCTGCCTGCAATTTGGCAGTTTGAATCTCACCAGGCTCAAGGTTGACTCAGCCTTCCATCCTTCCGAGGTGCGTAAAATAAGGACCCAGATTGTTCGGGGCAAGATGCTGACTCTGTAAACTGCTTAGAGAGGGCTGTAAAGCACTATGAAACGGTATATACGTCTAAATGGAATTGCTATTGCTATCCAGAGGCAAAAAAAGGCTACACCTGCTTAGGATCGGGCAGGTTCGGAATATGACCCGTAAAGGAGAGATTTCTTAAATCTAGCATCTCATTTACAACGTCTGAATTCAAATGATGCCCTAAACTTATGGTGGTTTGTTCATGCTGAGATGAATGAATTGCCATCTCAGCCAGCCTGCAATCCTGGGAATTGAAGTCTCGACCTCTGAAAGTGGCTGGGGAATTCTGGGAATTGAAGTCCACACATCTGAAAGTCGCCGTGTTTGAGAAACTTTGCTTCCAAAGCTCACAGACAGCTAGGGGCCATATCTGATAAAGCTCTCCGACATCAATTTGCCAAGGAGGCAAGAAAGCAAAACCAACGAAAACAAGGAATTCCCAGTTGCCAAAACTCAGGTTTTCTGGAGAGCTAAAAAGTGCTTTTTGACAAGGTACCAGACGTTCCCTGAATAATTTGAATGTGCCTCAGTTAAAGGCTGCTACCCACAAATATATATATATATATCTTTGGGTAGCTTCAAGGATTCTCCTCTCAAAAAACAGGCAGATCCTGCAACATTTCTTCAACACCCTAAAGCCGAGAAAGTTTTGGCTACCGTGAACCAAAGAAGGCAACTTTGGGGCTTACAATAACAGAGTTGAGGACTTTGGAAGTCTTCTAGTCCAGTGGTGGGTTTCAAAAAATTTTACTACTGGTTATATGGGTGTGGCTTGGTGGGCGTGGCTTGTGGGTGTGGCAGAGGAAGGATACTGTAAAATCTCCATTCCCTCCCCAATCCAGGGGAAGGTTACTGCAAAATCCCTACTTCCTCCCGACAAGCTGGGACTCAGGAGGCAGAGAATAGATGGGGGCGGGGCCAGTCAGAATTTTTACTACCGGTTCTCCGAACTACTCAAAATTTCCACTACCGGTTCTCCAGAACTGGTCAGAACCTGCTGAAACCCGCCTCTGTTCTAGTCCAACCCGCTGCTTAGGCAGGAAACGCTATAAAGCCCAAATAAGCAAGTATATACAAAAGAATGAAGGGTATTGCTATAAGTGCATTGTAAGCCGCCCTGAGTCTTCGGAGAAGGGCGGCATATAAATTGAACTGATAGATAGATAGATAGATAGATAGATAGATAGATAGATAGATAGATAGATAGATAGATAGATAGATAGATAGATATACTACCATATTTCAGTAAAACAGTTGTCCAATCTCTTCTTAAAAACTTCCAGTGTTTTTAAGCTGTGAGCATTCACAGTTTCCGGAGGCAAGTTGTTCCACTGATTAATTGTTCTAGTTGTCAGGAAATTTCTCCTTAGTCCTAAATTGCTTCTCTCCTTGATTAGTTTCCACCCATTGCTTCTTGTCCTGCCCTCAGGTGCTTTGGAGAATAGCTTGAGTCCCTCTTCTTTGATATTGGAGGACTGCTATCATGTCTCCCCTAGTCCTTCTTTTCACCACACTAGACATACCCAGTTCCAGCAACTGTTCTTCATATGTTTTAGCCTCCAGTCCCCTAATCATCTTTGTTGCTCTTCTCTGCACTCTTTCTAGAGTCTCCACATCTTTTTTACATCATGGCGACCAAAACTGGATGCAATATTCCAAGTGTGGCTTTGGGATGACCTGGGCCATATTTGCTTTTCGCATAACAAGAACCTGGAAATGATCACCATCTTGTCTTCTGAGAACAATTCCCCAATAACCATCTAGAGCAGAGGTGTCCAGCCATGGCAACTTTAAGACCTGTGGACTTCAACTCCCAGAATTCCCCAGCTTTGATTTTTGACCTATCAAATAATATTAAGTGTAGCCCAGGGGTGGTATTCACTCACTTTTCTTACCGGTTCGCAAATGTGAGTGCGTGCGTGCTTCAAAAACATTCCTAAATAGGATAGCATAGAGCTGGGCCGGGTGGGCGGTCCCACCAGCAATTTCCGCTACCGGTTTGGGCAAACTAGTTCGAACCGGCTGAATACCACCTCTGGTGTAGCCTCTCACTACAATACCTAAATCCAGGAATGGGTGAATTTCAGTGATTAGACAACTGCAATTGAGCGAAGTCAGGATTTTTTTTTAAAAAAACGTATTTATTGACAGAAAGGAGACAGCATTGTATTAAAAAGAACATCAAGCATATTTTATGTTTAATAATTCATATGTTTGGGAAACTCTGCTGTTGAACTTCATCAACAATGATTGTCCCATATTCTAGGGGTAGTCTTGTAAAGCATGTGTGATACCACCAATTTTGTAATTACTCAAGTTTTAGGGAACATCAGTTGGAACAATAGTTGTGTAACTAATAATGTATCGCAGGCAGACTTTGCAAGAAATGTTGCAAGGTGTTTTTTTAAAAAAAAAAACAACAGCAGCTTTGACGTTAATCCAAGAAATGACCTATAACCAAGAGACTATTGTGGTACATCCTTTTCAGGTTCTCATTCGAATGTGGACATAACCAAGCTTGTGAAACTGATTTTATTAAATAATTTACTTTTGACTATTGTTTTTTTTTTCCCCAGATTCCACAGGCATCCAAATCACAAATGTGAGATGGATGGTGATAGGAATTAAATAAATAAAGCAGAGGAAATTTAAATTGGCTGGGCAATTTCCAGCAAAATTCAAATGACCAACATAGCATCTTGATAGGAAACTTGATTAACACTTGGCTGTGATCAAAACAAACAAGAGCTACAGCAGAGCCTTAGATACAACCAGGGGTGAAATCCAACAGATTCTGATAGGTTCTGGAGAACCGATAGTGGAAATTTTGAGCAGTTCGGAGAACAGGTAGCGGAAATTGTGAGCAGTTCGGAGAACTGGCAAATACCACCTCTGGATGGCCCCTTACCCTGCCACGCCCACCAAGCCACGCCCACCAAGCCACACCACACCCACCAAGCCATGCCCAGCAGAGCTCTGCGCAGAGTGAACCGGTAGCGACGGGATTTGAAACCCATGCCTGCTGTATGGTGCAATATTCATGTAGTATCAGGGGTTTTCAATTCAATTGCATAGAATGTGAAGGATGTGTGTTTTTGTTTCATTTTTTAATAGTTTTTCTTATGTATAATATACACTGAAGATGGCGTTTAATTTCGTTGTACGAGGTGCAATGACAATAATGTACTACTACTACTACTACCCTGTTTTCCCCAAAATAAGACATCCTCTGATAATAAGCTCAATTGGGCTTTTGAGCGCATGGCAATAAGGCAGGGATGAAATGTAAAATTTGTTACCACCGGTTCTGTGGGCGTGGCTTGGTGGGGGGGGTTAATGTGACGGGGTGGGCGTGGCCAACTTTTTTTTTTTTTAACTTTTCAAAGCATTTTTTCTAATGCTTTGAAAAGCCTCTCTGCCAATCAGGCAACTCAGCTGGGATCGTCAGAGGCTTTTCAAAGCATTTTTTTAACCACCTCTTCGGCCGAAGAGGTTGCAGAAAAAAATGCTTTGAAAAGCCTCTGACGATCCCAACTGAGCCACGCGATCATCAGAGGCTTTTTTTTTACTGTTAAAAGCATTTTTTCATCAGAAGAGGTTGTAGAAAAAAAATGCTTTTAAAAGTTAAAAAAAAAAGCCTCTGATGATCGTGAGGCTTAGCTGGGCATGGGGGCAGAGTTTGCAGGGATTTTTGCTACCAGTTCTCCGAATCACCCGCCGCCATCGCTACCGGATCGGGCGATCCGGTCCAAACCGAGAGCATTTCACCCCTGCAATAAGGCCAAGCGCTTATTTTTATTTTTATTTTTATTTTTATTTTTTATTCTTATTTATATGCCGCCCTTCTCCGGAGATTCAGGGAGGCTTACAATGCGTTAAGCAATAGCCTT
Organism: Ptyas mucosa; assembly: GCA_012654045.1. Taxonomy (NCBI): domain Eukaryota; kingdom Metazoa; phylum Chordata; class Lepidosauria; order Squamata; family Colubridae; genus Ptyas; species Ptyas mucosa. The sequence goes on from WNWU01000103.1 coordinate 1,301,080, forward strand.
CATACTTTTGTTATATATTCATACAAAGTCAGCTTATTGCCCCCACGAACCGGGTCCTCATTTTACCCACCTTAGAAAGGATGGAAGGCTGAGTCAACCTTGAGCCTGGTGAGATTCGAACTTAGAGTAATTGCAGGCAGCTGGATGTTAAATGCTGCCTTGTAGGAGGCATTAGCCTCCTACGCCACTCAGGCTCCTTATTTCAGAGTTTATTTCAGAGTTCAAAAAATATATATAAGACAGGGTCTTATTTTCGGGGAAACACGGTACTATTAGCGGTTGTACCTCAAAACTCTCTCTCTTTCTCCTTCTTCCAACCTGCCCAAACTAAGTCATCGCCTTCCCCTTTCAGGAGCTGTCAAACGTGTGTTTACATTGCTCGGCGCTCTTTTTCTTTGTCTTTTTTATAAAAAAGCACCACTCAATTAGTTCAGGACTGTTAGCGCAAACACAGCAATTACTTCCTGCAATTGTTCGCAGCAGCTTGCAAGTAAGACAATCATCTGATGATAAAGGTTGGACAGCCAGTTTGCTTTTTTATTTTTTTATTTTTTATTTTTTTTACTGTCCAGCTCCATTAGGGGAGGAGAGGCATATTTCACAACTCCCATTGCCAAAAAAAAAAAAAAAAAAGGGAGGGGTTACTCTCGCCTTACTTAAAAGCCTTGATGACAGAGCTGTTTGCAAAGATGTCTGGCCACCCTCAGTAGCATTTCAGGAATCGAGTCGGCACGTTTTTTTCATTCCAAAAGAATAGCTTTCCAAGTAGGAAGTGGCCTACTTGGAAGATAGTGTCATCTGCACCTCTATAACTGTCTGGTTTGGCTCTGCAACCCAACAAGGCAGAAACAGACTTCAGAGGATCATTAGAACTGCAGAAAAAACTATGGCTACCAACCTGCCTTCCATTGAGGAACTGTAAACTGCACGAGTCAAAAAGAGGGCTGTGAAATATTTACAGACCCCTCGTATCCTGGATATAAATTGTTTCAACTCCTACCCTCAAAACGATGCTAAAGAGCACTGCACACCAGAACAACTAGACACAAGGACAGTTTTTTCCTGAATGCCATCACTCTGCTAAACAAATATTTCCCTCAACATTGACAAACTATTTACTAAGTCTGCATTACTATTACTATTAATCTTCTCATTGTTCCTATCACCCATCTCCTCCCGCTTATGACTGTAATTTTGTTACTTGTATCCTTACGATTTATATTGATATTGTTTCCTGATTGCTTATTTGTACTCTAGGACTGTCATTAAGTGTTGTACCTTATGATTCTTGACGAATGCATCTTGTCTTTTTATGTACACTGAGAGCATATGCAACAAAGACAAATTCCTTGTGTGTCCAATCACACTTGTCCAATAAAAATTTCTGTTCTGTTCTGTTCTGTTCTGTTCTGTTTTGTCATGAAACAGAAGCAACCTCTACACTGTAATGATTGTGTCTTGGTGATCCCTTCGGTAAGTAAATATATATATATATATATATATATATATATATATATATATATATATAATATATATATATATATATATTATGGAACCATCCAGGAGCATCAGTGAACCAATTAAAAGGAGCAGATGTCTTGGACCATTTTAAAAGCTGCTGTTGATGTGTTTTGCAAAACATGACTGCTTTAGGTCAGGAGATCTGAATTCCCAGCGGTTCTGAATCTTCGTGACCAGTGAAGGCAGCTGGGAAATTGCAATTCGTAGCCCCACCTAAGAATCACAGCTCCCTTTTGTCTTTTTCTCAGGAACTGCAGAAGACTCATGGATAGCCTTGTCCCCTTGGGAAAGTAAGGAGGCCAAATACAGGGGCCCTCCGAATGGATCTTCAAGCTGGATGATTAAGACAGCAGCACATCACTCAGCAAAAAACTGCTGTCCTTCCAATAAGGCAGTGTTCTTCGACCTCAGCAACTTGAAGATGGGTGAACTTCAACTCCCAGAATGCCCTGCTCTGCAAGAAGTTGAAGTTCAGTCCATCTTGAAATTGCTAAGGTTGAAAAGTCTTTCTTTCTTTCTTTCTTTCTTTCTTTCTTTCTTTCTTTCTTTCT
>WNWU01000103.1:1344345-1361806 GCA_012654045.1 Ptyas mucosa
AGTTCGGAGAACCGGTAGTGGAAATTTTGAGTAGTTCGGAGAACCGGCAAATACCACCTCTAGCTGGCTCCAGAGTGGGGTGGGAATGGAGATTTTTGCAATATCCTTCCCCCAGGAGTGGGGAGGGAATGAAGATTTTGTAGTATCCTCCCCCTGCCACGACCACCAAGCCACGCCCACAGAACCGGTAGGGAAAAATTTTGAATTTCACCCCTGCTTCAAACATTCCGGTGTTGCAAGAAGAAGAGATTCAACTTTTAGCTAAGTTCTTCTACTCAAGCCAAACCCCTTAGTAGAAGAGGCTGCACTTGTTCCCTACCAGCTGTTGGGAAAAACTAGACTGACAAGTTGCCTAGGAGCAAGTATGCCCTATCTTCTTGCAGAGTGTAAATGATCAGCATTCCCAGCCCAAAATGGGAGGATAGGCATGTGTGCTGGGTCAGCAGGAGGTTAGAGAGGGGGGAAGAGCCCCTCCTCCCCAGAGAAGGCATGTTGGAGCACGGAAAGGGAAGAGTCAAAAGATCTCAAGCTCGGTTTTTTTAGAGTTTGTCCATCACAGGCAGGTTAGGTCTGACTTGAAGGAAAAAGACAGCTAGATCTACAGAAATCCAGAGCAGGACTGAAACATCAGGTCAAGGACAAAAACCATCTGAATGAACAGATCCAGTGCAATCCACATTGATGAGAAAAATGGTATGGATCATAATGTCACAATACAATATAATAACAGAGTTGGAAGGGACCTTGGAGGTCTTCTAGTCCAACCCCCTTAGGCAGGAAATCCTACACCACTTCAGGCAAATGGTTAACCAACATCTTCTTAAAAACTTCCAGTGTTGGAGCATTCACAACTTCTGGAGGCAAGTTGTTCCACCGATTAATTGTTCTCACTGTCAGGAAATTTCTCTTTAATTCTAGGTTGCTCCTCCCCTTGATTAGTTTCCACCCATTGCTTCTTGTCCTGCCCTCAGGCGCCTTGGAGAATAGCTTGACTCCCTCTTCTTTGTGGCAGCCCCCGAGATATTGGAACACTGCTATCATGTCTCCCCTAGTCCTTCTTTTCATTAAACTAGACATACCCAGTTCCTGCAACCGTTCTTCATGTGTTTTAGCCTCCAGTCCCCTAATCCTCTTTGTTGCTCTTCTCTGCACTCTTTCTAGAGTCTCAACATCTTTTTTACATCGTGGTGAGCAAAACTGGATGAAGTATTCCAAGTGTGGTCTTACCAAGGCATTATAAAGTGGTATTAACACTTCATGTGATCTTGATTCTATCCCTGCGTTTATGCAGCCTAAAAACTGTGCTGGCTTTTTTGGCCGCTATATAGTCCAGCCCTTTGCACTAGCAATGCACGGATGAAAGTACCTTAATCCCGTTTTCTAGGGTGATGGCATGATATTTACGTCTCACATTTATGTGGACTCAGGATACACAATTTGTCGCTCCCCACTCTCCATCCTGACACCAAGAAGTGAGATTCTTGAGAAAACAGACCGTGGCCTCCTGCCAGCTCCGTGGACAGAAAGTTCCTTACAGATGCAGCCAGGAATTTTCTGGCTTTACGGTTGCAGTTGTGTGCAATTCCCATGCCCCTCACAAATCTCGTGTGTCATTTACACAACCCAACCTGTCTTTCCTCCCGCCCTTCCTCCACGCATCCCCACTGACTCCTACATTGGAGTTGCATCTCAGGAAACCTTGTGCCTTTGAATAAAATCTGTGATTTTTCACACATATCTTCCTGTTCTGCCCCAGCTGCAGATTCCCAAGGATTGTGACACACACCAACGGTCCTTATCAAAGTTATAACATACCAAGAATAAACAAAGTCCGGCAAAGGTTGGCAACCAGCCCAGAAAACAAGGTACGATAAGACACTCACTTTCTGAAATGCTCTGTAATAATTACATGTTGTTTCCAGCAAGAAATTACTAACTGCGTGCAACTTAAATAGGCTAAGGGAATGGCTAATTATCCTCAAACCTTACTCTCGAGGAGACTTCCTCCTCCTGAGTAGCCACTCCTGCCTTCTGGCAGCCCTGCGTGCTCGAGCATTGAGGAGAGGGTCCTCCACTTCGCTCTCTCCACTTGAAGGAGCCTCTGGAGGTTCTGAAGGCCCAGGCTGAGACTCTGCCTCTGGCACCACATCCTCTTCAGCCTCCTCGCTGTCCGACGCAAGAGCCGGCTGCGCAGGCTGCTGGCGCAACCCCACACCAGCCTCCTCATCGTCGGGATCAGCCACGATCCGCGCAGGCCGCTGGTGGGCCACAACACTACCAGACTTCCGCTAGATTAACACACATCTCTTCCTGCAAAATCACAGTTTTGGGAGTACACAGATGAGGTGAGGAATCTCAGCTGGCGGTTAGCACATCAGCTAATAACCATCTCTCAAAGTTCAGCACATTTTATCCAGCTTAGAAATCCTGGAAGCTGCCTCTCTAGGAATGAAGAATCCCATGCCAAGACAAGAAAGGAAATGGGAGACCAAGTGAGGCCGTTTTTCCCGTCTTTCCAGTGCTATCTTCCTGCCTGCGCAGTGAACTTGATTTTTTCCTTCACTTGAAAAACCCCTATGGGCTCTTCACAAAGCAGAAGTTTCCTTGTCCATTTTTTCTCGCACTGCTGAGCTTGCAGAACGAACAGATGACGATGGACTAGATTTGCCCTCCCCCCCAGTTCTGAAATACCTGATTTGTTTAACAGATTATCAGAGTTGGAAGGGACTTTGTAGGTCATCTACTCCAACCCCCCGCCCAAGCAGGAGACCACACACCATTTCTGACAAATGGCAGTCCAGTCTCTTCTTGAAAGCCTCCAGTGATGAAGCTCCCACAACTTCTGAAGGCAACTTCTGTTCCATGGGTTGATTGTTCTCAGTGTCAGAAAATTTCTCCTTATTTCCAGGTTGAATCTCTCCTTGATCAGTTTCCACCCATTGTTCCTTGTCTGGCCTTCAGGTGTTTTGGAAAAGAGCTTGACCCCTTCCTCTCTGTGGCAGCCCCTCAAATATTGGAACTCTGCTATCCTGTCTCCCCTGGTCCTTCTCTTCACTAGACCAGCCATGCCCAGTTCCTGCAACCGTTCCTCGTATGTTTTAGCCTCCAGTCCCCTAATCATCCTGGTTGCTCTTCTCTGCACTTTTCGTAGAATCTCATCTTTTTTATAGTGTGGTGACCAAAACTGGATGCAGTATTCTAGGTGTAGACTTACTAAAGGCTTTATATAAGGCTTCAAATGTCATTTGAATGCCATTTCGAGCAGAGGGCTTTTCAAATGCCCAGCATCTCCTTCTCTGTGTGTGCGTAAGTCCACAACTGCGTGTTTGAGTCTTGGTTGGCTCCTTGGCCATTCATTACCTGGGTAAGTTTTCTCGCCCAAGATTTCAGAAATGATTTGCCATTGCCTCTTTCTCAGAGCCGAGAGGGAAGGGAATGGCCAAAGGTCACCCAGCTGGCTTTGTGCCTAAAATGGAACTAGAATTCACTACCTCCTGGTTAACCACGACACCAAGCCGCCTCTCTGTTTGTTCGCAGAGCATATAAAGAATGAGTCTGTTGACACCTCCGTCCTGAGATTTAAACTTTGGCACAGGAACACTCACTGTCCCCAAATTTGCCCAGGACAACAGAGATAGGCAGCTAAATGACATATGTAAATTTAGACTCTGGACTTCAAGGTTCAAGGGGTTGGAAGTGGGGAAGGTGAGCGAAATCTTTTTTCCCAAGGAACAAGTCAAAATCAAAACTTTTATTACAGACTTTAAGCCAGAGAGCCTACGGAACAGATCGGATTTGATGCAAGTGAACAGTTACTTACAGTAAACAGTAAACAGTAACAGAGTTGGAAGGGATGCAAGAGTCCTGTACTAGGGATTCGAACCGCCGAACTGGCAACCTTTCTGGTCGACAAGCTCCGTGTCTTAGCCACTGAGCCACCTAGTTCAAGAGGGGGCTTAGTTATAGTTCATTTTCACAACTATTTCCCTTGTAGGAATGGAAGGAAGGATTTAACCAAAATTAACCCAAAAGGGGATCAAGGACAGATCGGAGTTGAAGCTCTTTGGAGAGAAAGAGGAAGGCAGGAATTTCAAGGACATTTAAATCTGATGGCCAAAAAGCGCCACATTTTTAAAATAAAATAAAATAAAATAGTATCCCTATCTGAACTTTTCCTTCCCAAGTTCCAAACTTTTGCAAATTGGTTGGATCAAAATTGACCTTCCATGCAAAGAAACCCCATCCCCACCCCCAAAGGCAAGCTTTGAAATTTTACTCTCTGAGGTTTTTCTTTTTCTTTAAAAATTGACTTTCTATTAAATACATTTCTTAGCGCTTAATAAACATCATACGGTCTGGGTATTTAATTTGCTTAACAATACAAATGCACATTCTTAATCTCCTCCCCACTTTTTTTCCAACCCTTGGCAAAATAAGATTCCATGTGTGATAATATTTCTACCTCTTCTTTCTGTTTAATTTTTTTTCAACGCCGCTCTATCCATTTCTGCCCAATCTAGTCTCTTCCCGAGTCTGACTTATCTTTTCATCTCGTTTTTTCGTTTGGTTTTATTTGGTAATATTATTTATTATGATAATATATAGCATATATTTTTACACTGTTATTTCTGTAATTGTCTGTTTTCTTTTTTTAAAAAAAAGGCCTTCGGGCTATTCAATAAAATACAATACAATATTGTGGTTTTTTAAACTCCCAACTCCGCTTCCAGGGGAATCCACGGGAAAGTAGGATATCTCTCGCCTTCCAGCCGCGCCTCCTCAAAAGCGCATCCAACGCCAATTCCCTGCGCTCCCCTGACTTTGCGCGTGGGGGAGGTTTCCCCGGCGCACCCTCAAGAGCGATGGCTGGCGGTTGCTCGGATCGCGCTACTTAGGATCGCTCCCCACCCCCACCCCCTCGCCTGAATAACAAGCGCACTGGGCTCCGATCCTCTCCCGCTTGCTTTCAGACTATCCTAAACCTGGTTTGTTGGCACACAACGCGCTGAATCAGGTCTGGACAAGCCCCAGTTTGACTATTCAAAGGACATGCTCAGCTGGAGTGAGCTTCAACTTTGGATGGGGGGGGGGGGGCTTCTTGCGTCGCCCCGAGTTTTCAAAGAGTCGTGCAAATTCAGAAAGCGGCTTCAGGTTTCCTTCCTGCCACCGGATTCAGCGGGTTGTGTGAACGGGGCCATGGTAGCTTTCTTTCCCAGCCGGCTGCAAGGGGCGCTTACCCTCGACCCAATGTAATGCACAGCTTCGGCCCCTCGACTGCCTCCGCGCAGGCACCTCACGCGCAGCATCCTCGCGGTTTTTTTTTTTGTTTTTTTTGTTCTGTTTTGTTTTGTTTTTTGCCCGGGCTGGTTCGGATCCCCGTCCGGAACAACCGTGCGCGCGCGCGCAACCGATTCGGCTCGCACCTACAGGTTAAAGCCAAAGAAGACCTGCAGGTGGGCGCTTTTGAGCGCAGCTTTGCGCACGCCCCTTGCGCGGCGCCTATTGGCTGGCCCGGCTGGGAGGCTGGGTGGGTGAGTGGGGGGCAAGGCTAGCACAGCCCCAACTTAGCCCGGGGCTGCATTCCGCTTTCTTGGTTGCTTTTTATAGCTGGAATGAATGGGGAAGGGTCTCCTGGGCGCTGCCTCCCGTTCCCAACTCCCAGCAGGATGCACGGAGACGTCTAACTATCCTTGAATTATGTCCTAGCCTGGGGGGGGTCTCCAATCTTGGCAACTTTAAGGCTGTACCCAGTGGTGAAATCCAAATTTTTTTACTGCCGGTTCTGTGGGCGTGGCTTGGTGGGTAGGGTGTGGCTTGGTGGGCGTGGCCACGATGTTTTAGGCTGCGCTCACCACCCCTCTGTAATGTCTTTCTATCCGCGTCTGTCAAGCCAGCGTATCGCACCATGTATGGGAGGGCGTTTTCTATTATGGACCGGTAAAAGGAGGTCATCAGTTGTTGTTCCACTTTATTTTTTCACGAGATCCTAAGGAAGGAGTTGGCCTTGGTGAGTTGGCTGTGGTGACCTGGCCATGGTGAGTTGGCTGCACTCAGTTGGCTGTGACAAGTTGGCTGCAGTCAGTTGACTGTGATGAGTTGGCCATGGTGAGTTGGCCATGGTGAGTTCGCTGCATTCAGTTGGCTCTGGCGAGTTGGCCATGGTGAGTTGGCTGTGGTGAGTTGGCCATAGTGAGTTGACTGTGGTGACCTGGCCATGGTGAATTGGCTGTGGTGAGTTGGCCGTGGTGAGTTGACTGTGGTGACCTGCCCATGATGAGTTGGCTGCACTCTGTTGGCTGTGACAAGTTGGCCAGAGTGAGTTGGCCATGGTGAATTGGCCATGGTGAATTGGCTGCACTCAGTTGGCTATGGTGAGTTGGCTATGGTGAGTTGGCCATGGTGAGTTGGCTGCAGTCAGTTGACTGTGATGAGTTGGCCATGGTGAATTGGCTGCATTCAGTTGGCTCTGGCGAGTTGGCCATGGTGAGTTGGCCGCAGCAAGTTGGCTGTGGTAAGTTGTCATAGACCCAACATGGGTGCCAGGTTTGGTACAGACATGGTGCACCATCCTATGCCAGGGATAAAAGCTTCTGGATGGGCCAATAATCAGATGACCCAGTTCCTGGGAAATGCTTCATTAGGTAGAATTGCAATCCCCATCTTTTCTTTGTATATGTGGGGTTTTTTTTTTAAAGCATTTTCTTCTTATTTCGGGTTTTTCTTTGTTTTGGGGTATGGTAAATGATTTATGGGGTCCATGGTGCTCTCTGAGCTTGGTTGTTTCCTTGCAGACGTTTCATTACCCAACTAGGTAACATCATCAGTGCTAGCAGGGAAACAGTGATATAGAAAGTACATCTTTGACCACTGAGGACTATATGCTTCTCTGCCAACCCTTTCCTCTTTTGAGTTCCAGAGATGATACTATTTTTGGGGGTGAGGTGGGGGTGTCATTCAGCACTCCTCTCAATGTTTCAGAGGCGCCCAGAATTTCTGTGATGCATATTTTTGATACCTTGGCTTGACATTCATTTCACTTTCCTGTCATTCTGGAAGGCAGCCCAGGTGAGGGAAGCTGGGAACAAAGCCAGCAAAAGCTGACAAAAAAACCTTGGCTAGCTTGTGCACCTCTGGGCATAATTGAATTCCAGGGACAGCAGAAGACTGGAATTGAATTAAGAGGCGCTTGGTCATCTCCCTTGATTAAATTTAAATGAACCAGCTTTGATTGAACAAGTTCTCTGGTTAACGTAGGCAATGGGTCAGCAGGACGAAAGTCCTCAGAGGTCCTTGGTGCTCTCTGAAGTTGGTTGTTTTCTTGGAGACTTTTAATTACCCAAACTAAGCCCTGATGGTGTTACCTAATTCAGGTAATGAAAGGTCTTCAAAGGGTTAAAAAAAAGTTTTTCTCAAACTTCATGGGCAGATCCAAGGATCTTTCTTCTTCTTCTTGTGCCATATCCAACGTCGGACGTTGGCGATCAGGTTGACAGTTCTATTTTTACCAACAGCCGCACGAAAAAGTGCCGTTGAGTTTTGTCCAAACCAATCCCTTAGGTTTTGAAGCCATGATGTTCTTCTTCTGCCTGGACCTTCATTTGTCTTCAATCTCTCCCTGGAGGGTTAAGTGAAGGATGCCATATTTTTCTGGGTGTCACATCACATGTCCAAAATATTCTAACTTTCCCTTTTTTTTTCACACAGAGCTGCCAAAAAACAGGAATGGCTCCTCAGGAGGAGGTCTCCTCGAGAGTAAAGCTTGGGGCTAATTGGCCACTCCCTAGCCTATTTAAGGAATGACGACAACTAAGGCAATTTGCAGAAAACAACTTCGTTCATATTCCTTCTCGTATTGACTCCAGCAACGTCTGATCGGCTCTTGCTTCTCTCTTGTCATTTGTCCTGCAAATTGTTTCTGGGCATTCTGCCAACCACAGTAAGCTTACGGTTATCTGAAAGACTGTGCCTCAGAGTTGAGTTATTATTCCTTGGACTCTTGTCGGCTGTTAATGAAGTTAAATTAACAGCCTTTGTTCAGAAAAGACTGATTTAAACTGTACTTGTGTTTGAACAACTACTAAGAAAGCTCATTAGTGGTCCTTAATTAGTAAACTAAGGTTTGTACGGACTTTGTGTGTGATGCGTTCTTTGTGGTCCGTAGCTGGGGCAGAACACGCTACACTACTCTTTTCTATTCAAACTGTGTTAATCTTAGACGTTTCATTGCTCTGACTGTTGATTAACAGTCCAACAGTTTAATCCAATTGCCATAATTCAACCTTTAGACACCTTTTTTTATAAAAATAGATTTTATTAAACATTTTCCAACTTTAAAAAAACACAAGCACAAAGAAAGAAAAAAAGAAAAAAGAAAAAAGAAAAAAGAAAAAAAAGAAAAATACAAACAAATAAAAAAAACAATCAACACAACAATGTAAGCATAATACATTAGCCTTGGTGGCGCAGCAGACTAAAGTGCTGCTAAGTAGAACTTAGCTGCCAGCTGCCTGCAATTACTGCAAGTTCAAATCTCACCAGGCTCAAGGTTGACTCAGCCTTCCATCCTTCCGAGGTAGGTAAAATGAGGACCCGGATTGTGGGGGCAATAAGCTGACTTTGTATAAAAAAGAACACCGCTTAGGGGGCCCCGAAAGCCCTACTAAGCAGGTATATACAAAAGTATGAAGGCTATTGCTTAACGCATTGTAAGCCGCCCTGAGTCTCCGGAGAAGGGCGGCATATAAATCAAACCAATAAATAAATAAATAAATAAATAAATTTACAGCTTTAGACATCTTTGGTCTGGATGATTGAGTCTTCACTGACCTGTTTCTGCAGACCAACCGGAGTTCTTTTAAGGAGTCAGACTAAGTGAATGAGACTACAGAGCCATCTAAGTCCTGCTTTTGGCACGAACAACGTCTCTCCAAGGTTTCAGCCTAATGGAGAGGGGTCTTTCCTCATCCTATTTACAGATGCTGAGGATTGATGAGGCCACGTTCTGCACGCCCAGAAGATGGGCTGTTTCCCAAATGGCTGATACTCATTTCCGTAGAGTATAGATGTGCTTTGGGCCGTGAATACAGGGCTGACATCTTACACCCTGCTATTTCTTAAAGGCAGCCGCGACCCCTGAATAGCACAGTAAGTTGAAGATGCCAAATCTGGGGGTAGATTTCATTCATACCAACATCCTTCAGAAAGTTTGATACAGGCTGCCTAGGAAGAAGACGAGGAACACATCAACTATGATTTCCAGCAGCACATTTTGCAGGAATAATGTTGTTCCCTGGAGGGGCTTATGCTGTGCAAAAACACTTCTGGTAGAAATGCAAAAAGACAACTTGGTACACCTTTGAAGGTCGCTAGGTATCAAGTGCATTAGGATCAGTTTATCCTTAATAATGTCAAGGAACAACATTATAATGTAATACCGTCCTGAGAGACTTTGGTGACTTCAGGTGGTTTTAGTAGAGAGAAGCTGTCATCTGATTTCATCTTGCTGGAAGCTAAGCAGGATCAAACTGGGTTACTACCAGGATTGGAGGATAGTTAACAAAAGCTAAGTAGGGTAAGACTTGGTTAGTTGGATGGGTAACCACCAGAAAAGCTTTGAACGTTTAGCTAAATTGAGATATGGACATCTGAGAGTCAAAATCTACAAGGCAGTGGATGTGGTATCCCAGTTGAAGCCCCGCCCCTTTCGGATTTGTGTGTGATGTTGCTGCATATCGTGGTGGCCTTAGTGGTGAAGACACTTGCCTCCCACTCAAAAGCTTGAGAGTTCAATCCTAGGTAGCAGCAGTTATTTTTCTCCTAGGGCGCAGAGAAAAGAATATCTGCTGTGAACTCCACATAGGCGTCAGGAAGAGCATCCAGCCAGGAAATACTCAGCTCCATCCGGTCGCCCCGACTCTACCCCGAGTAGGGACTACACAGGGTTGTAAAAAAGGGAGTTTCTGCATATCTACAATGGAAGGGGCTTCACTCCTGACATTGCACCTTTCTAACATGCACATTTGATACACATTTTCCACACACACACAAACCCCAATCCTGGCATAGAATTATTTGAATAGGTTGCACATGGATGTTACCCAGAAAACTACATGGGCTTATCCATCAATATGACTTAAGTTCAGGGGTGGGCTGCTGGGGGTTCGCAGGGGTTCAGGAGAACCTCTAGCTAAGATTCTGTGCAGTTAGGAGAACCCCCAAATGCCACTCCTGGCTGGACCCGCCCACCCCACCCGGCCCCTCCCAGGAATCTCCCCACAGCCCATTTTGGGTGCAGGTAAGTGCAGGGTGCACGTGGAGGCTCAGGGAGGGCGAAAAAGAGGCCTACTGGAAGTTTGGCCTCCAGAAGGCTTCCGGAGCCTGCGGAGGCCGTTTTTGCCCTCCGGGAGGCTCGAGAAAAGCCTCTGGAGCCTGGGGAGGGCAAAAACTCCCCCCTTCAATGGTGCAGGAGGCCAATTAGGCCACGCCCACCATGGCCACGCCCACCCAGCAACCAGGCAGAGAACCCCTTGCTAACATTTTGGAAGCCCACCCCTGCTTAAGTTCCACGATTCATTGTATTTGACCTATTGCTAAAACTCAAGGGAATCACTGCTGGGTGTCGAAGGATCGTCTCAAGTCAGCAAGGGAGTCTTTTAACTTCCCCAGGAAAAGAGGGGGAGAGCCTCCCATCAGGAATCCAGTCCAACTACATGCCACATAAGCATTGCATGACAGCCAACAAATGCCTTCCTGAGGTGGGACATTTATTGGAGTGAACACAATCTCTTTCTGCAAATGGAAGGCTACCTCTTGGCCGACTTTCTTCTAAACTCAGTGGCTGAACCACCAGAAGTTCTCTTTTAATTGCAGGTTAATAAATAACCAGACAGTATTTTTTTTTTTTTTAGCTTTCTGGGGTCTCCAGGACATGCTGTACATGGGGGGGGGGGGGGACATTCCAGTCAAACCTATTAAGGAACAAAAGAGAAAAAAGGGATGAGAATGTCAGAGAATAACAAGTCATAAAGTTTTACTTGCGAGGCACAGACTTTATTAGCTTCTTCAAAAATGTGATGTACTAAGAGGAAAAACAGAGAGAACGGTTTACGCCTTTATAAATGAATTGATATCAATGTTAGGCATGTGTTGATAATTGTATATCATAATGGAATTGCTAATATTGAAATGAGATGGGATGATGATAATAATAGAGGAAGATTAATTTAGTTAAACTATTAAATTAAACCTATATTCCAACATTTGTAAACATTCTTCCATTCAAACGTCCTTGACCATAAAATGTGAGTTGAAATATAGCAAGGGAAATACAGTCTTGAGATTATGGTATTGCTGATAAAGGATGTTTTTTCCACCCTTGTACAACTAGTATTGGTTTTTTTCATGGTCATAAAACTGCACCCTATCCATTCCATTTGTTTTGCTTGGTTCCCAAACCACTTATGTATGTATGTATGTATGTATGTATGTATGTATGTATGTGTATGTATGTATATGTATGTATGTGTATATAAATATAGGGACAGAGACAGAGACAGAGACAGAGACAGAGATAGAGATAACAATAGCACTTAGATTTATATACCCCTTCACAATGCTTTTACAGCCCTCTCTAAGCGGTTTACAGATTCAGCCTCTTGCCTCCAAAAATCTGGGTCCTCATTTTACCCACCTCAGAAGGGCAGAAGGCTGAGTCAACCTTGAGCCAGTCAGGAATCAAACTCCTGGCAATATGAGCAGAGTTAGCCTGCAATACTGCATTGTAACCACAAGGAAGGAAGGAAGGAAGGAAGGAAGGAAGGAAGGAAGGAAGGAAGGAAGGAAGAAAGGAAGGAAGGAACAAAGGAAGGGGAGGGGGGAGGAAGGGAAGGGAAGGGAAGGGAAGGGAAAGCAATTAGAGAGCTTTCCAGCCCTCTCTAAACAGTTTACAGAGTCAGCCTCTTGCCCCCAACCATCTGGGTCCTCATTTGACCCACCTCAGAAGGATGGAAGGCTGAGTCAACCTTGAGCCTGGTGAGATTCAATCTATCAAATTGCAGGCAGCCGGCAGGCAGCAGAAATAGCCTGTAGTACTGCACTCTAACCACTGTGCCACCACGGCTCATAATCTCACTCAATAAGAGAGTCTCGGACTAAATAGTTAACCTTGAACTATTTTTTTGTTGTTAGTCCAATTTAGAGACCTACCCAATTCCACAAATTGTCGGCTCTTAGAATTAGTCTACATAAGAAGCTTCAACTATGAGCACCGACATTACTTCTATTGTAAGATTACAATAACAGAATCTTGCAAGCGGAAAAATACATCTTCCCCCTTCCTTTACAGATCAAGAAACTGGGGAGGTGTTGGTCACACCTGAATTGTTTCTGTGGGCTAAGATGCCTCTTATCTAACCCTTGCCTAGACTGCTTCTCCTCTTCCTCCTCCTCCTCTTCCTCTCACAGTTCTATTCTCACAGTTCACTACAGTAGTGTTGTGGTCCGCTAGCAGCCTGCGGAGCTTGCAGCGGAATCAGACAGTGAGGAGGCTGGGGAGGACCATGGGCCAGTCCTGGAGTCTGGGGTAGGCTCGGACAAGGGCTCTGCGTCAGAGGCAGAGATGGGGCCAGGGCCATCTGGGAGTGATGCGTGGACTCTGGAGGCTCCAGAGTCGGACAGCAGAGAGGCAGAGGAACAGGAGAAGCCTGTTCCTAGTACATGCATGCGCAGAGCTGCGAAAAGGCAAGAGCAGCTAAAGCAAAAGGGACAACTCGTGAGTAAAGCCAGGAGATGATTGGCCCCTCCCATAAGGCTTAAAAGAGAAACAAAGGCACTTGGGCCTTTTGCAGGAAAGCAACGTTGCTAACTCTGTTTCCAGTCGGCATCTCTGGTTTGTTTCTGAACTTCGTGGGGCTTTGCCAAGTGAGGCCTTTGGCAGAGTGTCAAAGAAGATAAAGGTTGGTGATTATCTCAAAGTTCTTCCAAAGGACTTGTTTTGCAACTAACTGGGACTCAGCTGGGAATGAATGTAATTCTCAGCTGTTACCATAAAATAGGGTTTTTTGGGACTAATTGTGTCTTGTAATGACTCAGTAAACCTAGGTTATAACAAGTAGAATAGGGCCACTACAGTACAGTAGCATACAATATTAGAAATCTTTATGAATATTTCTTTTATAAGCAGAGAGTTCATAAACACGGGGCACTTTAAACCCATCATACTAACTAAGCCATAAGACTGTGCACTTAGCTTGATCTAGCATGTTAAGCCAATGTAAACATTGTTGGTTGCAAATCACGGTTCCAGAATGAATGTGATTTATGATCTTAACTAACTCTAGTTTACAGCATTTGCTGACACTTGATTAAATTAGCCATGACATATCTGGACACCATCAAAGACAGCACAAACAAGTGTGTAGGAAAAAAATAAATAAGCATGCACAACCGGAATTGCTCATAGAATTTGAAAGTCAGAGGCCATGGCTGGAAATGCAAGAAAATCCAGCAAATTCGCACCAAAAAAAAAAAAAGGATTAAAAATCAAGCCTAAGAAAATATACCTTACAAACTCCAGACTTTGATGTTAGCAAGCATTGACACGCTTATCCTTAACATTCAGATTATCTCGGAGCAATCTAAAAAGTTGTCTTTCAATAAAAAAAAAAAATTAAAGGGAAAATGAACACAATCCATTTATTCCTTTCTATCCCAAGTCTCGTGATTTAATAAAAATAATAATGAACTTTGCAACAATTAAACACAAAAGCAACCTAACTTGCTTAAGACTCTGTCTGTGTATGTGTGTTAAAAAATGACTCATTTTTGGTTTGCTGTTGTTTTACTACTTCCACATGCTGATTACAATACGATAGCTATTGAAATAGGTATTTGTTTAAAAGGAACTGAGATTTCACAGTATTATATTCCCTCTAGTGGACAGAATTGGACCATAAGGAAGGCTGAGCGCCAAAGAATGGAGGCCTTTGAACTCTGGCGCTGGAGGAGACTCCTGCGAGTCACTTGGACTACAAGGCGATCCAACCGGTCAGTCCTAGAGGAGATCAACCCCGACTGCTCTTTAGAAGGCCAGATCCTGAAGATGAAACTCAAATACTTTGGCCACCTATTGAGAAGGAAGGACTCCCCGGAGAAGAGCCTAATGCTGGGAACGATTGAGGGCAAAAGAAGAAGGGGACGGCAGAGAACGAGGTGGCTGGATGGAGTCACTGAAGCAGTCGGCGGGAGCTTAAATGGACTCCAGAAGATGATAGAGGACAGGAAGGCCTGGAGGAACGTTGTCCACGGGGTCGCGATAGGTCGAACACAACTTTGCAACTAATAACAAAAGTGGACACAAAGCATCCCTCTAGATAGGGCATGCTTTCTATCTTTCATTTTTTATTATTCCAGTTTTATTAAATATTTTGACAAGGAAAAGGGGGGAAAAAAGGAAAAAAGAAACAGTGAATTTATACTTCACTGTTCACTTATAGAAGTTAAAAGAACTACGTTGGTCAGGCATGAATTTTCAGTATTCCGGTACCTTACACCGTTTTTAAAATTGCAGAGCATTTTAAAATGAAAGTAATAAATAGATCTCAACAGCAATAAGCAGCGGAGTATAAACCATAAAATAAGAAATTCGTGTAATTTACGCCCAAATAGTGGAAAATCTATCTTTATTTAACAGATCACTGAAAATTAGAATATCAAACCGCGTTAAGGGAAATGTAAGTTTCAGACTTGGTATGAACCCGTATATAATAGAAGCATAATTTTCAAGAATTAAATTCTGTACCCAGTTTACTTTTCTACAGTAATAATAATAATAATAATAACTTTATTGTCATTGTACGTGTATACACAGTATACCCATACAATGAAATTCACTTAACACCCAAAGACCAGGTCCAACACACATAACAATCCCCAAACACACTCCCACCCACCACAATTCCTCACCCCTAAAACCATCCAAAGACACAGTATGGCCTTCTCCAATTCGAAGAGACACTTGTTCGGCTGGCTGAAGCAAAGAGGCAGTCCCAAAACCAGCGAAATCTGGGGGTTGGCCAAGGGACAGAATGTATCCGCCCTCAATGTGGAAGGGATTGCCATTCTCAAATTGGCCTTTTTAGTCACACTAGATGCTGTTTTAGGATCTCTTTCCAGAGCACGATACCATCGTCTCTTGAGACTGAAGGATGCCAATGAATGAAAACCATCCAAACATCCACACAACACACCAAGTAATGCTGTCTCAACAGCTCACTGATGGTGGCCCTTTAGTTCATTGTTGAGTGCAATTATAGCTCTGGGATAAAAACTATTCAGAAAACGTGCGGTCCGAGTTTTCATTGTTCTGTATCTTCTGCCAGAAGGCAACAGTCCAAAAAGATTGTAAGCAGGATGGGAAGAGTCTCTGAGAATGTTATGCAACTTTCTTAAACAGCGAGATTCGAAGATGTCGTCCAGGGCTGGTAGCTGGAGTCCGATGATGTTCTGGGCAGTTTTAATGATTCTCTGTAGAACTTTTTTGTCCACTGCAGAGCTGCTCCCATACCACGCAAGAATGCCGTATGTCAAGACACTCTCAATGGTTGCTCAGGGGGGTCACCTGAGTAGTGCTAATGGTTCCTGTAGTCTGCAATGTTTTTCCTCTGGAAATCCATTCCTACTCCCACACCATTTGAAGGGTGTTCATCCCAAATTGCATAGTTAAAACATCTGTAGAGATTCCCAGTCATCCAGGTGTCTTGGTTGTCCCAAAGGTCCTTTTTTTTCAGGAGGCAACTGGACTTTCTGGTTTTTCTTTGAAGACGTTTTGCTTCTCATCCAAGAAGCTTCTTCAGCTCTGACCGGATGGTGGGGAATGGAAGGATCTAGGGTCATCTAACACAGGAACGTCATTCCATATCGGGGAGCCCCCCCCCCCTTTTGGGTTATCTTAGAAATGGACTAATCACTTTGGGAAGCCACCTGGCCAACATCACCTGTCCACAGCTACACCTGTGAAACCTTCAAGACCCTGGCTAGGTGGCTAAGACGCTGAGCTTGTCGATCGGAAAGGTCGGCAGTTCAGCGGTTCGAATCCCTAGTATAGGTCTCCTGCGTGAGCAAGGGGTTGGACTAAATGACCCCCAAGGTCCCTTCCAACTCTGTTACCGCTAAAGACGCTACCTTCTCACTTCCAGGTGCCACCAGAATCTTACCTGTCTGTGTAAAGGCAGGGGAGGGGGAAGTTGGGAGACAAGACTAAGAAGGGGAAGTTTTTCTCGCGGGGTAGAGTGCGGGGAGGGGGGGATACCTAGCTGGAAGGTTGGTCATCGCGGAAAGCGTTCCAGAGGCCCGCTTGCGCGCACTTTGCGCCTCTTGCTGCGCGTCCGGACGAGGGGGCGAGAGAGAGGGGGGAGGGGAGGGATAGGAGCTGGACACGCCCCTCCTCCGGTGCCACTGGGTCCCCCGGGCGCCCGGTGGCTTCTTCAGCACACCTGTCGCCAGCTCGGCCAGCAGGGACGGCGCCGTCTGGGGCACCTGTCATGCTCTCGAGCCTCTGCACGGCGCTGGCAGGGCTGCTGCTCCTGCCGCTGCTGGGGAGGCTGGCGTGCTCTTACTTCTTCCAGGACTTGTGGTTCTTCTTGAAGCTGATGGCTGTGGGGCGGCGAGCCAAGCAGGGCGCGACGCGGCGCCCTCCGCGCACCTTGCTGGAGGTGTTCGGGCAGCGAGCGCGCCGGGCGCCCGAGAAGCCGCTCTTGCTCTTCCGAGACGAAGTCTACACCTATCAGCAGGTGGAGCGGCGCAGCAACCAGGTGGCGCGGGCTCTGCGGGACCAAGCCGGGCTCCGGCAAGGCGACGGAGTGGCCCTTTACCTGGGCAATCAACCCGCTTACCTCTGGATCTGGCTGGGCTGCGCCAAACTGGGCTGCGTTCTGGCCTGCCTCAACTGCAACATCCGAGGACGGTCGCTGGTGCACAGCTTTCAAGCCAGCGGGGCCAAGGTCTTGCTGGCCGACCCAGGTGAGGAGAGGGTGTCCTTTCCCTTCTCCAGGGTTGGGGGGTTGGGGTCGCCATCCGCTTAAGCCCCAGCTAGGTAGGTGCCTGGGTGAGGTTGAGGCGGTGGGAACGTTCTGGAGAGGATTGGAGAGAGGACTCCAGGCTTGGAGAGAACCTGGCGATGGAGAGGCATCTCCTGGGTTCCTAGCCAGCCTCCAATTCTGAGGGCCAGGGAAGGTGGGTCAGGTCCATAAAAGGGGGAGCCTCCTGTTCTCAGAGGCTTTTAAACCCTTCTGAATCGGAGAGTGAGAACTTTGTGGGACCTTCTCCCTTCCCTGCTGTCCATCTGGTCCCAGAATCATCCCAATAGAAAGGGAAATATATTGAAAGAAGAAAAGAAAAGAAAAGAAAAGAAAAGAAAAGAAAAGAAAAGAAAAGAAAAGAAAAGAAAAGAAAAGAAAAGAAAAGA
>WNWU01000103.1:1375423-1388776 GCA_012654045.1 Ptyas mucosa
AGAACAGAACAGAACAGAACAGAACAGAACAGAACAGAACAGAACAGAACAGAACAGAACAGAACAGGATTCTTTATTGGCCAAGTGTGATTGGACACACAAGGAATTTGTCTTGGTGCATACGCTCTCGGTGTACATAAAAGGAAAGATACATTAATCAAGAATCATAAGATACAACACTTGATGATAGTCATAGAGAACAAATAAGCAATCAAATCATATTAAGAAACCATCAATATAAATCTTAAGGATACCAGCAACAAGGTTATAGTCATACAGTCATAAGTGGGAGGAGATGGGTGATAGGAACGATGAGAGGATTAATAGTAGTGCAGACTTAGTAACTAGTTTGACAGTGTTGAGGGAATTATTTGTTTAGCAGAGTGATGGCGTTTGGGGAAAAAACTGTTCTTGTGTCTAGTTGTTCTGGTGTGCAGATAATACTTAAAGAGGGAAGGAAGTTTTCTCGACATCAGGATGCCACTCTATATAATCTGTCTGTATGAAATGACAATGGAATCACATGTATTGATGCTGTATTTATTCGCCCTATTTCTTAAATGACAATTTTTTAAAATGTTCTAAGATTTGCAGCACTTAAACCTGTCTAGAGGGACTGCAAATGTACAAAGAAAAAAAAAAGCATTTGAATCTCTGCGTTAAACCCCTACTATACCAATGGTATTATGCTTTCCTTAGAAAATAGTACAATACGAGCTCATTAAGTATGACGTGGAGAAAGATGAACCTGTCAGAGATGAAAATGGCTATTGCATAAAAGTTCCTAAAGGTACCTATGTTTTGATATCTTTAATTGCCGTTGAAATTCAGCACCAGATCACATGCTTCAAATTGTCTTTATGCTTTTAGGAGGAATCAGTGCTCTATAGTCCATTTGAAAAGCCAGGCAAAACAGAAACTTTTGCTTAAATATCCAGATTTTAAAAGTCAATCACACCTTTAGGAATATGCAGCAGAAGGAGTCCTGTAGTTCTGGGCTCAGCAATAGATTGTTACCATCATTTATAGGCTTATATAACAGTCCAGTAACGTTCGTGTCACCTTCTGTCAAGTTTGGAGCAAAGCTATCCATGTTACAACCAGCCAAAAATACTTACAGCGGGTAAGAACTTAGATCTAAGATAGGGGTCCTCACACTGGGCAAATTTTTGTAAACTTCAACTCCCAGAATTCCCCAGCCAGCTGGTTGAAGAATTCTGGGAGTTGAAATCCACAAGTTGCCAAATTTGAAGACCTCTAATCTAAGATAAGATTAGGGACGCAGTGGCTCAGCAACTAAGACACTGAGCTTGTCGATTGAAAGGTCAGCAGTTCAGAGGTTTGAATCCTTAATGCCGCGTAACGGGATGAGCTCCCGTTACTTGTCCCAGCTTTTGCCAACCGAGCAGTTCGAAAGCACGTAAAAAATGCAGGTAGAAAAATAGGGACCACCTTTGGTGGGGAGGTAACACTGTTCCATGTGCCTTTGGCATTTAGTCATGCCGGCCACATGACCACGAGACGTCTTTGGACAGCGCTGGCTCTTCAGCTTTGAAACGGAGATGAGCACCGCCCCCTAGAGTCGGGAACGACTAGCACATATGTGCGAGGGGAACCTTTACCTTTACTAATCTAAGATTTCAAAGCAAAGCATCACTAGTGCCACCACACATCAAGGTTTTTACAATCTTGTACAAACAAGTCTTGGCATCAAGAAGCAAATTCATGATGCACTTCAACATTTAGCTATGTTCAAGGAGATGCTTAAATATTTGGAGCTCCTGACCATCTCCAGATTTAAGTTGGTGCAGATCAGAGCTAACAGTAAAAACTGGATTACTTGGAAGTTATGGTCTACTCCCGAGTAGACTATTACTCCCAAGTAGAGTTTTTATATATATATATATCCAGTATCTGGATACGAGTTCTTTAAATCTCTTCTAGGATTTCTGTAAACCTGCTCAAAATCTTGCACCAGAATTTCGATGGAAAATATTATTACTAGTTTTGGGGTACTGTAAATGCCACGTGGAGTATGTTAACTTTGGGGGTGGGAAGAAAAAGTTTGCTTTGGTATTAATATGGACCGATATGAGATATTCATTGTTGTTGCTCTATTTTTGTCAATTACAGAACTTTTG
This sequence comes from Ptyas mucosa, assembly GCA_012654045.1. Classification (NCBI taxonomy): domain Eukaryota; kingdom Metazoa; phylum Chordata; class Lepidosauria; order Squamata; family Colubridae; genus Ptyas; species Ptyas mucosa. The sequence goes on from WNWU01000103.1 coordinate 1,377,565, forward strand.
CAGGGGGGCCTACAATGCATTCAGGGCAGTCGATGTTACTATTCAGCAGACTTTCTTTTTCGTTTTGTTTGAGTTTTGTGTTCCTCCTAGGTGAAGTGGGACTGTTAGTTTGCAAAATCACCCACTTGGCTCCATTTAGCGGTTACGCCGGGTCGAAGAGCCTGACCGAAAAGAAGAAGCTAAGAAATGTTTTTCAGAATGGCGACGTGTACTTCAACAGTGGAGACCTTTTAATGATTGATCGTGACAACTTTATTTATTTCCATGATCGAGTTGGAGACACGTTCCGGTTTGTTTCTCTCTCTGTCTCTCTTTCTCTCTCTCTCTCTCTCTCTCTCTGTCTCTCTTTCTTTCTCTCTCTCTCTCTCTGTCTCTGTTTTGTCTTCCTGTCAGCAGGAAATAAGTATAGATAGATCATTGTATTTTGAAATATGGCAGCCTCTGTTTCAGCATTGAGGTTGTAGTTTAATATTTAAGGAGTCAGTCAGTCAATTCCAGCATGCTGAAAGAGCACTACCGTGCTTCCCCAAAAATAAGACCCTGTCTTATATTTTTTTGAACCCTGAAATAAGCGCTTGGCCTCATTGCCATGTGCTTAAAAGCCCGATTGGGCTTATTATCAGGGGATGTCTTATTTTGGGGGGAATGAATTTGGTATGAATTTGTAGTCAATGTTATGTTGGAGGCTAAGCATTGATATTGCACGTGGCAGTATTTGATGGCACCCCAAAACTATAATTTGGACTAGACGTCTTAGCAATAGCATCCTCTGAAGCTGCTGTCCAAGGTAGAATGAACCTTCCGTAACCGGAGGGTGTATCTTTTCTTGCTTGAGTTGTATCTTCTGGAATAGTTCATTGACTCTAGAAAATGACTGATTGATCAGCCCTGGATTGATAGCCTTCCTTCCCCACCCCACCCCGGTCCCCTTGATACAGTTCTTAAGTTTGAGTTTTCCCCTCTAGCAGGTGCTTGGGACTCATTTAGGACAGTCGTAGTGTTGCTTTATTCTGCGCTTTTTAAAATGAATTCTGTTCCCTTAGATGGAAAGGAGAAAATGTGGCCACGACAGAAGTTGCTGATATTTTAGGACTGATCAACTTTATTCAGGAAGTGAATGTGTATGGTGTATCCGTGCCAGGTATGAAGCAAAGACAGTGTGTCTTCCAGGGGAGAAGGGAGGGAGGGAGGGAGGGAGGGAGGGAGGGAGGGAGGAAGGAAGGAAAAGGAGGGAGGAAGAGAGGGAGGAAGGGAGAGAGGAAGGAAGGAAGGAAAAAGATGGAGGAAGAGAGAGAGGTTGGAAGGAAGGAAGGAAGGAAGGAAGAAAAAGGATGGAAGGAAGGAGAGAAGGAGAGAAGGAGAGAGGAAGGAAGAAAAAGGATTGAGGAAGAGAGGGAGGGAGGGAGGGAGGGAGGGAGGAAGGAAGGAAGGAAGGAAGGAAGGAAGGACAGGCAGAATTTCAATTGGATCATTATTATAGATGATATCTTGATTTTTTTTAACCATATTCTATGAACATCCCTAAAATTTTGCCTAAAATTTCCTCTTTCATTTTGAAAAAAAATATAAACACAAAAAAACGAGTTTCGTAGACTGAGTGGAAAAAAGCTGAGAAAACACAATATTAATGGCAATTCTCTTGTAGGTCACGAAGGCCGAATAGGCATGGCATCCATCCGACTAGCAGATGGTTGCGAATTTAATGGGGAAATTCTCTACAAACACGTGACAGATTACTTGCCTCTTTACGCAAGACCTTATTTTGTGAGGATTCAGGTGGGTCATCTTCCATCTATACTCTATATCTCACAATTGGATAGAAAGTGGCGGTCTTTGCATTAGAGAACGAAAACCATTAGAGAACGAAAATTTTCATGGATGGCGCTGTATTGCATCGCTGGAAAGATCTCAGAACTTGCATATCTCTCATTGTGCTGTAATACAGGTAGTCCCCAACTTACAACCAATTCGTTTGGTGACCATTCGAAGTTCTCAACGGCTAATCACTGAGGGCCAATGATTCCCCAAGGCTTCTTCTCCCAATGCCCTCCAGGTGTCCTGGGGTCAATCCTCTGAATTCCCAGCACCCATGCTAAACCAGTCTTTCTCCACCTCAACAACTTTAAGTAGTATGGACTTTAACTCCCAGAATTCTCCAGCCAGCGTGGTGGCTGAGGGATTCTGGGAGTTGAAATCCACCCATCTTGTGGATTAGAACCACAGTGCTAGATAATTCAGCTTCCAACATGTCTGAAGGATGCCATGTTCAAGAAGGCTTCCCAAGAGTCCTTTTCAGATCCGTTACCGATGTCAAGAATAACCTTTTTTTAAAAAAAAATTGATTTATATGCCGCCCTTCTCCGGAGACTCAGGGTGGCTTACAATGCGCTAAGCAATAGCCTTCATACTTTTGTATATTTATACAAAGTCATCTTATTGCCCCCACAAACTGGGTCCTCATTTTACCCACCTTAGAAAGGATGGAAGGCTGAGTCAACCTTGAGCCTGGTGAGATTAGAACTTGCAGTAATTGCAAGCAGCTGATCTTAATAACAGTTAATGACTCTGCTTTAGTCTGCTGAGCCACCAGAGCTCCTTTCACTGAGCTTGGGATTATTTATTTATTTTATTTATTTATTTAATATAATTTGTATGCTGCCCTATCTCCATGGGACTCAGGGCGGCTCACAACAAGTAAAAACAAGCCCAATAAAAGAGATAGAATACATAAATATACATCCATAAAATACATAAACGTATAAATACATAGTTTAAACATATATTAAAACCCATTAAAATAATCAAAAAAACCCTCAGTCCAGGCTGGGCGATGTGAACAGCCATGTTTTTAGTTCGCGGCGGAAGGTGCGAAGGTCAGGAGCCAACCGGAGCCCCCAGGGGAGTTGATTCCAAAGGGTGGGCGCGCCCACAGAGAAAGCTCTACCCCTGGGGGCCACCGGCCGACATTGTCTAGCCGACGGCACCCGGAGAAGGCCCTCCCTGTGAGAACGCACCGGGCGATGGGAAGCCGTTGCTGGCTGCAGATGGTCCGACAAGTATCCTGCGCCTAAGCCATGTAGGGCTTCATAGGTCATCACCAGCGCCTTGAATCTAACCCGGAGGGCAACCGCTAACCAATGCAAGTCGCGCAGGAGAGATGATTATACTCTAATCATCTTCATTTAATGACCCCGTGATCCCATGATGGCGAACCTATGGCATGTGTGCCACAGGTGACATGCAGCGCCCCAGTTCATCGCCCCAGTTCAGCTCCACCATGCGCGCACACACGCCTCCCGCCAGCCAGTTTGTTGTTGGGTCTCTGCCATGCATGCGTGGGGGCAGGCCGCATGTGGGGGGGGCATGTGTGGAAGGCACACACATGTGCGGGGGGCGTGCGGGGCGCCTGTGAATGCGCTGGGGACGGGGCACATACAGGGGGCACGTCGCGTGCACGGGCGTGGGGTGTGTGCGGAGGGACGTATGCACATTGCATTTTGGGGAGTTGGGCACGCACGCACGCAATTGCGTGCACTCGGTCCAGAAAAGGTTAGCCATCACTGCCATAATCCCTTGGAGTCTGGGCAACTGAATGGAGCTAGTAGAGTGTTTTCATGGCCGGATGCCTTTCCTGTTGCCAGTGCGGAGTTTTGTTCGGGAGATATATTCTCAGTGTGCCCAGAGAGAGAACTATCTGCTTCTACCTAGGATCGAACTTACAGCCTCCTGATTGTGAGGCGAGAGCTCCACCTCTAGGCCACCACACCACTCCTGGGATTATACTCTAATGATGGGTTATTATTTAAGTAGTTGCATAAGGGGGAAACAAAAATCCTTATGTTTGGAAAGGAAGAGTAGAGTAATTATTTTTAAAGACCTTTACGCAACTTAGCATCGCTGTGCTGTTTCTTCTTGTTTTAATAGGATGCTCTTGAGGTCACGGGGACATTTAAATACCGGAAAGTGCAGTTAGCACAAGAAGGATTCAATCCGGCAGTTGTCAAGGATGCCTTATATTTTGGGGATGATAAAGAGAAGGCATACGTACCCTTGACAGAAGACATCTACAGCTCGATATGTAGCAACAAACGGAAACTATAGTGCTTCTGAATTAGTTACTATTTTTGTTTTTTAAAAAGTGTGTTGTTAAATAATTTTAGAAAGTTATAGAAGATTGATCTTTAGTCCAATTGCACATTTATGCCTAGATTTTGAAATGGCCGTGCCTAACTCATTTGGTCAATATTTTAGAGATAGTGCTTGATGACCTTGGAACAAAGCTGTTCTGTCACCTCCAGACTGATCTGCTGATATCGTTATAGTCTACATGTTTTGGAAACTTTAAAAGTTAATAGTTTGTATAACCATAGATTGTTGTTGCTGAGAGAATGGTTCCTATTTGGGCATCTCTGATCATGTGTAAAATGAGGATGTTCCCATCCCGCAAGGCAGGGGTGGTATTCAGCCGGTTCTATCCGGTTTGGGTGAATCAGTAGCGGTGGCGGCGGGAGGCTCCACCCACCCACCCAACATCATCATGTCCTGTAGCAGAAATTTTGAGCAATTCAGAGAACCGGCAAATGCCACCTCTGGCTGGCCCCAGAGTGGGGTGGGAATGGAGATTTTGCAATATCTTTCCCCCAGGAGTGGGGAGGGAATGGGGATTTTGCAGTATCCTTCCCCTGAAGTGGGGTGGGAATGGAGATTTTGCAGTATCCTTCCCCTGCCACACCCACCAAGCCACAACCACAGAACCGGTATTAAACAAATTTGGATTTCACCACTGATGTAATGTGACTGTTGTAGCAGATACTCTGAGCAATCCCCAAACATTCCTTTATCTTATCATCTCGGAGTTCGGGAGCCCTTTTTCAATGTTGAGTCTTCTTCTACTTCTGAAATACATCACATTTGCCAACTTCTCAACTCACCGCATCCGCGCATCCTCTACCATGGCAGAGTGGCTGTTTACTTGGGGTGCAAGCTGAAGATTTCTGTGTAGGTCAGAAAGAAGTGAACTTTGTACATTACTCAGGGGTCACTCTCTGTGTATCTCTAACTTCAACTTGCTCTCGGATGTTCCTATAAAAATGTTTCTGCTGATTTTCATCATGCCAGTGTGATCGTATGTAATTTAATCAACACAACACCCATTCTTCCATCTCATTAATCTTTGCAATAGCAATACCAATAGCACTTAGACTTATATACCGCTTTACAGTGCTTTACAGCCCTCTCTAAACGGTTTACAGCAGAGGTGGTATTCAACAGGTTCTGACCAGTTCTGGAGAACCAGTAGCGGAAATTTTGAGTAGTTCAGAGAACCGGTAAATACCACCTCTGACTGGCCCCGCCCCCATCTATTCTCTGCTCCCGAGCCCCAGCTGATTGGGAGGAAATGGGGATTTTGCAATACCCTTCCCCTGGAGTGGGGTGGGAATGGAGATTTTACAGTATCCTTCCCCTGCCACCCCCACCAAGCCACCCCCACCAAGCCACCCGCACAAAACCGGTAGTAAAAAAATTTGAATCTCACCACTGGTTTGCAGAGTCAGCCTATTGCCCCCCAACAATTTGGGTCCTCATTTTACCCACCTCGGAAGGATGGAAGGCTGAGTCAACCTTGAACCTGGTGAGATTCGAACTGCCAAATTGCAGGCAGCCGGCAGTCAGCAGAAGTAGCCTGCAGTACCACCGTCTAACCACTGCGCCACCGTGGCTCATATTATGCTTGAACATCTCTTGACCTTGCCATCCCTTTTTTCCAGAATAAGCTTGGGATGTCCGCAGTATGATTTTTTAAAAAATACGGATGGTGATGGTAGTGCAATCAAAGTGCCTGTGTTTTCTTTTTTTCATTTGCACTATTGTTTGTTGCCATCTTCATTTTTTTTTTTAACCACACTCTTTGGCCACCCCTGTTGAGGGAGATTGCTAATCGTTATTCCTAACTGATTACATGCCTCACTCAAAGGAAGACAACGGGTAGTATCTATTGAATGTTTGCATTTGCTGTGATTCGTGGCTTATGCAGCTTGAATTTGACTAGGAGTGAGTTATTCAATAAAACCCTGTCTCAACACATAAGAGTGAACCAAATCAATAATCGATACATGGAAGTGGCCAGCAGAAATGAAACTCTAAGGTGCGAAGATTAAATATTTTATTTACTTTATGAACTTACTCGGTATACAGGCTCTTTTTTAAAAAAATAAGATCTGCAATTATGATATTACTGGGCCATAGATTACAATATTGCATAAAAATAATCAGATTTAGGTTGTCATGCTATGGAGGAAGGCTCTTAAGAGCTAGATAATAGCCTGAAGAGGACAACATGGCAACTGGAGACCACACTGAATGGAGCACTCAGGAAAACTGGGCATGTGGTAAAATTGGGGTGGCTTCTTCAGATCTTCTTTCTTGATCATCAGGATTTCTTTGGGCAGCTTGGAAAGGAATTTCCTGCCAGCGCAAGGTATGTTCTCCAAAGGGCTGTCCAGGCTAAAGGAACGGACCGTTTTTTTCTTGCTTTGAGCAGATAAACTCAAGACAGAAGGCAAGTCACAGTTGGTCAGATGCCGACTGTTTTCTGTGAAGCTCTCATCTAAATGAGGCTCTTTGGCCTTTGGGACGTATTCGTTCAACAGCGACAAGGAAGAGTTGAGAGACCCTCTCCGAGGCTGGGTGGTTATCCTGCCGAAAGGAACAATTTTACCTTTTTCTTTCTCCGTGAAAATAGGCGGAGTGATACCCGCTGCTTTTGAACTGGAGTTGATGAATTGGTTAGGGATTTGGGCCTTCCCCTCAGGGATGAGGAGAGATTGACTGGAGATGTTCACCGCCGTCTGTTGGATGAGGGCCCAGTCTTGCTGAATATCCTCCCGCGTGGTGAATTGAGACGTTACCGCGAAGCGAATGATCAACTTCTCCTGAATGGTTGCCGGGATGACAAACAGCTTTCCTGATTTGTTCAGGTCTTTTAAGAGCTTCTCGGTCATCCAATTGGGACCCTGTTTTTGGGAAAGATGGAAAGTTTCTCAGGATAGTCATTGAGAAAGACTCTTTAAGATACATACACCTGTACCGCTGAAAGACATTATTAATCCTGCTTTGTCTTTTTGTCATTTCACCGCCATTCCATTTACCGTTCATGGTTATGGAAGGTACTGTTCTGACCCAGTTCCCCAAACACGACAAACCCTCTGAAGTTAACTCAAAGATTCCTTTATTTAGAGCACCAGCAGCCCTGGCAAAAAGTTTCTCTCGCAGGCTAACAATTCTGGCTGGTTGGAAGATGAATAGTTGTCTGCCATACCTATTCATCTCTGCCCCCTGCCTTTTATCCCCAGAGCTAGGATGGAGCTTTGCTAGCAGCGGTGGCTCTTCTGTCCCAAGGACCGGCCCATAGATTTCCACTGCTCTCCTCTCCTCTGCCTTCTGTGCATCTGCGCATCAGGCACTGGACCCAGCTGTTCCTCTTCTTCTTCATCACCACCTCCAGACCTGGGGGCTGTTGACTCTCCATCTGAGGGCTGATGGACAATCCAGACTCCACCTCTGTCTCGCTCTCTGCCAGCCCATTAGAAGCCCATTACAAGAGAATAGCATAAATTATAGTAAAATACTATAGGAAAATGTTACCTTTAGACGAAAAACTACTAGTCCGAGATGCCTCTTAGCTGGGATTTCAAACAAGTGGTTGCTTCTGAGCAGTGACTCAAAATACTTGGCCATTTCGGTGCCCTGGGATTTCCGAAAACAAAGCCAATAATTATTTCCAATAACCCAGTTATGGTGACAATCTCTGAACAGTCTAGGGCTGCCTACAATTTGTAGGAGAGCAGATTGCTCCATACAGGTAGTTCTCGACTTACGACCCCAATTGAGCCCTAAATTTATGTTCTAAGTGAGACATTTGTTCAGTGAGTTTTTTCCCCCATTTTACAACTTTTCTTGCCACCGTTGCTCAGCGAATCGCCGCCGTTGTTAAATTAGTAACACGGTTGTTAAGGGAAACTGGCTTCCCCGTGGACTGTGCTTGCCAAAAGGTCGCAAAAGGGGAACACACATAACCCTGGGAACCACACTGCAACCGTCATAAAGATGAAGCAGTTGTTCAGCATCCGAATATAAATCACATGACCATGCAGCAAAGGTCATAAGTATGAAAAGTGATCATAAGCAGGGGTCATAAGTTTGGGAAGGCCAGAAATGAGCCCATTTTCGGCCTCCAGAGGGCCTCCGGAGCCTGGGGAGGCCATTTTTACCCTCCCAGAGGCTCGAGGATAGCCTCCAGAGTCTGGGGAGGGCAAAAACACCCTCTCCGCCATGGTGCAGGAGGCTAACTAGGCCACGCCCACCATGGCCACGCCCACCCAGCAACCGGGCAGAGAACCCCTTGCTAAAATTTTTGAAGCCGACCCCTGGTCATAAGTCACTTTTTTTCCAGTGCCATTTTAACTTTGAATGGTCACTAAATGAACTGTTGTAAGTCGAGAACTGCCTGTATTTTGTAGGACTTAAGAAAGTTTCCCCGTAGAGCTTATCTTACAGCTGGAGTCTCTCTAACCTAAAGATATGATGTCCAGTGATTTTTATTTATTTATTTTTTTGCCAGTCCCAATCTCAAAATTCAGCAGGATTGACAGGTCAAGGACTGGTCCATCAACTGCTCTGATCAAAGTTGATCCTCAAATATCATTTGCCGAAATCTCCTGTTGTGCGTTAGAGCACAGTTACCGTATTTTTTGGAGTATAAGGTGCACCTTTTCCCCCCTAAAAGAGGGTGAAAATTTAGGTGCATCTTATACACTGAATGTAGCTCCGCCCACCCACTGGCCCCCACCTTTTGCCCTCTGCCTCCCAGCAATTTACCTCCTTGCAGCAAGCAGCAAGAAGAAACAGCTCCTTTCAGCTTCAACACAAGCTAATTAGCACAAGTTGATTGGATCGGCCTCCCGACTCTCAGCTGTTTTGCTCTCAGCTGTTTTGTGCAGGGCTCTGCTGCTTGCTGCAAGGAGGTAAATTGCTGGAGCAGATTTTTTTTCTTGTGCTAATCAAGCTACGCTGAAAACAAAAATGAAAGTAAAGCAGGCCGTTTGCTGCAACGAGGCAAAATTGCTGGGAGGCAGAGGCAGATTTCTTTTTCTTGTTTTCCTCACCAAAAAAGATAGGTGCGTCTTATAGTCCGAAAAATACAGTAGCTATTGAGGGCAGCAAAGTATTCTTATTTACATTTATTTTTCTAATTCACCTACATGTCTGACATGCTCCTGAAGCTTTTTGACACCAAATGAGCGAATCACAAACCAGAGTTTTAGAGATCGAAACCTTCGGCTCAGCGGGATTTGCCAATTCTGCAAAGGAAAGCATGATAATTTTTAATCAGAATAAATCATTATTAATAATAATAAAGGGTATAGGATTTCCTGCTTGAGCTGGGGGTTGGACTGGAAGACCTCCAAGGTCCCTTCCAATTCTGTTATTCTGTTTAATGGCTCAGATAAAAGGGGAGAGGTGAGCAGCTGAGTAAAATTTATTGTTGAATTGAAGGACCGTATGGCAGGGTTCACAGGCAAGTCAGCTGGGATCGTCAGAGGCTTTTAAAAGCATTTTTTTACAATCTCTTCGGCCGAAGAGGTTGTAGAAAAAATAGTTTTAAAAGTTTTTTTTAAAAAAAGTTGGCCATGCCCACTCAGTCATATTACACCCCCCACCCCCCACCAAGCCACCTACCCACAGAGCCGGCAGTAACAAATTTTACATTTCACCACTGCAATAAGGCCAAGCACCTATTTCAGGGTTCAAAAAACTTATAAGACAGGGTCTTATTTTCGGGGAAACACGGTACTTCACAAATTCTCTTCTGAATCCCATCCTGATTCCCTTCATTGCTGTTTTTGGTTGGGAGGGGGGGAAGGATTTCTATACCCTATTCTTGCTGAAGGAGAAGCCGAAAGTTCTCACCATGAAATCAGTCGCCGATCCAGAATTTGGATGTCTGAGGTAGACGGGGTTAACACTGAAGGTTTGCTGGAGCTTGTATTTATCTTTAACCCTTTCGGAAGACGAAAAGAAAGAACAAGATAAGCTGGTTGGGAAGAACTCCACAGATTGGGAATGTCAGACGGATGAGGGATGGAGGACGTTTTGGGCAACTCACCAGAACGCCGTGCAATCAAAATGAACCATCATCCATTTGGAAGGATTGAAGGTAAATGAATCGGCATATTCAATTCCCTTGAGAAAAAATCGGTATTCTGGACACAGAAATGCTGTTCCAGCGTAGGCAGCGTCCACATGAAGCCAAAGACCCTCTTTAGCACCTAGAGAGAAATCATCATCTACTTTCAATGACCCCATAATCCCTTGAGGGGTGGAATCTGGGCAACTGAATGAAGCCATCAAAACAGTTATCTTCCACTTCCCTGATCTGCCCTGGGAGATCAGGGATCTGAGAATACAGGTAGACCTCGGCTTACAATGGTTCGTTTAGTGACCATTCAAAGTTACAACGGCACCGGAAAAAGTGAATTTACGACCGTTTTTCACAGCTACAGCTATTGCAGTATCCCCATCTTCAACTAACATGGCAGAGATCAGCTTAACAAATATGGCAAGGAAAGTCGTAAAATGGGGCAAAACTCCTTTAACAAAGGTCTTAACTTAACAACGTAAATTTTGAGCCCAATTGCGGTCGTAAGCCGAGTACTATTTGTACTCCGAGGAGAAGCAGACTTAGTCAACAACTAACAACTCCCAGGAAGGACCTTTTAGATAAGTGGTGTATAATTACTTACATATTGGACCGAGTTCTGAAAGGCAGTCAAAAGCACACACACCAGTCGTTCCGAGAGTGGCACAAACCTAGGCAAAACCAGAGATTTATTAAAATGTTTTAAAACAAATAAATTAGAAACTTAAATAAAAAGAGGGGAGTTGGTAAAAAAGTGTCTTCCTCTCCCTCTCCCCCTCCTTCTCCCCTCCCTCCCCTCCCCTCTCCCTCTCTTCTCCCTCTCCTCTCCTTCCCTCCCCTCCCCTCTTCCTCTCTTCTCCCTCTCCCTCTGCTCTGTTCTCTCCCTCTCCTCTCCTCCCTCTCTCTCCCTCTCCCTTGCCTCTTCTCTCCCTCTCCTCCCCCTCCCTCTCCCTCTCCTCTCTCTCTCCCTCCCCTCTCCCTCTCCTCTCTCCCTCTCCCTCTGCTCTACTCTCT
>WNWU01000103.1:1402651-1435744 GCA_012654045.1 Ptyas mucosa
TAAATAAATAAATAAATAAATAAATAAATAAATAAATAAATAAATAATTGTACAACTATGAGCCACGGTGGCACAGTGGTTAGAGTGCAGTACTGCAGGCTACTTCTGCTGACTGTCGGCTGCCTGCGATTTGGCAGTTCGAATCTCACCAGGCTGAAGGTTGACTCAGCCTTCCATCCTTCCAAGATGGGTAAAATGAAGACCCAGATTGTTGGGGGCAAGAGGCTGACTCTGTAAACCACTTATAGAGGGCTGTAAAGCACTGTGAAGCGGTATATAAGTTTAAGTGCTATTGCTATCAGGTCTCATAGGTGATGATACAACACTTATGCGAGCAGGACCTATCTATCTATCATCCAATAAGAACTTCTTTGAGTTTGGAGCAGTGTTCTCTAACGTGATCCTCTCCAGATGTGTATTTGACATCTGGAAGGCTGTTGGGAAGGATAACTTCAAAAACCAGTAAAGATGGCTAATTGAATGTAACGGAGAGTTACACTTCTTTAACCATGACACTGATCTCAATCAGACAAACTGATTGTAACTGTGTTGTAAAAGAGAAAATAGCACTCGGTTCTGATTTGTGGTATCTAACCAGTGGGGGAGCATTGAAAGTGGCTCAAATAAAAAAAGATCAGAACATATCTGATGCTGGGTGCAGTGCTGAATTGGTACTGGCATTCAGATCTGCTGTTTAAAGACGTCCTCTGTGAGATGAAAGAGATAGCTCAAGAAAATCACCAAGATTTTTCTTCTCCATTTTAAAAGAGCCCTAAAACATGAAGAACGGTTGCAGGAACTGGGGATGTCTAGTTTAATGAAAAGAAGGACTAGGGGAGACATGATAGCAGTCTTCTAATATCTCAGGGGCTGCCACAAAGAAGAGGGAGTCAAGCTATTCTCCAAAGCACCTGAGGGCAGGACAAGAAGCAATGGGTGGAAGCTCATCAAGGAGAGTAGCAATTTAGAAGTTATAGAGAAGCAATTTATAGAGAAGCAACTTATAAGGAGCCTTGGTGGCACAGCGGACTAAACTGCTGTTAAAGTAGCACTTAGCTGCCAGCTGCCTGAAATTACTGCGAGTTCAATTCTCAGCAGGCTCAAGGTTGACTCAGCCTTCCATCCTTTTGAGGTAGGTAAAATGAGGACCCGGATTGTGGGGGCAATAAGCTGACTTTGTATAAAATAGAACACCGCTCGGGGGGGCCAAAAAGCCCTACTAAGCAGATATATACAAAAGTATGAAGGCTATTGCTTAATGCATTGTAAGCTGCCCTGAGTCTCTGGAGAAGGGCGGCATATAAATCGAACTAATAAATAAATAAACAAACAAACAAAGGAGAAATTCCCTGACAGTTAGAACAATTAATCAGTGGAACAACTTGCCTCCAGAAGTTTTTAAGAAGGTGTTGGATAACCATTTGCCTGAAGTGGTGTAGGGTTTCCTGCCTAAGCAGAAGGTTGGACTAGAAAACCTCCAAGGTCCCTTCCAACTCTGTTATTCTATTCTATATAGTTCCAAGTATTACTCTTAGAGGTGAATTCCCAAGGCATAAAAATGTAGTTCTATTGAGAAACCAACAGAATACATATCTGCGGCTAGATCCTTTATTTCAGTTAGAATTTCTCTTCTCCCTCAGATATCTGGGATATATCTTGCTAAGGATCATGGGTGGAACAACAAAACAACAGAGTTGGAAAGGACCTTGGAGGACTTCTAGTGCAATCCGCTGCTCAGGCAGGAAATTCTGAAGAAGCTCCTGGGATGAGAAGTGAAACGACTTCAAAAAAGAAAAAAAAGGAAGTCCAGTTGCCTACTGAAAAAATACCTTTGGGACAGGAAACCCTATGTACCAGTACAGACAAACGGTTGTCCAATCTCTTCTTAAAAACAAAATAGCGACTGGCTGAATTAGCAGTGTATCAGTGTCACCCTTTAAAAATTTGTGCTGTGGCTCCCATCATGCCTGAACATGGGGCCATGCTTGCAAATTGATAGGAATCAGGATCCAATGTCTGGGTCCACCAAGTATGGTGGACTTGGTGGACCACTGGTTTCTGCTTGGTGGTTGTATACGAATATGATATATAAAGAGCCTTGGATAGTACAGTGGTCTAAAGCCCTGTTATTTACATCAGCTGCCTGCAATTATTGCAGGTTCAATTCTCACCAGGCTCAAGGTTGACTCAGCCTTCCATCCTTTCTAAGGTAGGTAAACTGAGGACCCAGTTTGTGGGGAGCAATAAGCTGACTTTGTATAAATATACAAAAGTATGAAGGCTATTGCTTAGCGCATTGTCAGCTGCCCTGAGTCTCTGGAGAAGGGCGGCATATAAATCAATTAAAAAAAAAAAAAAAAGAGCCTTGGTGGCGCAGCAGACTAAAGTGCTGTTAAGTAGCACCAGCTGCCTGCAATTACTGCAAGTTCGAATCTCACCAGGCTCAAGGTTGACTCAGCCTTCCATCCTTCCGAGGTAGGTAAAATGAGGACCCGGATTGCAGGGGCAATAAGCTGACTTTGTATAAAAAAGAACACCACTGGGGGGGGGGGGGGGCGAAAGCCCTATTAAGCAGGTATATACAAAAGTATGAAGGCTATTGCTTAACTCATTGTAAGCCGCCCTGAGTCTCCGGAGAAGGGCGGCATATAAATCGATCAATCAATCAAACAAACAAACAAACAAACAAATAAAGGTAAAGGTTTCCCTCGCACATATGTGCTAGTCGTTCCTGATTCTAGGGGGCGGTGCTCATCTCTGTTTCAAAGCCGAAGAGCCAGCACTGTCTGAAGACGTCTCCGTGATCATGTGGCCGGCATGACTCAACACCAAAGGCGCATGGAACGTTATTACCTTCCCACCAAAGGTGATCCCTATTTTTTTTACTTGTATTTTTTACAGTGCTTTCGAACTGCTAGGTTGGCAGAAGCTGGGACAAGGAACGGGAGCTCACCCCGTTACGTGGCACTAGGGATTCGAACCGCTGAACTGCCGACCTTTCAATTGACAAGCTCAGCGTCTTAGCCGCTGAGCCACCGCGTCCCCATATATTATATATATATGTATAGGTATAATGCATAATAAGCTTCTCCAGTTCTCCATCCTTTCCATTCTGCCCCATTGGCCTTGCTGGTGAGGGCTCTAGGAGCTGAAATCACATCATATCTAGCGAATGCTAGGTGGGAGACCATTTCTTTACAGATACCCCTTTTCTCACAACATGCACACCTGTCCTTACCCCAGGCATAATGATGTTCTCTATGTCTCTGAAGATATTATCCCAGCTTTCTGGCTCCAAGGGGGCTCCATCGGGCAACTGATCTCTCATGTAACCAGGTTGCACGTCAGGATATACCCGCCTTTCCCGGATGTTGGTGAGGTACTGGCAAATGTAGTCCACCATCTCTTTCCCTAGGAAACGGGAGCAAGGAAAGCTCATAAACATCATTCCTGCCCATCGGGGACATTTTGCACATCCATGTTGCGGCTGCCATAGCTTGCACATATAGCATGATAAGCATCGATAGAATCTCTCTAAGACGTTTGCCCACTGCTGTACCAAGAGGAAATGAGTAGGCTGCAGTTTTTAGGCACACATGCTTTACAAGATCTATAGAGGGGTTTATTTCTGAGTAAATCTACATACATCTACATGCATACACTGTATCTACATACATACAGTGTCCAATCCCGTGAGCAGCCAACCATAGAATGGAATGGAATGGAATGGAATGGAATGGAATGGAATGGAATGGAATGGAATAGAATAGAATAGAATAGAATAGAATAGAATAGAATAGAATAGAATAGAATAGAATAGAATAGAATAGAATAGAATAATTTAATTTAATTTAATTTAATTTAATTTATCATATTTCTATGCCACCCAACTCCCAAGGGAATGGAATAGAATAGAATAGAATAGAATAGAATAGAATAGAATAGAATAGAATAGAATAGAATAGAATAGAATAGAATAGAATAGAATTCTTTATTGGCCAAGTGTGATTGGACACACAAGGAATTTGTCTTTGGTGCATAGGCTCCCAGTGTACTTAGGGAGAATAAAATACATTCATCAAGAATAAAAAGATACAACACTTAGTGATAGTCCTAGGGTACAAATAAGCAATCGAATCATACTAGGAAACAGTCAATATCAATATAAATCATAAAGATAGAAGCAACAAAGTTACAGTCATACATTCATAAGTGGGAGGAAATAAGTGCTAGGCACAATGAGAAGATTAATAGTAATGCAGACTTAGTGAATAGTTTGACAGTGTTGAGGGAATTATTAGCAGCTAATGAATGAAAAAGAATTTACCTATAAGAAATCATGCCTACCTTAAAATAAAGAAGAGAAGGCCTTTGCTCCTTGAAGAGTTGGTGGAATCTGATTACCACCAACTCTAGTATGGCAAGGAGTTGCAATCAGTTGATGTATGGCAATATCTGAGAATCATACATCACTGTGTCACGGCCAGTGGAGTAAGGCAGAAATAAATTCTACAGTCCTCTTCTAAGATGGTTTGAACAATTAATCCTTCAATCCCTCTCCATCATCTGCATTGGCTGGTGCTGATGTCCTTGAGGTCCAAAACCTCTGAAGGACACATAATTGAGCTCTTTGGGCGAAGGCTGGACTATCATAAGATGCTCCTTAAAAAATTGCAGGTAAACTACAAAAGCAGCAGCCTCCTTCTCTTAGACCCTGTTTGCACCTGGTTTAGACAGGTGCTTTGTTTTTTTAAAAGATGGACGTTTCATTTCTGCAGCTGTCAATAATTGAGTGGAGTTACCTGATCCTGTTCAAAAAATGGAAGTGAGCTGAAAGCATCACCGGCCCAAATAGGAATCCGTTGTTCAAATCTCCTTCCGTGCCCCTTCCCAAACTCACCTCTCCATCTGTATTCCTGTTGGTCCATGTGGACTCTTGCAAAGACTGCCTCTTTCTCTAATGGTTATCTGTGGACCGCAGACAGCTATTTACTGAGTCGCCTTCATCCTGCAGCCTTTTATATCTTCTATCAAACTTTACGTCAGCAAATTATTAGGAAATCAGCCTCTGATGAAACCTCCCCGACTTGCTTCTCTTCCTGGAGCTCTTTCAGAGGTCTTTGATGTTCAGCAAATTGGAGTCCCATTCACTATATTACTACAGCAGGAAACAACATATAACCTGGCCAATAACAAATAGTAATAGTAATGGTGAAACTAGTTAGTCGACTCCATGCAGAAAGAGAGCATGGAAGGGCATTAAACTGTCGGAGTCCAAATCTTTGGGTATTGAAAATAAATTCAGAAATCGTCTTCTAGGAAAATGCTGTATAACTAAATCACAGAAGACAATCTCTGGTTGGTTTTAGTTGATGCCATGTTTGGGAAAGAGAGAGAGACAGACAGACAGACAGAGCAAAATTCCAAGGAAGATTGCGCAAAGATTATTCAAAACAGTGTCAAGAAGATGCCTAAACTTGTGAAAAGATACACACAATCAGATAAAAGAGGATGAGTGAAACCCAAAGTCTCAAAATATCCACCAGGAAACAGCAATCTAGATAATCTTATCCCACAACTAAACACGTTGCCAATGTCTCTCAGGATCTCAACAGCTTTCTATTATCTTAAAATGTGACATGGATACGACGCTAAAAATGGTTGTGAGATATGACCATATTTATTATTTCAACATCTTACTACATATTGTTCTTTCCACTTACCTTGGCCCTCTATTCTGGCAGGAGCAGACACTGTTTCCTTCTTACAATCTGAGAACAAAAAAAAAAAAGAATTTGCAGGGTAAAAGACCCAAAATATGATTTCGTTTCTCACACAGAGGCCAGCCACATACATCTTAAATTTCTTCTAGAAACAGATGACAGTCCCAATTCTCTTCTTATTGCTTCTAGATCAGGGGTCTCCAAATTTGGCAACTTTGAGACTTGTGGACTTCAACTCTCAGTGGCTGGCTGTGGAATTGAAATGCACAAATCCACAAGTTTGTTTTTTTTTTTTAAATTTGATTTATAAGCCGCCCTTCTCTGGAGACTCAGGGCGGCTTACAATGCGTTAAGCAATAGCCTTCATACTTTTGTATATTTATACAAAGTCAGCTTATTGCCCCCACAAACTGGGTCCTCATTTTACCTACCTACCTGCCTACCTGCTTACCTGCCAAGTTTGGAGATCCCTGCTCTAGAGAATAGAATAGAATTCTTTATTGGCCAAGTGTGATTGGACACACAAGGAATTTGTTTTGGTGCATACGCTCTCGGTGTACATAAAAGAAAAGATACATTCATCAAGAATCATAAGGTACAACACTTAATGACAGTCATAGGGAACAAATAAGCAATCAAATCATATTAGGAAACAGTCAATATAAATCTTAAGGAGACCAGCAACAAGGTTACAGTCATACAGCAGGGGTGAAATCCAGCAGGTTCTGACAAGTTCTGGAGAACCGGTAGCGGAAATTTTGAGTAGTTTGGAGAACCGTCAAATGCCACCTCTGGCTGGACCCAGAGTGGGGTGGGAATGGAGATTTTGCAGTATCCTTTCCCTGCCACGCCCACAGAACCGGTAGTAAAAAAAACTTTGGATTTCACCACTATTGTACAGTCATAAGTGGGAGGAGATGGGTGATAAGAACAATGAGAAGATTAACAGTAGTGCAGACTTAGTAACTAGTTTGACAGTGTTGAAGGAATTATTTGTTTAGCAGAGTGATGGCGTTTGGGAAAAAACTGTTCTTGTGTCTAGTTGTTCTGGTGTGCAGTGCTCTATAGCGTTGTTTTGAGGGTAGGAATTGAAACAGTTTATGTCCAGGCTGCGAGGGGTCTGTAAATATTTTCACAGCCCCCTTTTTAACTCGTGCAATGTAGGTCCTCAATGGAAGGCAGGTTGGTAGTAATTGTTTTTTCTGCAGTTCTAATTTTATCCTCTGAAGTCTGTGTCTGTCTAGTTGGGTTGCAGAACCAAACCAGACACTTATAGAGGTGCAGATGACAGACTCAATAATTTATCTGTAGAACTGGATCAGCAGCTCCTTGGGCAATTTGAGCTTTCTGAGTTGGTGCAGGAAGAACATTCTTTGTTGTGCTTTTTTGATGAAGTTTTTGATGTTAGGTGTCCATTTTAGGTCTTGAGATATGGTAGAACCTAGAAATTTGAAGGTCTCTACTGTTGATACTGTGTTGTCTAGTATTGTAAGAGGTGGTAGAATGGAAGGGTTTCTCCTAAAGTCTACCACCATTTCTACGGTTTTGAGTGTGTTCAGTTCCAGATTGTTCCGGTCGCACCCCGAGGCTAGTTGTTCAACCTCCTGTCTGTATGCAAATTCATCATTGTCTCGAATGAGACCGATCACTGTTGTGTCATCTGCGAACTTCAGTAGTTTAACAGAGCACGCAAAGGATAAATGCCTTTCCTTCTAGAGGCCCCATTTATATCCAACATGCCTTTAGAGAGCTACATTAAATTTCTGTTCCAAAAAAGAGATGAAGATTTTGGATTTACGTTTTGCTGCGAAATTATAGCTATATCGTTTTATTTTTAAACGAAGTGCTCACCTCTGATTTACCCCTTCCTAATTGTATCCTTCATATTTTTGCATAGTTTCCTCTTATCTCACTCAAGTGACTGGCCATCAGAATTTGTTCTCCTTCTGAGGACTCTAGATTGGCCGAAAAATGACATAGAAATCAAGCACATGACTATATCATGTGCAAAGCCACGAATTTCATCAATGAAGCTCATGAAATTCATGCCACAAGAAGCGTATTTATAAAGATGAGTAATATATTGTGACATTGTCACGTACATTCCTGGCATTATTCTGAGGGGGTTTTCCCTTTTTTTTCTTTCACATGAGATGTCCAGTGACAAAAAAGGGAGATTTTTTTTTAGTGAATCTAGATTATTAGAATACAAGATACTTTTTGCAACAGAAGCAAATTGCTGCATTATCTAGATGCAGTGAAAGACACTAAGAGTAGATGCTGTCCATTCAAACGTTAGCTAATGCGCACATAATCACTGTGGTCTAGGAAACTTGCCACAACCAATTTGTACATATTATGTACAAATAATATGCCATATTATGGTGAGTTGGCCATGGTGAGTTGGCCACAGCAATCCACAATCACTATATCTCAACCTGGTCAACTTTAAGCTGTCTGAACTTCCCACCATGGCTGGGTGGAGAATTCTGGGAGTTGAAGTCCAGACAACTTCAAATTGCCACGGTTGAAAAACACTGATTTAGATTACGCGATATGTACATTTGGACACTGGTTCACAATCGTGAAGCCAACCAATTCAATACATCTTAGTCAAGCAATGACTTAACACAATGTATTAACTCAGCCTGAGATAGAAATCTAGAGCCTAAGTACCCTTCCGATGAACTAGTTATCCAAATCTGGAGTATTAGTCACTTTGGATTTATGCCTGTAAGATTTAGACACCAGGTGTGTTGTAGATTTGTATTCTGACATCTGCAGATCAAGAATTGTGACAAGCTAAGTCTTGAGTTCACATGTAAGGGACGGTAAATTGACTGCACATTTATTTATAATATGTTCTCTGGTGTCTGGGCAAGAAACACAGCTCCATACACATACATGCATTGTGCTGTTTGGAGAAAAAAGAGGGGGGAGAGAGAGAATATATATCTATCATTGCAGACTTCTGTTTTTTCTAGATACCCAGCAAGTGAGAATTGATAAGCCTCTCTGGCAGCACATTATGCCATCTGATTATCGTGGTACCATAATATGGTGATCTTGAAAACGGAAGGGTGGAAGTCCCAAAAGTTCTTTCTTTCGAAAGGCAACTGGTCTTTTTTCTTCTGCTTGAAGACATTTTGCTTCTCATCCAAGAAGGTTCTTCAGTTCTGACTGAATGGTGGAGAGTGGAAGGATTTATATTCCTTACAGTCATCTGGTCGTTAGTACTCTCTCTGAGAATCGTTGAGGCCACTTGGAGGTTTATCTGTGCCCTCAGGGTCACCTGAATCCTGTAGTCTGCCAGTTGCTTGCAGTTCAATTCTCACTGGCTCAAGATTGAATCAGCCTTCCATCCTTCCAAGTTTGGTAAAATGAGGACCCAGATTGTTGGGGGCAAAATGCTGACATTATAAACCGCTTAGAGAGGGCTGACATGGTATATAAGTCTAAGTGATATTGCTATTGCTATCATGATTTCTATTTTACAAGGTTAAGGGACCAAAGGAAGTAGATGAAAGCAAGTCTAGGAAACAGCATCTCAGAGTCCTGGATAGTTGACATAAGTGCCTTTTTCAGGATTAAGATTTGTAACTGTACAACCAGATCAAAAACGCTTAACAATGTTTCTGAATATCTGGCATGATTTCATTTCAATACCGAGCTACAAATAACCAGCTAACCACCAGAGGGCATCAAAGAGTGAACTTTTTCTGAATCTCTTTGTTGCCATCTAGTGGATGCTCAGCTCCATCTAGTCACCCGGACTCTAACCCAAATTAAGGATTTACAAGGTTGTAAAAGGGGAGGGGCTTTTTGTTGCCATCTAGTGAGTATAACTGGTATTCCTACTTTTACGGTCCATTGAGGAAGGTATGCTGTAACTGTACCCTGTAAATTCCTGCTTTGATATTAAAATTTGATATTAAAAATGTAGAACTGTCTTAATCATCTCTGGCTGTTTTAAGGGGATGTTGCAGGGATTTGAGTTTTGGGATGTTCTTCAAAGTCTTCGTATCTCAAAATGATTCTAAAGGTGACCAAGTTATGTGCTATGTTGATTGCTGGGCATTTAGGGAATGAACTGCAAAAACTGAGGTGGGGTCTCCTTGACAGGATCAAGGCAATGTGAAGCTCACATTGAAAGGAATGGTTTCTCTGCTTTTCTTTCTAATTTTCATATTTGTTCTCTAACCATTGATAGAATAACTCCCATATACTATAAAAATCAGAATCTTCCTTTCCTTTAATTGCAAGTGTTAATCTATTCATTTCTGCACATTCTAATATTTTCTTAATAACATTCTCATCCGTAGGGATCTCTTCACTTTTCCAATTTTGTGCAAATACAATTCTAGCTGCTGTTATTCCATGAATAATCAAATATACATTTTCTTTACTATAAATTTCTGGTAAAATCCCCAACAAGAATAATTCAGGTTTGAAATCAACATGGTTAGAGAACAAAGTTGAAAATAAGAAAGAAAAGCAGAGAAGTGAAATATGGAAAGTGTTTTCATAAAGTTAAATAAACTAAGAAGAGGATTGTTATAATAGAAGTTTGTAAGGTAATACTATTAAGTTAAGAATAGACAAAATATTAAATATGGCCGTAAATCTTAATCGTTATTGCACAAAATATTTGCACACAGATGACATGCTGTTTAAATGAAAGATGAAATGTCTATATTAAAATAAAATATTTTTTTAAAAAAACATTGGACGGAATGGTGGCAGGCATTGCCAGATGACAGACATCATCTCACCATGGCCAAAGGGCAACAAGAGAAGGAAGAGGCTTGGTCCCACCCCGTGCGACCTCCACTTACACACAAATGCAACGGACAAAAATATAGGAGTCTTTTGGAAGGTTGTCTTGTCTTTGTCTGTAGAGTAATAGAAACATGGACATTTTTTATAGAAATCACGAATAAAAGGCATTTAAACTGTAGGTCAGTAGGTCAAGGGTCACGGTACCAGGCTGCGAGCAGCACACTGCCACAGCTCAGGCGCTTTGGGTCTTGCCTGCTTACTTCACCTTTGGCTCGGATTTGGATGAGATAATCTCACCTAGAGAGGACGGCATCTTGAGAGGGGGGGGGGTGAATAATTTCTATCCAATCAGAATACTGTTACTGTGCTACCTTTTATCTGCTTGTGTAAAACTGTATAAAAATAAAGCTCTCGGGAGACCGGGAGAGACATCTTGGAAAACATCTTGGAACAGAGCAAAAGCCTGGACGTCTGATTTACAACATCAACTAATTTAAAGTTAGTGCTTTAGCAGACAGAGGACTGGAGACTTGTTGGCTTTCACCAAACATCCAGGTAAGACATCCAGGGAGAATAGATCTAGAAATGTTTCAAAACTTTTATAAAAAGGGGGGGGGGGAACCATGTTTGCAGCAATAGTCTAAAACCCACTTCTGAAATTCAGAACTGATTGCTGAAAGTGCCTCACTCTTAAACCAGCTTCCTCTAAGTCCCATCAAAAGCTTTGGAAATGGAAGTCATAGATCATGATAGTTACTATTTATCTTGCCTCTCTTTAGTTCCGAAATGGCACACTAATTGAAGAGGTGAGCAAACACACTCTGAAGTGCAGTTCAGACAGGAAACAAAAGGCCTTGAACAAATACAATTTGATGCAAACGGCTATCTTGTTACAGTTATCTTCCTCTTGGACCCAGTGGGTAGCAAACGAAGGGGAAAATATATTTACCCACAGGCGACCAAATGAATAGAAATAGTATGTTGGTTAAGTGCGAAGAGAAGCCATGTCGTCAAAACCGTGGGAAAAAGCACCATGTGTCACAAATGGCTTAAATCTCTCTGGAGAAATAGGTATTTGTTGGTCTACAATCATTACTGAACCAGCCTTCTCGTTTCTGATGAATTTGATCCATTTTCTTTTCCGTTTCAGAAATGGTTGTGACGCTGAAGTAGGTTGTGATGCTGTCCCTGGAGGACATTATTGGTTGGTAGCTCAAGTTCTGATTAGGTAAAGTGGTTTAATCCTCAAAAGCTGAACTCATGAGTCAACAGATACCATACCTAATGGCTGGCAGGCTGGTTAAACTTATTCTGACTTACCCTATTTGTCGAAATTGAAATCCTTATGCAACTTAAGCTTCATTTTAGTAGGTCAGAAATGCAAAGGGAGGTTCTTTTTAACAAGGTCAACGGCTTATAAGGAAAATTCATGCAAGATGTTTTATAGATGGCATTTGTCATCGGAAAGACTGGCAAAAATGTTTAAAGACAAATCAGCTAGATGTTGGAAATGTCATCAGATACCGGGGCCGTATTATCATATGTGGTGGACGTGTGTAGAAGCAAAAAAAAAATATTGGGCAAAAATTCGTATGTGGTTGGAGAAGATGACACAGAAACATATCTATTTAAAAACCTGAACTATTCCTGTTGGGGATTTTACCAGAAATTTATAGTAAAGATAATATATATATATTTGATTATTCATATAATAAGTGCAGCTCGAATTGTATTTGCACAAAAATGGAAAAGTGAAGAGAATGAAAATGTGAAAATGTGATTAAGAAAATATTAGTATGTGCAGAAATGAATAGATTAACACCTGCAATTAAAGGAAAGGAAGAATCTGATTGCTACAATATATGGGAGTTATTCTATCAGTGGTTAGAGAATAAATATAAAAGTAATGTATTATAAAGGCAAATAAGTTAAGAAGAGAAATGTTATAATAGTAGGTATGTTAAGTATTAGTGGTAATATAAGAAGAGATACAAAATAAGAATATGGTGGTAAATTTTAATTGTTATGACACCAAAAATGTACTCAGATGACACACTGTTTAATGAAAGATGAAATGTTTGTAATAAAAGAAAATAAAAAAAATTATATAAAAAAAGAAAAGTAATGCAAAGGGAGATTCTTTTTCACCCATGAACCCTTATTTAATTGCTATGCCCAACAAAACCTATCTTGAGTTTTTTTCCCCAACCCTACTCCTTCCATTTGGTACCAAGGGAGTATCTTTTGAACATCTGCTGGCATAGGAGAGGAAAAACCTGAGTAGGTTTTACAGGGGTTATTATTGTTATTCAAAGCTGTTCAAATGTCTTCAGAAATGGAATAGCATACCAGTAGTAAATCAATTCTGGAAAATTCCTTTTTCATTTTACTGATACCCGTGTTGCTAAACATAGTAACAATGCCTTGTTCTGGAATCACAACTCAAAATTGTGGTTGCTCCAACATTTGTAGCTGACACAGCATCAAGGGCGAGCCAGTTTCAAGATCCTTCCTGTGAGCGATCCTTTCAACAGCAACCCCAGTTGAAGTGTTCAAATGACTTCTTTCATTTTGGGGCATTTTAGTTAGGGCTATTATTCACGTAAGTCTGTGATGGCGAACCTTTGGCACGCGTGCCACAGGTGACGCACAGAGCCCTCCCTGTGGGCACGCGAGCCATTGGGTCTCTGCTGTGCCTGCACTGGGGATGGGGCACATGCACGGGGGGGGGGGGCACACGCATTGCATTTTGGGGATGCGCACGTGCGTTTTGGGCACTCAGTACCAAAAAGGTCAGCCATCACTGACGTAAGTGATGGGGTTGGAATGGCAAAATGTGCAACCTCTAAACTATTGTTAGAATCAACAAAATCTTCTGTTGAAGTCCACAGGTTTGGATGGACTAAAGTCAGAGGTGGGTTTCTGCAGGTTCTGACCAGTTCTGGAGAACCCGTAGCAGAAATTTTGAGTAGTTCGGAGAACCGGTAATAAAAATTCTGACTGGCCCCGCCCCCATCTATTCTCTGCCTCCCAAGTCCCAGCTGATCGGGAGGAAATGGGGATTTTGCAGTAACCTTCCCCCGGAGTGGGGTGGGAATGGAGATTTTACAGTATCCTTCCCCTGCCACGCCCACCAAGCCATGCCACTCCCACCAAGCCACGCCCACAGAACCAGTAGTAAAAAAATTTTGAAACCCAACACTGACTAAATTTTGAAACCCAACACTGGCTGGACCATGAGCCTTTTTAAACGTCTCACATTTTTTGAGTCTCCATGCTAAATTCAGCGACTGGACTTTTCTAGTTTAAAATAATGCTGATGCTATAAAATAGCAAATTACGACGCCTTATTGAAAGAATCATTTTGCCCTTCAACGACTAGTGTGGAAACCTCTAATGTAGACTTTTGAAACTGTTCTAATAGTGATACTGACGCAGCTGTATTCTAGCCCGTGCATTTGTTCTCTACGTGTTTCTAATTCTTAAAAACCCAAGCAGCTACCTTTTATAATAATTCTGCGCTCCGAAAGAAAACACCCGGGTGATAAACGTTTTACAAAATAAGTGAATCAATCCCGCATCTGTGGAAAAGATATTTAATTGTAAATAGAAAAGGTAGGCCAAAGACAGTTTTAAGGGCAATTCTTCTGTATAGGTAATCTAGATGATTTATAAAGTTATACGTTTCATAAAAGCACTGAAAGATAAAACACAGCAAAAGCACAAATCAAAATACAAGGTATACGTGGAAATAAAGGAGCTGCACAGTAGTCCGAAAAAAGGGTAAAGCGTTTGTAGCACTTGGTAATCTTTAAGGCAGTATGGTCTGTGAATTATCCAAAAGCCAACCAATGTCTACATGTTCTTGGCTCTCTACAGGTCAACGTTTGCAGAAGGCAAGATCGACCCAACTACATCAACTGTGACTGACAAGGAAATAAATTTTTATCAAGATTCCCTTATGTTTGCCTGAGTGCAAGTAGAAAGCTCACACAAGACAAGGTTAGGGGGCGGGAGATCCATCCATCTCTTTTCTCCTTGTATTCAAATCCCATCTACAATTATATCTACTTTCCATTCCTTTTCATCTGCAGAGGAGGACTTAGCTGTGAAACCTTTAGTAGGTCCCATAAACGTAAGTCCAGTAGGGAACTAAGTGCTTACTTACCTACTTTTTGAGGATGTATTCAAGTTTAAGGTCTAAAATATCCTTATTTCTTTTAACAGTGAATTTTTCGAGTGTAATGGTACTTAGGGTTGCCCTCCTATACCTTGGTATATTATCTACAATACCTTGCAGACCTAAATCACTCCTTCACAATTTAATATAGTTCAATCAGGGCAGACTTCGAACTCTACTTCAATCTACATCAGTAACTGCTGATCGTACTTGGGTTAGCAAAATGTGGGCGCCGAAGACCAATAAACCTGGATGGCGTGGGTGGAGAGAGAGAAAAGACAGGTATAAAAACTGAGAAATGTAAAACAGCATTCGCCAGAAATGCTAAAGAGTTGTCTTCCCCCTGAAGACCGCGCAAATTAAAACATAATCGGAGCTGTCCAAAATAACAGAAGGCAACACCCAAACCGCCCACACAAAGCTGCCCCTAGAGGTCAGTCATGATTTAGGACAACCTTAAAATTTTGTTGTGCAGATAAAGACGGTGAAAATTACGTGCGCCTGTGTGCGTTAGTTGCACTGTTAAGATTGAGACGACGGGCACGAATGTGAACAAGGAGCATTGCCTCTGTAAGCTTTGTTGGAAGAAGGGAGAGCAAAAATGGTGGCAGAGCAGGAACACAAGAGAAGGTGGGTTTCACTTTAGGTGGCTCCTAGATAAAACGCATGCAAGGACTTCAGGCTTTTCTGTTACCCCTGTTCCTTTTGCAGCCAAAGTGAGAACGTTGTGAAAAGAAATGACCCCAGTGCCGAACTTCCTTACGTTTTAGGCTATCAGTATACAACAGCCACAATCATGAAAAAGGAGGAGGGTCAGGAGTCACTGGTTGCCCAATTTCCTCTCTCCAATCTCATGACCTTCAACGCTTGAGGGATGTCCCGTTGGAGAAGTGGTGGCGAGATGCCGTTTTCAGATCTCTGTCTTCAAATTAACTCCTTCCACTCTTTTTTTTTTTTTTGACAATTTCTAGCAGGTGATAAAACCTTGGTGGGGCAGGTGTTGTGAACTGTTTTAGGAGATCTGGTCATCGGTACCTGCTGTCCGTTGGCGAGTCAGATTAAAGGTACTGTGAGAGATGGACACACTTGTGTGTCATTTACCAACAGATTTCTTGAAGGACAGCCTGGACTCCAATTCCAGATATCAGCCTATTATACTTACGGCACTTGCATTTGGGGGGTTGGGGGGGGGGGGGAGATGGGGACAGAGGGGTGCTGTGATGTGAATGTTAACATCCTGTCCAGCAGGTGGCAGCATAGTAGGGGAGAGGTTAAACTTAAGAGTTGGGGGGGGGGGAAGGATTTGAAATTTGTTCTTCATCTGCAGAATTATCCCAACCCAGCTTAGCTGCACATCCCTGAAAATATGATTGGCTGCGCTAAGGGTAATATTTTCATATACTTAATATATTACATAAATACTGGTTTTTGTTTTCCTTTTCTTCTCCCAGGTTACATCCCTCTAAGAAATGGGGCTCCCGATATAAAAGAAAAACAATCGACCCACAATTATTCACCGGCTTCTTCATCTACCCCCTACCCCCATGACCTAGAGCAGGGCTGGGCAACTATAGCAACTTTACGACCAGTGGACTTCAACTCCCAGAATTCCTGAGACAGGCTCAGGAATTCTGGGAGTTGAAGTCCACGGGCCGTAAAGTTGCCACAGTTGCCCGCTCCCAGCCTAGAGGTTAAATATTTTTTTTAATCATAATTTTCCATCCTCTTTCCTGAAAAATACTTATGGAAGATGTATATAGAAATCATAAAAAAAACATGCAGCGTATGTACAAACTGAAAACTTTTAAAAATATCAGCTTCATATACATGTCAATCTACTTGAATATATCAGGAATTAAATATAAAAAATTACATTTTTTTCTTCCCTAAAAAAAGGGGTGGGCATTGTTCGGAGGCCTTGGCCAACTCCTTAAAGCTGTACAAAGGATAACAATAATCAGGAAATGAATTTTTAGTCAAGAGGTCGAATTCATAGCTTTCAAGCTCGGTTCTGTCACATAATTCATTTAACACAGCACAGTTTCAATCAACAGTTATCCTCCTTAAAACTGTTCTGTATCTCAGAAGATTCATAGTAAAATAAAATAAAAAAAGTCACAAAAACATTGGCATTGCAGGTTTCTGGATCCCTTCCGAAAAGATTAAACAACTAATTTTGGAACTGTAAAAAAAAAAAAAACTATTTACAGTATTTCTTTTTTTTTCTTTTTAAATATTTTGCACAAAAATGTCTAAATTCTGAGGTTGGTTTTTTTTTTTTTATGATACAAGAAAATCACCAGAGCTCATGGCTTAAGTCCAGTAGCATCTTCTTTGACAAAAGAATCTCAGTTCTGCACCTACAATATGTGTTATGCAGAGTCAGATTGTACTGCGGTTTTCTTATCCTGTATATAATAGAATGCTCACTTCATCCATTCAAACAGCTTCTTTGCTAGTCTGGAGGCGGGTCATCGCCTCCAACTTCTGCCTACAAGCTTCTGCTTCCTGTTCTTTCTTCAAAAGCTGCTGGCGATACTTCTGGGCTTCCCGGTTCGCCTCGTCCAGCTGTTTTTGTAATGTTTCTCTTTCCTGTGAAAGTCAAACAAAACAAGCATCGTGTTACTGTGGTGTCCCTTCAAAGGGAGTGGAACGTCTTTTTCATTTCAAAAAGAAATAAGGTGCAAGGATTTTGGAACGGAGCAAATTAGAGACTCTTTGAGTTGTGGCTTAGAAACAAAGACTTGAAAAAATGCTTTGTACAAAATTGTACGATATTGAACTATATAGTACAATTAATGTATATAGTACAAAATTGTACTATATTGAAACTGGGGTACCGCTTCGTTGAAACACGTGCGTTTGAAATGTTCTAAAGCAGTTAAATTCTGGGAAGGAATAATCACGTGTATTATTTTGACGCTGAGATGTAAACTCCATTTGGACCATTACAAAGAAATATGCAGGTTTTAAAGAACTGGAGAGCGAGGAAAATGTTAAACTTCTAGTCCAATATGGAAGAAATGAATCATGTATACACATTCTGCTCCTTGGAATAAGATATATATCAGTAAAACGTCAGAGAGAAGAGAGATTACTCATAGAATATATCACTGCTGTGGGACCGTACATTGTTATTTTCAAAGGATATTACTGGGAACTTGATCTTTTTTTTTAAAAAAAAAGAAAAATTTCAAAAACCATCTAATGTTTTTATTTGATGAAGCGGAACAACTTTGTAGTTAAAAAAAAAGAAAAACAAATTGAGTTCAAAGCAAGTTATTGGGGCTTGCTTTTCAGAGGGGGCACTTCTGAACCATTTTAAATAAACTGATGTAAAAAGCAGCATACCCGCTTTATTAAAATAATTCTCTCAGCAATCACTTTGTTCTGACCTTTTACACAGCAAAAGCCTTTTTTTTTTAAAAATCTCCGTGCTTTCACTAAGCAATGAATGTCAATCCTTCCACCAGGTAGTACTAAAAGAATTGTCCGTGGTTTTACTGCAATGAAATAGGGAGGCAAAAACTCAATCTCTCTCCCTTCCCCTTCTCTCCACTTTCTCTTAATGCACAATATTAACCATTTCAATTTCAATTTCAAACTCAACTCACAGTGAAGACAGAAAATCCCTAACCCAATCATATTAACAAAAACACCCAGTCCTATTGCACCAGTGTGAACATGTTACACGTTGCCCCGGCCCTGCAAGTCCATCGTACTATGTAGTTATGATGTTATTTCGCTTTCAGGAGTCTGACAGCCCATGGATAAAAACTGTTCTTCAGCTTGTTTGTACGGCTGGCTATGCTTCTATCTCTCCTTCCTGATGGTAGGAGAGTAAAGAAGTGGTGACCAGGGTGAGAGTCGTTCCTGAGAGTCGTAACCATGTTCCAAGCCTAACTGAGTTTAACAAGATTTCCATCTACCTAAGTACCATGTCATCATTCTTAACAAGGGGTTTTTTTCCCCCCAGCCCCCTTATTTCAAATTGTTTCATACATATTTTCAAATTATCCCAGCCGAACTGCACTAATACAATGTAAAAGAAGAGCAGGCAGAGCCTGGGGTTAGAGTCAAGAGAGGAATTAGCCCCGAGTTTTTAGGCTCTCACAAAAGGTCTAAGTCCAACCTGTCTTGAATTCCATTAACAATGATCTCGCACCAATTTAGTGCCGACCGCTAGTTGACTGAGCAATAAATCAGTTTAACTGGAATTTAATGTATGGTCCTAAATTCTCAGAAGAATTTAGGTGTTTGATCTGAAATCATTTTTAAGAGGCGAAATGTTAAGTGAATCACTGCAGTTGTTAAATTGGTGATGCTAAGGTTGCAAAAGGGGATCAGTCACTTTTTTTCAGTGCCGTTGTAACTTGAAAAGGTCACTAAACAAGAGGGCTACCTGTATCTTAAAAAGAAATGTAAGATGCAGTAATAAATTCCTTACTTTCTTCAAGTGCAAAAAAAAAAAATCACAATTATAAAGCAAGACAACAAGAAACATTCAGTTTAGAAAATCAGAATAAAACATCTCAGCTAACAGATTCCTTACTTCTATTTCTGCCGATTCCACCCGATTTTCAATGATCTCAATACATGGTCTCTTCATTGGAGGCTCTTCACTGATTACTGTTTCCTCCGCAATGTCTGTGGCTGGTACTGTAAGTACTGGAATTGAAATAAGTTTGGATCAAAAACTACGTTAGTTAACAATGGTTGCTTTCGGATGCTGGGATAGCAGGGAATAGGTAATTCCAGATAGTTTATTGAATAGATGAGTTGGAAGAGAACTTGGTGTAGGGTTTCCTGCCTAAGCAGGGGGTTGGACTAGAAGACCTCCAAGGTCCCTTCCAACATTTATGTTTTTAAATGCATTGTGAGCCGCCCTGAGTCTTTGGAGAGGGGCGGCATGCAAATTGAATTAATTAAATTAAATTAAATTAAACTCTGTTATTCTGGGGGGGTTTTCCCCTGTTTTTTGTCATCTAGCCATCTAACTCTCTTGCTAAAGACAACTCCCAGCATTCTTTATCGTTTTAAGCGTTGCGTTAACAGCACACCTGCATTGTAATAAGCCGGTTCATTAAAGCAGCCGCATCTTTTCTTCAGACTCCAGGTGGGTGATTTGGGGCCAGTCACCCTCTCTCTCAGGAGGAAGGAGCATTAGATATATTTGCCACCTTGAGTTATTTTTTAAATAATAATAATAAAGGTAGAACAAAACCATTAAAAGACCTGGCTGCTTTAATGAACAACAGAGACGGGATATGATTGAGAAAACCCTGAACCAACTCTTCAGAATAATGTTCAAACTGTGCATAGCCCTTATGGCTAGTTCTGTTATGTTATGATTCAGAAATGGGCAGAAATGAGATTGTAAAATGTGGAGCCCTTTCCCCCCCATTCTGGAAACTGAGTCTACGACATATGTATAAGCGTCCTCCACAGCAGGGGTCTTCAACCTTGGCAACATTAAGACTTGTGGACGTCAAGTTGAGTTGAGTTGACGTCCACAAGTCTTAAAGTTGCCAAGGTTGGGAGACCCCTGCTCCACAGTGCTTTACATTCCACCCAATCCTATTCTTCATTATCTCTTTTCTCCAAAGGGCTTTCGTGAATAATGAAACCAACAAAATAGGACGAGGAAGGAGCATTAGATACGTTTGCCACCTTGAGTTGTCTATAAATATAACAAAGGCAGGATATCATATAATTAAATTTCAATATATGCTTTTCATTAAAAAAAAAAAAGAAAAAGAAAAAAAGAAGGTCTTAAAAGTTCTATTCCTGGTTTCTACTTACCTTGCTGCCCATCTGGCATGGTCACTATAATGGGTTGACCCATTCCGCTGGTGGGAATGGAATGGAGATTTCCGAGCTGTATCCCGTCTGTTACTATGGTGATAACCTGCTGACCTCCAGAACTGACTACTTGTTGAATTGCACCGTCCACAGATTCGGCGGTCACCACTTCTTCTGTAGCCACCACTTTCAAACAAAGAAATAAATGAAACGTATGTAAGCAAGCAGTAGGACCTCATGAAAATGTGGACTGCTCTTGTTCTCTATTCCAATGGAGTCAGTATTGGTATCTTTTATGACAGTGTTTCTCAACCTTGGTAGCTTGAAGATGGGTGGACTTCAACTCTCAGAATCTGGGAGTTGAAGTCCACCCATCTTCAAGCTTCCAAGATTGAGAAACACACTGTTTTATGAGATACTCCATTCTATTCCATTTTTCCCCCATCAGCACATAGAAAACCACTCCATCTTCTATACCAGGGGTCCTCAAACTACGGCCTGCGGGCCGCATATGGCCCACTGAAGCCATTAATCCGGCCCACTCGGGACCATGAGGCTGCCCCGCCCACATCACCCCACCTACCCACCCACCTTCTGGAGGCCAGAGAGGCCAAAATCGGCCCCGTTTTGGGGCAGCAGAGTGGTTCTGGAGGCCAAGGAGCTCCCCAGCCTCCAGAGAGAGGGGGGAGGGATTGGGACACACACACACACACACAAGTCCCTCACACACGCTCCAAGGCAGCCACATCCCTTCACTAACCTGCTTTCCACCCTCAGGAGCATAACAAATTAAAGTTTAATTTGTGTGTATTGTTTAACAGACTGCTAAATTGGCCACGCCCACCCAGTCACATGACCATCTAGTCATGCCCACCCAGGCCCCCAACAGTCTTGAGGGACCGTGAATTGGCCTCGTTTAAAAAGTTTGAGGACCCCTGTTCTACGCAACCGAGAATGCTCATCCCCACTAGGTTTTGGGGAGAGTCTCTTCCCCACCTTTTCTCTGCTAAATTATTTCATACTTCTGCAAATGTTGTGAGTTGGCTGCTTTGTAGAAGTAGCCTGGGCAATCGTGCCATCCTTATTTCAATCTTATATCTAAGTGTTTCCATTTTGATTACTTATGCAACATTCCTCACTCCAAATATTGGAAATGAGGTACCTAGAAGTTCCAGAAATTAAATTCCTTTAACCCAACAACTTCTTTACAAGTAAAATTACAAGTTGCACAAATCCACAAAGAGTTTTAACAGAAAAACAAATGACGTTATTTGACTTTCGGATACCAAGTTAACACTCATTATTAATTTTTCCCTAGGCTCTGGGAATTTCTGTTCTAATTTGTTGAGTTCATTTTTGCTGCTTCTCTTGTTTTAACACAAGGAGCCTAAAATATAAAGTATATCACTACCAGTATCAGTTTCAGGAACTACATCTACATGCATGCAATATTATATTAGGAGCAAGCCTTTGAAGTTTATTAACCATCAGATGGACAATAAAAAAAAGAAGCTTTCTTTCAAAAGCTATGGCATATGATTTATGACAGAAACGTCAGACGTCACATAAGATTTAGGTGCTTTCATCTTTGCCATGATTGCTTCCTTATTTACAGTGATGTTATTGCTCAATCGCGACCTGCAATTCTTGCTTGCAATTATTTAAAGAATAACGGTAAAACTCGGGATTTTACAAAAAACAAAGTTATGCCATAACAGAGAGACACATAAATGTGCTTGCTATGGCTGGCTCACGGAACCTCTCAGATCGTCTTTACTTTATGTTAACATGGCCAGCAGAGCCAATTAGTCCCTTCTACCAAAATCTGGAAAGTAAATGATCATAAAGACGTATTCCCAGTTGCACCATGATTTACTCGAGGGAACGATGGGTTTGCAGGATTGTTCATTAGCTCTGTCTGCCTTCGCCCTTCCTCAACAGTCACCTGGCAGCAGTTTCGGCATCAGGGTGCAAAAAAAAGGGACACGCAGGAAACACAACAGGCTGTGTTAAAGAATCAGTTCTTTGACCTCCCTGGAGTATTTCCATTCTAGCCAATCATTCGGTATTATGGGGTTTGTTTTCCTCATCTCTCTAAGCCTGCGGGCAGAGACTGTCCTGTATTTATTGACCTTGTGTCAGCCAACTCAGGAGCAGGCGATACAAAAGCTTTCAATAAATTAAGGTCAGGAATATTTTTAGGAAGAGAAGCCCTCCACGTGGCACTGTGATCTTTACACAGATGAAACAACCCTCCATAAACGCCACAATCAACATGTCACAAAAGTTGGCGGGCAAACCATGGTTCAGGTTTTCTCCTTTTTAACCCAAGGCAGGGGTCTGCCACCTTAAAACATTCAAAGAGCCATTTGGACCCGTTTCCCACAGAAAAAAAAAACAACGGGAGCCACAAAACTTCGGTGGGCGTGGCCAACTCACATCACTCACTCCCACCCAGTCACATGACCCACCCACCCCATAGCCACGCCTACCCAGCCGGTCATTAGGGCAGAGAACCGGCTGTTAAAAAACACCGGGAACCACAAAACCCTTTTCTTTCTTCCTCTCTCTTTCTTCCCCTCTTTCTGTATTTATGTCTCTCTCTCTCTCCCCCCGCTCTCCCTCTCTCTATATCTGTCTCTCTCTCCCCACTTCTCTCTCTCTCTGTATCTATGTTTCTCTCTCCCCTTCTCCCTCTCTCCCCCCCCCTCTCTCTGTATCTCTCGGATTTCCAAGGCCAGGCGAGGAGTGATTGGGAGGGGAGGGCGAGGGGCGGGGCCAGCCAGTGATGAGACAGGGAGCCGCAGCAGAAGGCCCAAAGAGCCGCATGTGGCTCTGGAGCTGCAGGTTGCCGACCCCCGACCCAAGGGGTCAATCTCAAATGATAGATCTATTTTTCAAAACAAAACAAAAACAATTTGGTACTAAATATTTGCTGCCAATGCTTTGCCCCTGTCCCAAAGGTTCCAGAGAAAAAGAGTACAGTCAATTGATATATTTCTTTACAGCAAAGAGGGACCCAAGCCAAGGCAGTTTGCTTTTTTGCTCTGCGTAGAAATCTGATCTCCCTTCTAGAGATTAGACTGCAGAAGGCGGCAACGCTGGCCGAGGAAGCAAATTCAGAAGTCACAAAAAGGCGTATTTGTCTTAAAATGAACTTGACTCACAATCCACTGATGTTTTTTCAGGGAAATAAAAAAATGTCTTCTTTTCCATTTAATTTTATTCTCTTTGTTCTTGGGCTAAAGGAATTTGATTGCTGTTTTTATTGTTAAGTATGCCACAAGAGGGGGAAAAAAAAACACCCTGAGCTTAAAAAACAAATTTGCCATGAAATACGATATTGCATCAATGCTGAAAACTAGGCTGTAAACCAAACCTGTTTTTTTTTTTAAACTATGGATCCTTATTTTTGGAACAATGTTATTTTTCCTCACCTGGCGTTTCTGAGGAGTTGGACAGTGGAGCTGAGGCTTCTGCTAAGGCAGCCAGAGTTGCCAGAACTGAAGTTGAGGAATTGCCAAACTGGACAGCAGACATTCCGCTCTCATCTATAAACACACAATCCATAAAGTCACATCAGAAAGTCACATAAAATCTACTCGCCCATTACATTTGAAATCATTCCCCCCCTCACCCCCTCAGAATGATATAAGACTTGAACTCTCGATCAAACAGACCCCATTCAGCTCAGTAGCAAGCACAGATTTATCCCTCTTCCGGAGGCAAAAGTAGTCCGAAGTGAAATAAACGGAGTGGCACCAGCAGAATTCCACACAAACAAATAGGGAAAGTGCTTTGACATTTAGAACATTTAGAATAACAGAGTTGAAAGGGACCTTGGAGGTCGTCTAGTCCAAACCCCTGCCCAGGCAAGAAACCCTACATCACTTCAGACAAATGGTTATCCAACGTCTTCTTAAAAACTTCCAGTGTTGGAGCATTCACAACTTCTGTTCCACTGATTAATTGTTTTAACCATCAGGAAATTTCTCCTTAGTTCTAGCTTGCTTCTCTCCTTGATTAGTTTCTACCTGTTGCTTCTTGTCCTGCCTTCAGGTGTTTGGAGAATAGCTTGACTCCCTCTTCTTTGTGGCAGCCCCTGAGATATTGGAACATTGCTGTCATGTCTCCCCTAGTCCTTCTTTTCATTAAACTAGACATACCCAGTTCCTGTAACCGTTCCTCATATGTTTTAGCCTCCAGTCCCCTAATCCTCTTTGTTGCTCTTCTCTGCACTCTTTCTAGAGCCTCCACATCTTTTTTACATCGTGGCGACCAAAACTGGATGCAGTATTCCAAGTGTGGCCTTACCAAGGCCTTATAAAGTGGTATTAACACTAATTTGGAAATGACACGAATAAAGAAAGCAAGCACGACCTTATTCCTAATTTAATAGAGTGAGCCAGAAATTTGCAATCCTCAGTGACAGTGAATATCTACCGTATGTGAGACCAGCTGTAGAGAATACTCCACCTGTTAGATTCACAACACCACCAGGTCCAATGATGAACTGTGGTGTTGCCGCATGAATTGTCACCGTATCGGGGCTTTCTGGATTTGTGTTGATTTGGTTCTGCATGGCGATCTATGACCAAAAAAAACCAAACAAACAAACCAACCGCTTTGTTTTTACACTTATTGGGGGGTTAGGGAAGGAGAATGAATTTTAAGACGAATATAGTATATAGCAAATGTTCATAAATTACACATTAAATCTCAAGACAGAATAGCAGTCAACAGCTTAATGTAACCTATAGTTCATGCACACTGTGTTGTTATTCACTGATATATATTCAACATGGAAAAATATCTGGCAGAAAAGTATTCAGAATAAATGCATCAGTTTCAAGATGTAGTGAAAGAGGGAATATAGGGTGACAATAAAGAAACAATGATTGAAGGCCAGAGTATCGATCCTATATAAAACAACAGCCTAGAGCATGGGTCCCCAACCTCTCGGGTTTGCAATTGGGCCATGGCAAAAGCCGGCAAGCGTGCACCACACATTTTCGCTTGCGTGAGCAATGGGTGAGGACATGCGCGCACGCTCCATTTGCATGAATGGCAGGCCTGCGTGCAGGCCACTCGCGCAAATGGAGCTGCGCGCACTGGCCGGCCGCTTGCACGAACCATCACGTCCCCTCCACCCCCACCCTGCCAGTCCACGAAGCAAGAAACATTGAGGAAGTGTAGCCTAGAGATTAAGTGACAAGATTCTGGAAAAGCCTAACAAATAGTGAGTTTTGAGTTACCTGTAGAATTTCTGCCAGGTCTTCAAATCCATTGTCTATGGCAATGTCTAGAGCAGTCTTGCAAAATTTACTTTGGGTATGGACATCTGCTCCATACTTTATTAAGAGTTCCACTACTTCCTGATGATTGTGCTCCGTGGCCCAATGCAGAGCAGTCATTTTCAGCATGTCCTTTGCGTTTACATCTGCACCATGCTACAAAACACAGTCAATTAAATTTCTTTCAAAACGGAAAGAAGAAGTCAAAGTTAATTTTAGGGTCAGCATTACTTTGAATATATATTTTAAAAACGGTGTCCTTCCTTTTAAACTTTGTTTATGCTGCCCGTTGTCCTCCTACGAGTTAATATACTGCAGATAATTAATGTAATTAATTCATTCATTATTGCCTCGAACTGTTGGGCGGACACATTTTCAAAACGGTTAATCTTAGAAAGTAAAGAACAGAAGATAAAATCTGGTGTGCGATGACTTGTGTGTCTCTCTCAGCATGGCTTGTCATTTTTTCCCCTTCAAAAATAAATCTTCATCTAAAAATAATGTTGATAAGAAGTCATGTGCTTTTATTAGTCTGATAACATAAAGGAAAGTCTGTAATTTTCAGTGCAAGTAATTTTTTAAAAGGATTTTGGGACTGCTGCTGTAGAATTTTCAGACAGCAAAATAGAAGCAAAGCCTTGAAACAGGAATATTGGTGGGCTGTTTTGCGAAAAATTATTTTGGTTAGAAAGGGCAATTGTAAAACCATAACTTAGGGAAATTAAGCTGTCCTTTCTTAGATAATATTCTTCATCCTTGGCTTTTTTTCCTGTTCTGGAAAAATTATTTGAACATATGCCAAATTGTAATGAACATATCATTGATTATGGCTTTTAATGTAAAGGTTTTAATATGCCATATAGGATTTAAATCATATTATTCCTATGGTCTGATTTTAGACGGCCTAACTACAAATGGCAACCACTTTGCACGCTCAAAATGGTGCTATTGATTCTCCTACATCCTTGATTTCTAGAGAAGCTCTTGAGGAGGTCCAGGAAGATTCAATGTGCATTTAAAAAAAAAAAATCTTCCCATGTGCCTCTTTGATGCCCAGAAATGTTCTGAGAAACTCCTTCAGATACTGCAGGAAAAAAAAAGCGTCTTCAGTCTATTAGCAATTACAGTGGTTCTCAACTTCTTTGAAACTCATCAAATTTGATATTCAACACATTTTGACACAAAAATGTTGTCCCGGTACCCAATGCCCAAACTAGGACCTGTCGGTGCCGGCTGACTTCGGACTCACTACATTGTTCCTTATGGGAAATTTTTGTTTGGTATTTATCGTGCCTCCCACAACCAATTTACAATGAGTACAGGGGTACCACTGTATGTCCTGTTTCAACTCTGAATCTGGTAATAATAATAAATGGAGAGCTTTTTTTCTTTTTACCTTAAGCAAAACTTCTACAATGCTTGCATGGCCTTCTGAAGCTGCCATGTGAAGTGGCGTCCGATCCACTTTGGTCCTCGCATCTCGACTTACTCCTGCTCGTAGTAACACTTCCGTAGTTGAATAGTGGCCATACTGTGCTGCTAGATGAAGTGGAGACGTTCCCAGCTGCAGCGGGAAATGTGAAATAGGATATTAGCACATAATTATCATCTTACTTAACAACACTAAAAATACCACATTCATTTTTGGGTACCATTATTTTTAAAAAAACAATTATGGAAATTCTGGCGTATTGGGCTGTTTTAAATCTTTATTATTTTCCTAACTTTTTGCTTTGAAGTCACTAATCTTTGTTCTGCGTAATCCTATAATCCTTTCCTATAATCTTTCCTTTCATCCTAAATTAGAAAGGAACTGCTAACTCTTCTTTACAATAGTGCTTTGCCCATTCTCACAAATATCCAGTTCTAAAGGAAAGTTGCGCTTTCTTTTAATTAAACACAGTATTGCAGTCATCAGGCAAGTAATACAATCATCATGATTTGAGGGCTAAAATCTCACAGTGATGGTGGTGATCTTACATTCTAGCCCAGCAATTTTTTCATGCTCATCAAAACCAGAAGGCAACATTTTGAAAAATCGTGATGAGCTGCTGCATCCTACATGTTCTCTCTCTCTTTTTTTTTTTGGGGGGGTGGGTGGGTGGGTCCTTATTGGATTTGATTTCCCAAAATAGGAAATAGAAGCAGAAAAAGTACTTATTGAGTAGTTATGAGTAGTTATCCCCACCCCCAAAAGGCTGGACTCTGGACCCTAACCCTAACTCTAACTCTGAAATCCCAGTTCTAAGCCAAGGTTTGAAGTTTGGGAAGAATATGTCAGAAGTTCCTACTTAATACTAAGCTTCTTCTTAGCAAAAACTAAATAACGAGGGCAATTGGATAATATGTTCCAGCAACTTTGTTCATGAACAGTAAATCTGCCTTCTTATCACAGTCCGTGACCAATATTTCCACACATGACCAATCTAAGAAAAAAACGATCAAGTGAAAAGTGGAATGGCATCAATATTTCAACAATGAATAAACTTATTGGGCACCAGCTTAATCTGGATGAACAATTAATGAAAGCAAGCAGCACTTATTTGACTCAAGGTACTCTGGCTGCATTTTGTATCTCCAATGATCATGTTATTCAAAAAGATGAAAATTCCCATGAATCACACTTTCCTCCTAAGGACAACATGCTTACGTCTGTGTAGTTTCCTTGATAGCAATATGAAAAACTCCAGCAAAACAAACCCTGCAAACACAAACCACCAAAACATGCGATTTTGTGTTTTTCTTTTAATGGTGTTTTTACCCAATCTGTAGTAAAAGGTGCTCCATTGGCCATCAAAATGCGAACTTCATCATCTTGGCCGGCTCGAGCAGCTTCTAAAAGCTTCTTTCCCAAATCTACCAAGGACATCTAAAAAAATATTTGAGATTTAAAACAATTGTTGAATGTAGATAATTTATGAAAGAAGCAAATACTACCGTCCTTTCTACAGCAGCTAGAGCCGTGATGGGCGAACCTGTGGCATGTGTGCCCGAAGTGGCACTCGGAACCATGTCACCTGGCACGCACAGCGGCGCCTGTTCCTCTTCTGGGTTTCTGGCAAGCATGCGTGTGCGATGATCAGCTGGCCTTCGTGCATGTGGCAGTGCTGGAAATTGGAAGAGCCGATCTTCCATTTTCCTGCGTAATCATGCGCGCTGGCCAGCTGATTGTCGCGTAGGCATGCGTGCCAGAAACCCACGACACTTGCTGGCTGGCACGCATGCTCGTGCCAGAAACCGGAAGTTCAGTGTTGGGTGCGCACATGCGCCCTGGGAAGTTCCTATTCTGAGTTGTGGCCCTTTTCGGCTCACCATCACTGAGCTACAGTATATATAGGTACAGTAAATTAAAACTTCAAGTTCCAGTTCACTGGAACTTCTACGTCAGGGGTGTCAAACTCAAGGCCCGCGGGCCGGATGCAGCCCGCAGGGTGCTTAAATCTGGCCGACGGGAGTGGCCTGGAAATAGCAAAGGACCGGCCCGCGGTGCCTTTGACAGCCAACCCCCACTCCAGGCCCCCCCCCCTACTTTGGCCGGCAGGGTGCTGCAGGAGGCATCCATCCCGTGTCCCCACCCCTACCCCTCACCACCCGCTGGCTGGCCCATGGAAGAGAACTACAATGCTGATCCGGCCCTCGAAGAAATCCAGTTTGACATCTCTGTTCTACATGAAACAGAACATACCATAGCCAAAGCATGCCAGCAATCTTGCCTGGGGAGGTCCTATAAAACAAGTAACTTGGTAACGTTGTCTCTACTTTTGCTTGTTTTAAAACTTTTCATGCCGACTCCCTAATTTATATTGGCCTAACAACTTCCTGCGATGTCCAGCTCTTGCTAGGAGACAGATAAGTGGATAGTTTTGTGAGTGCAACAACACAACACTAGTCAAGAGCACCTTCATCATAGTAACTACAGTGCCTTCACCATTGGAATGCTTTTGCAGTAAAGGAGTATGGTTGCTGACTGTTTTTGTTCATTGTTTTAGGTTTCTAGCCTGAGAGTCAACCATTGCACCAAACTGGCTCTCTATTTAATTATTTAAATCTCTTGATTTTTAGAAATGTTATCTTTGTAACGTTTAAGATACATTTAGGCATAGAACCCTACATCATATGCGATTATAAAATAGATTGAATCAGTTTGAATCGAAATTGTGTATTTGCAGAGCTTTCTTTCTGTTCTTGTCACCTCTCTGACCAGCTTAGATCTGTAGCCAGGACAAAATTTCTGCATGACCGATGGAATTTTGGGTTGCCATCTACTCAGCCAGGAATTGACTTCCTGAGAGCAAAATCACTTAAACTGAGTGTTCCATGTGTGTACTTCCAGCAACAAGTACCATTTAACAAAAGCACATAGAGAAAATGAAAAATTAGCTTACTTGTTAGGATGCCAGTGTAAACATATTTAGGACTAAGCCACACTAAACTTAGGCTTCAGCTACATAAGTGCTGTGTAAGCAATTAGTTAAATGCTTGCATTCCTAAGTCTAAAATACTACAGTGAACACCGAAAAGTGCCACACTTCAATATCAAAACATTACTACTAAATTCTGCTAAACACCTACAGTTCACTGGCAATACTCAAATCTCATTTTTTTTCTTTTCAGACAGATCCAAACTCTCAAAGCTTTTATCGAACTACAGTGAAGCTCTGAATGAAAATTTTAGTGGCCTAAGCATTTAGAAATTCCAATTGTTTCTGCTCAGATTCAGAGCTCTAGAAAGCTCTTGAATACTGTGATTGTTGTTGTTAGTACACATATCCCTCTACCTTCAGAGGCCTTCTGCTCAAGTTCAAATCCAGCAACTAGTGTGTTTCATCTTGCAAATTCATGGCTAGATAATAGCATAGCTGGAAGGAACAACATGTAACAATGGGGAATATTGTTATTCCTTTGCATATCACCCTTGACAGCTTTCCAGGAATCCAAAATATTTTTATTTGCGCTGTTTTTAATAAGTCAGGTACCAGTTGTAAAAATTTAGGAATACTAGCATGCTTATTTAAAGGTAAAGGTTCCCCTTGCACATATGTGCTAGTCGTTCCCAGCTCTAGGGGGCGGTGCTCATCTCCATTTCAAAGCC
Organism: Ptyas mucosa; assembly: GCA_012654045.1. Lineage (NCBI taxonomy): Eukaryota > Metazoa > Chordata > Lepidosauria > Squamata > Colubridae > Ptyas > Ptyas mucosa. The sequence continues at coordinate 1,433,522 of WNWU01000103.1, forward strand.
AAAGAGCCAGCGCTGTCCAAAGACATCTCCGTGGTCATGTGGCTGGCATGACTAAACGCCAAAGGCGCACGGAACACTGTTACCTTCCCAACCAAAGGTGGTCCCTATTTTTCTACTTGCATTTTTTACGTGCTTTCGAACTGCTAGATTGGCAGAAACTGGGACAAGGAACAGGAGCTCACCCCATTACGCAGCACTAGGGATTCGAACCGCTGACCTTTCGATCAACAAGCTCAGCATCTTAGCCATTGAGCCACTGCGTCCCTTATGCTTATTTGCATGAAGAAATTCCTAAATGTTTATTAGGGCCATTTGAATATTCATCTCTCATCCTCCAAAGGAATGCCAAATTCCAAACAGCAAGCAGAAAATAAAATATTTCATACGCTTCAAAATCCATTTTGGCCCTAGTCCCTCTTCTTAAAGTGATTAATAGCTAATTTTCTTGTTTATTAAAATTAGGTTTTCTTGAAGGATATAAAAAGTAAGGGGAGGGGGCATTTAGCGGAGAGTTACTTTGCCAAATTGTTACAGCAGTGCAGTATTAACACCATAGCAACCAGTTGTAAAGATTTTTTTTCTCTCGTGATAGTTGGCTTGATCTAGAATGTATTTATATATTTTTTGTTTATTTATTGTTTTATTTTTGTAGCCCTTTCTGGTGTCTGAGAGAATCTGGGAAGAATATGAACGGAAATGGGAACTTCAACCAATATTCGCCAATAGTTGGTGGTTATTGTAGTTTGGCAGTTGCTAAACAAGGATCAGTGGTGGGATTCAAGTAATTTAACAACCGGTTCTCTGCCCTAATGATTTCTTTCCCCAACAACCAATTTGCCAAATTGCTCAGAAAGTTTAACAACCGGTTCTCCCGAAGTGGTGCAAGCTGGCTGAATCCCACCACCCATCATAATCAAGCATTATTTGAAAATACCTTCGTAAGTGGCTATAGACTTAACATTAATTCACTAGTGTTCATGAATTATGGCTTGCTCAGATCTGCATGGTTTTGAAAGAGTGGTGTGGAAATGAAGTGAATATTGACTACGGATTTGTCAACGTAATTTTTAGACTTAATCGCTAAGCGATTTTTGTAATATTAAGTTTCTCTGTTATATTCTTCTTTTGAAATGCTGGAGAAAGTGGGGAGCAGTGCAATTTCAAGGCTCTCCTAGGGCAGGTATATATAAAATGGGGGTATAGCAATGCTGGGTGCATTACTGTATCTTCGATATTTGAACAGATACGCTAGGATTTCTTCCTCTTAAAACTACTTCAGAATTGCAGTGGCATTTTCCACCCCACCGCTATATTGTTTTTAATATTTTATATAACACCCTCAGCATTTTGCCTGGAGGCACTCAAGTTAAAGTGCTAAAAGAGATAGTTTTTTATGTGGAAGAACTATGGACCTCATTACATTTTAAATGTCTATCTTGTTGGATCTTGGGAGTTCTAATAAAATGCAAAGTACTGTAGATTCTGTAAATATACCCTCCACCGATGCCTGCATGTCCCCATGACACGCTGGGTATTCTGGCAGACTTCACAAGCTGAGCCATGAATTGAGAGATGAATTGGCTCAACTCCCGTTTTGAGGGGGGCGGGGAACGCTGCAATTCTGCAGCATTTCCTCTGGAGCTGCAGAGCAAGAAGTTTTCCTTTGGTTGGACTCATCCTTCTCTTGTCTATGGTTACCCTGCACCTTTTGAAATGAAGGGGTGTTTTGCTGTTCTTCCTGTTTTCTGGCTTGGATAAGGGGTGGTTTTGAATAACAGTCCATGACCAAATGCAGGGAAAAAAGAAGAAAAAAGGAAATCACAGGGTACCAGCTAGGTACCAGGGTATCAGGCAGGCAGGGAAGGGAAGGGAAATCAACCAAACCAGCCAATCATAACCCAGTGGCATAACTCCCAAGTGGAAAGATGTGGGAGAATGACATTTTAGTAAATACACATACTAAATGGATGGACAAGAATATATCATCACAAAATTAGTAACTTATGGAAAAAATTCTTATCAGAGTATTTTCAAATTTTACTTACTAATATTAATTACTAAGTAACTATTAAGTACTCTTAGTAATATTATTATATTTTCGCAGTAATGTTAATCAATCCAGAGTTGTTTGCCTGTTTACTTGTTAATGTTTTAACAGAATTTAACTGCATTCATAGTGAGGAGCCAACTTCATTGAGCTCAATTGGGTATGCTTTGAATAAA
>WNWU01000103.1:1436144-1470829 GCA_012654045.1 Ptyas mucosa
AGCGGCGGCCCCCGAGCGCCAGATCCCCGGAAGGCCTCTCCCGTCCCCGCTTTTTCCCCCCCCGACAGGAAATCCTGGCTGGGAAAGGAGCGGAGGGAGCCGCGGTAAGCGCCGGGTTCCGGGGGAAGTGGAATTATTTTTTACCAGCGAAAGAAGAGATCAACTTCCACATCCGGTAACAAGGGCCCCCTCTATACAAAAAAGGCGCAGACTGACCTGGAAAAGCTTGGCCGGCCCGGCCATCGGAGGTGAGGGGGGTGGGGGTTGTGGAGGAAAAGGAAGAGGAGAAGGAGAAGGAGGAGGAAGAGGAGGGAAAGGGGGCCTCCCCTTACCGTGTCGCCCGCGCCCGGCCGCCGCCCGACCGAACGACGAGCAGGGCCGCCCGGAGCCCGCCGCCGCTTCTCATAGGGCGCCCAAAAAGCCCCGCGAAAAAGTCCCCCGCTCGCGCGCGGCGGAGGGACACGGGCGGCCGCGCTCGCGAGCGCTGAGGCGAGGAAGGAAGGAGGAGGAGGAGAGGCCCGCAGGGGAAGAGCGGCAGCGGGAGGAGGAGGAGCAGCAGCGCCGAGCTGCCGAAGCGGCTCCTGCTCCGACGCGCTCCTCTCGGGGTGCTGCTCCCCTCATGGAGACGCGGGGGTGGGGGGTTTAATCGGGTAGCCCCCCCCCCCACTTACACACATACACATACAACGGGCGCTGACAAAAAAAGGGGGATTGTGTGTGAGGAAAAGGGGGGGAGAAAGGAAGAAGGCTCGGCGGAGGGATACGGCTTACCGGAGAGTCCGACTGCGCAGGCGCGGAGCCCGGGAGAAGGGGGAGAGCCGAGGCGAAAGAGGGAGACGCCATGTTGTGCCGACGCTTTTTTTTTTCTTTCCCCCTTTCCCGCTCGAAAGGTGGAGGGGAGAGCCGCCGGCGCGCCTGCGCGTTGCGGGGCGCGCGAGAGTCTGAAGTTGTTTCTGTGAAGCAAAAGAAGTGTGACCTTGGTTGAGACCCCCCCACACACACACACACCGTCCCCTTTGGGGTCCATTGGTGGTGGTGGGGGGAGCTGTGTGAAATGCAGGATTTAAATCTTGCAACAGCCCTTCAGACTCCTGGACGCAACCCCCACCATGTCCGAATTAGCCCTTTTTTTTTTTTAAATTTTCCAGACTGCAAGAAATAAACAAACAACCCTGACTTAAGTCATTAAATTAAATAATTAAATCAAAATGCAGGAGCTTTTTTACCCGTATCTGTCCATTATTTTGGGCTGCGATCTGGTGCTTCCAAATGGCAGCCTAACTAACCTATGAGCCTAACCTATGCATCTTGATCGTGCAGAAAAGGCAGAGATTGGCGCTAGGAAAGTGTACATATATGGGTAGTCCTCGACTTATGGGCCGCAGTTGAGCCCGTAATTTATGTTGCCGGGTGAGAAATGTGTTAAAAGTGACTTTCGTTCCCCCCCCCCCCCCCATTTTTACGATTTTTCTTGCCACGTTTGTTTAGTTGAATCACTGCGGTGGTTAAATTATTAATAACACGGTTGGTTGTTAAGTGAATCTGGCTTCCCCATTGACTTTGCTTGTCAGAAGGTCGCAAAAGGGGATCACGTCACCCCGGGGATCCTGCAACCGTCATAAATGTGAATCGGTTGTCAAGCATCTGAGTGTCAGTTGCATGACCGTGGGGATGCTGCAGCAGTCGTAAGTGTGAAAAATGGTCATCGGTCGCTTTTTCAGTGCTGTAATTTTGAAGGGTCACTAAGCGAACTGTTGTAAGTCGAGGGCTGCCTATACAGAGATGTCCAGTCTTACAGAGCTCTGCTTTATGTCCCTAACAATGTCCCTATGATTCATTGCATAGCCGGCCAGATGTTTTGACTAGATTTGATTTTTTTTTGGTCCACATGTCGAGTCTTTCCAAAGAATCCAGATGTGTAATATTAAACTGCAGGATGTAAACTATTCCAAGTAAAGCTGCCTTTTGCAATTGGTTGCATAACTGGCCAGATGTTTAGGTTGGATTTGACCTTTTTTTTGTCCACATATTGAATCTTTCCCAAGAATCTAGGTTTTTTTTTTAATATTAAACATTGCAGGATGTAAAATATTCCGAGTAAAGCTGCCTTCTGCAATTGACCAGTGGTGATTTTGTCAATGCAGTTGGTGTTCAAGTGGTTTTGAGATTTTAACCAAGGCTCCTATTACTCTTGGTACTATCTTCTTTTGCCGTGTTTATTTTACTTCTGTTTGCAGGCCTTTATATTTACTTATTTTCTCCAGTTCTTTCTTTTTGGCTGTATTGCAATGTCCACTATCCAGAGATTTTTTTTGGTTTGTGTGGCAGATGTTTGCTTGAACTCCACAGCCTCAGCAGTTTAGCTTTATTTTCTAGTCACCAGGAGCCATTGCTGACTGGAAAGCACAAAATTATTACCAGTGTTATAACTATATCATAATGTGCATTGTTATATATAAGCTAGGAGATTGTTCCATATTTATCAGATGCTATAATGCTAACTAGTCTTTTTGTTTGTTTGTTTCAGGCTACTTATTATTTGAAACAAATCTGAAACAATTTGAAGATGAAAGGGTGTTCATCTCTTTACATAAGAGGATCCTGTATTTACTAATGGATCTTTTTGGATAAATTCCAACAGCCATCCAATTAGTAGACAGAACAATGGCTAACTTACCATGAAGATACTCAAGTAAGAAAACATATCCCATTACCTGATGTAGGAAAACAACTTAGAGTTGACATATTGGATTATAAACAGAATTTTTGTGATTTGCAATGTAACCTGAACTTCATTTAAATCCTATCAGTAGTTAGATTCTGGTTAAACAACATATGAAACAGTATACTGTGTTGTATCTTTATTAAACACAATTAATATTCAGTCTTTATTGGCAGATGTATGTGAAGCATGAGTAAGTTAAATTACTCAAAAGTTACAATCATGCTTGTGATCACTGATAGTTTTATACAGTATTGCATGAATTGTTTGTTTCAAGTCATGCCATATTTTGGTTGGTTTAAAATAAAGTAGTACCTCAACCATTCAAAAATTGATTTTTTTCTGGTTTAAGTTATCTATTGTAAATTTATCGTGAGTTTAGGAATGTTATGCTACATGGCCCATGCTCATTTTAATATTCAGTGTCCAGATATCCTGAAATTCAGTACAAATTCCTAATATGTTCCAGAATCCTTTATCAATACAGCACAGTATATTGTTTTGTGCGTTATTTGTATAACCAAAATATTTTTGTTAACAGAACTTAGATAAAAGAAGGGAGAAATGCATTTTATGAATGCGTTTACATTTTCAGAAAATCTGAAAAGCAAGTAAGCTGTACAGATGAGAATTACTAAAACTATATGCTCATGTGTTAAAAAAAGAATTCAATTTCCATTTGGGACGTTGTGTCCCATTAGTGGCTATCCTTCTATAATAAATTTGCAACTTTTAACAGAAAAAAAGGTGAGATATATGGTAAAAACTTTCAAGAAGACATTTTTATAGGAAGTTTGAAATTATTAAATCTGATTTCTGAAAAGTTTATTGTTGGATGGAACGTAAGAATGTAAATTAACATGTTGCAATATCAAAAAGTCATTTGGACTCAAAACAGTTCTATTAGCAAGCTGGAAGTCGGAATCCTGGGACTGATTTGCAAATACTGTTACTTCGAGCTCCTGACGAAAAGATGAAATATAAGTGCTATCAGTAATTATAAAAAATAGGATCCACACAGTGTATGCCACTGCAGAATAACCTTGAATAATAAGCCTTTTCCTCCTTAGAATCTACCATCCATTGTTCATTATTCTCTGTCTTTAATAAAACCATATTCTCAAAATGTTTACAGATTTGAATGAAACTGATTTTTAAGTCATTTGCATTCTCTAATTATTACATTCCACTTATTTCTGTAGAATAACTATACACTGAAGACATTTTAATTTTTTTCCTAATTTGTGATAGTTTGTAAAATCTAGTTTTGCTCCCTCATTCTGTATTACGCAGTTATATTAATAGCATTGAATAGATTCACATAGCAAAAATACAATGGACTGGTGTATGATTTAATATATTGCCTAAATCCAGGTATTTAGATTAAAAAAACTAATTCAATAAGTCATGGATAGCATGTATAAATATAGTAATGTTTTATTGGGGCTTTTACATGTCATTTGAGTATAATTGCTTATAGCAAGCAAGATTAGTTACATTCTGTAGTAAAGAATTACAGAATTCTTGTAAGGAGTACTATACCTCTCAAACTATAGAATAAATAACTTGTCAAGATTAGGGGATATTAATTTCTTAAATTAAACTACTATGAAGAACAGAGTCTCCACCATTGATATACTAAAATTTAGAGTAATCATAAAGGCCTTCTCTCTTCCAGAACCCAATTTCTAATATTGCCCTATTGTGTTTATCGGGAGTTAGATTTACAGTGTTTACTTGCATTGAAGAAACAAAAAAGTTGACAAGGATGTCGTGTCTTCCATTGTACTGCAGTTCATACGATAAGCAAAATAGACGGACATCCAGTTTAAATCCCATTACACTTGCTAAGTGACCTCGTCTTCTAAGTGTCCTCATTGATTTTGCAATTGAAGGCTACTGTCTATGCGTACAATCAATTCGACATTCCAAAGAGTGTCTTTTCGAATATGTATAACTGCCAGCATATTCATATTTGGCACTTTGAGATCGCTCGTTTCATTATTTGCACGTCATTTTTAAAATGCCCTTCCAAGGTAATTCATAATGCATTAAAGCACAAAGCGTCTCCATATATGTACTTCAGTTAAATGACTACAGTTGTGAAGTACCAGATCCATCTGGTGTTCCAAGTCATATTAGCCTCTGGCCTAGAAGGGCAAGTCCTTCGCTCATATAAGTACATGCAGATGTTCCGATCCAGTGTGGAAACTTCCATTTTGGCCAACAGATAAAACTGCGGTTTCAAACACGGAATTAATTACCCCTCCCTTCCCCATTGGAGTTTGTGGGGGGAGGAGGAGAAGTGTAAGAGCCTCACCCTTCTTACATTCTTTAGTAAACCCCCAGGTGGAGAGAACGAGAATTAAGTTGCAGGAACCAAAAACGTCTGTTAAAATAAAACATCCAATAATAAAAGTGAGCTGCAAAATTAGAACATGCAATCATTATTTTGGAATCATTCGAAAGCTGATTTGCACCCAGTTGGGTTATACATATTTGCTGACAGAGGAACGTCATGGTCTGGAGCAGGGGTCTCCAACTTTGGCAACCTTACGACTTGTAAGCTGGCTGAGGAATTCTGGGAGTTGAAGTCCACAAGTCGTAAAGTTGCCAAGGTTGGAGACCCCTGCTCTAGAGCTTTCCTTGCCTCCTACTACATAATGATGCAAGTTCCAACCACGGTTGGCATAAAACAAGACTCTTAAGTCCACTTAACTAATCCTGTATCTAATAGGATAATTGTCTACCAAGATTCTCAACCATTCAGGTCATGGTTGTCCCAAAGGTGCTTTCCCCACCCCCAAAAGGCAACTGGGTGTTCTCGGGTTCCCCCCCCCCCCAAAGGACTGGCTGACTGCAAAGAATATAAATCCTTCCATCGTTAGAAGATTCTTGGTTGAGAAGGGAAACATTTTCAAAGTGAAACAAATAAAACAATTGTCCTTTTTGGGCTGGGGGTGGGTGGGGGGTGGAGTACCTTTGAGATAGTTTGACTTGGGTTTTGGTCCATCCTTTTTTCCTTCCACCAAAAGGCCCCTCTTGAGTTTCTAAAGCCAAGCCATGGAAACCAAAACACCCAAGATTGCTTTAGTCGCCCTCCCAAAAAGCGCCTGGCTGGCACCCAACCTCAGCAGCTGCACCCCAAGGCAACATTTGGAGGCGAGGACAGTTAAAGCAGGGCACCGCAAGCAAGCGCCTGCAAAAAAGGCAACTCGGGAGAAGGCGATGCCCAGCCGCCTCCGATGCCAAGCAGAATCCTGGGGGTTCCCCGGGGGGGGGGGGGGGGGGGGGGCCCCCCGGGGGGGGGGGGGGGCGCCCGACACCCCGTCCCCGAAAGAGGCCGGCTTCTCTCCAGATGCGTCCTGGCGCACGAGCCAAGCAGGGCGCCCGCTCTCTGGAAAACCACCCAGAGGAGGCGGCGTTGGAGGGGGGGGCGGGCGGGAAGGAAGCGCCCGGCAGGCATCCTCTCGGCCGGCCCGGCCCCTTTCCGCGGAAGGCCGGCCCGAACGGCGTAGGGGAGGCGATTATCCCCGCCTCGGCTCAGTTCCGCCTGCCCGGCTATGGCTGCCTAGCGCGTCGGCTGCCCGGCGCTGGGACATGGGCCAGGCCCGGCTGGGAAGGAGGAGGAAACGGCGGCGACGGCTGCGGAGACCCGAAGCGGTGAGAAGCGAGGGTGGGCGATCGGCGGCTTCGGAGCTCAGCGCAGGGCCCGGCTTGGGAGGCGGACGCCGAGGGGGTCTCCGGGGCTGGAGAGGCGGCAGAGGCCGAAAGGGGCGGCGGCGGCGGGTCTGTCCTCCTTCTTCTTCTCCTCCTCCGCCTCCACGGATGACCTTGATGAGTCACGGAGGGCGCATTCCCACGTTACGGAACTAGGAGTTTTCACGCGGGGAGTGGGGGCCTTGACAGCCCTAAGTTTGAAGCTCCCGCCGGGCGTTGTTGTTTTTATTTTTTTTCCCCCTTTTCTTTCTGGTCTGTACGGGGAGGGTCCCCGCGGCTGTACGCGTGTATAGATCGGCGAGGGGCTGGGTTCACACGATGGGTTTAACCCGGGTGAAGATCGAAGGGCCGTGCGCGCAGGGAGACTCGTCTCACCATCCTTTTTCAGGACTTTCGGGGAGGGGGGAATGTGGTGTGGGAATGCCGCCCACGTGGTTGGATCACACTGGGTCGAGCTGGACCTTCGTTGCGCAAAACCCACTGAACACCCAAGTGGTTGGTTGGTTGGTTTTTTGGGTTTAGCTTTGTTTTTTTTAAAAAAAAAAGAACAACAACAACAACAACAAACGAAGCCATTCTATAAACAGTGAACAATTTGTCCCAGAATTGTAACCAGAGTCCAGCTGTTAAAACATGAACATTTTAATGCTTTATTTATTAATGTGCAACCTCCTTCGATGGCCGTGGTGGGTGGGTGGATGGGTGGGGAGACTTGTGGCTCTCCACTTCATCGTGGCTTGTAGGCGGCTGAGCCTTCTGGAAATTATAGTTTAGCAACATCTGGCTGGCTGGGCTCACAGGTTTCCTGTCACTGCCAGGTGTGCGATCACGTGCAACATACTTGTATACTGACTGTGAGGCGGGGGGCAATTATGACTTCCCGTGGTGTGTATTTGCTGTGCTACGTACACATCCTTCCTTTGTGCAGGAGAACGGTGGAGTGTGGAAGCGCCTGGGAGAAAGCAAGAAAAGATGCTTGCTCACGCCTTAAAATTATGCCCTTATTATAGTTTTGTGAGGCTCTTTTGTAAGCACATTGCGCCTGAATTTTGGACGTGTGTAACCAGACACCGGTCTCTTGGGACTCTCTTTGTTGTCTATAGAAGTAGGAATATGTGATGTTGCGTTTTTATTTTAAGAGAAGATCCGTAGTGGGCGAAGTTATGGTCAAATCCTGAATTAAAATAGCCAGCGGAAACGCCAGTGTTGTGTTAGTGACTGAACAAGCTCGTTTTCTGAGTTCTCACTGGACGCTAAAAAATATTCTAACCCAGCGGTCACCAACTGGCGGTCCGTGGACCACTGGCGGTCCGCGAGAAAATTTTTGGTGATCCGCAGAAAAATTATCTGCATTTTTTTATATTGCACTAAATCAAGGGGTCCTCAAACTACGGCCCCTGGGACGGATACGTGCAATGACCGCTTGTGTTGCTGCAGAGAGTCTCCCCCTTAGGGGTCTTCTTCTGTGGGTCGGAGGGGGACAGAAATGCCGACTTGGGGGTCTGCTTCAGCCTCCTGGTGTGGGGCTTTGGGCGAAGGCTGGAGGGAAGAGCCGCTGGTGGCGAAGAGCCTGAGGGCCTCGTTCCAGTGGGACTGCATCATGGCCTGGAACTGGCTGACCATTGCAGCCCACGGAGCCTCCAGGCGCCTGTACCTGGCCTTGCACTCCCACAGGTCTTCCCTCTGCTTGGAAAACCTGTGCTCCTAGTCCTCAGTGAGGTGCTTCTGGTGAGCCTTCTTCTCCATCAGATCCAATTTGAGCTGAGCTGTTTTGCCAACTCTTTCTCGTGGTGGTTGCTTAGCTCCAACAACTGCTAAGGAGCCCAGGCAGGCAGGCGAGGAGTGGCTGGGAGGGGAGGGACGAGTAGAAGCTGTCGAGGCGCCCCTCAACATGAGTGACATCGAGTTGGCCACGCCCACCCAGTCACATGACCACCTAGCCACGCCCACCCAACTGGTCATTAGGCAGATCATATGAGTGGTCCGCGGGATTTAAAATTATGAATTTAGTGGTCCCTGAAGTCCGAAAGGTTGGTGACCCTTGTTCTAACCCACCAGGCTGAGGTTGTACAGGCAAAGACCTTAACCGGGCTAAAAACCAGGAGAGGGTGAGTTCTAGTCCCACTTTAGAAATGAAATCCACCAGCTTGGTGACTTTGGGCCAAGTCACTCTCTCTCAGACTAACCGACCTCACAGAGTTGTTGTTGTTGTGGGGGAAATTGGGGGGGGGGGAGGAATGGGTATTAGGTATGTTTACTGCCTTGACTTATTTATAAGAAATAATAAAGGTTAGGGTTAGGTTAGGGATGTCATAAACAATTATACACACATAGTTGCATTTGGTTTAAGTTGACTGGCTTAAGTATGTGTGAATCAGTGGTGGGTTCCTCCCGGTTCGGCCCAGTTCGGCCGAGCCGGTAGCGGTGACGATATGACGTCACTGAACCGGTTCTGCAAGCAGTTAAAAGCCTGGTAGACCAGTATCTCTGCTAAATCCTAAAGAATTGTCACATGACCATCAAGCCACGCCCACAAAATAAGCCACGCCCACAGAACTGGTAGTAAAAAAATTAGAACCCGCCTCTATGATAGATAAATGCAAGCAATAAGCTGGTATTCCCCAATTTATCCCTTTTTTGTCAATGCTTTACGACAAATGTAGTTTTAGACAAATGTAGTTTCTACCCCCAGAGATACGAGTAATTCCTGACCGCCGGACTTTGCGTCGGGCCCTAAAAACCCATCTTTTTCGATTAGCCGGGCTGGCTGATTTTATCCTGTTTTTATAATGATACTGATTTAAATTTTAAATTAGAATTTGTAAATACTTTTTAATTATACGAGCCAAATTATTTAATTTATTTTAAAATTATTTTAATTTTTATATATACATGTTTTATTTTGGCTGTTCACCGCCCTGAGTCCGAAAGGAGAAGGGCGGTATACAAGTATAAATAAATAAATAAATAACTAAATAACTAAAATAGAGTACCTGGAAGGGGCCAAATAGGAAAGGCTATGGAAAATAGCAATAATGTTACACTCTTGCTTAGTATTTTAAGCCCCATTTCTCTACCTGTGCAGGTAGTCGTCGACTTACAACCACAGTTGGCACCATTGCTAAATAATAAGCAGGGCCGTCCTTAAGTGAATCACACCCGATTTTACATCTTTTTCTCCCATAGTTTTTAAGTGAAACCAGCTTCTACTGGCTTTGTTTTCAGAGGCCATGTAGGAAGATGGCAGCTGGTGAATACCTGGCCTCAGGTAGCTTCGACCATTGTAATTACACGCTGGTTGCCAAATGCCCAAATTTTGTGATGTGACCACCAGGATGCCATGATGTTCGTAAGTGCAAGGACCAATTGGAAGACACTTTTTCCCCCCCAATGTCGTCGTAACTTCGAACAGTTGCTAAAGTAATGGTTGCAAGATAAGGACTACCTTTATAAAAAAAAAGATTTAGTGGTTCTCCTTCCAAAAATAGTGTGGTCAATCATAAGGTACCCCATGTAGTTGTCTGCTAAATAACAAATTATGCCTTACTTGTGAAGGTATATAAAGTATAGGCCATAAATATGCATGTGTAAAATATGTGAAGTTGTTGGGAGAGTTTGCAGGCCAATGTTTTATGATTATATGCAGTACATATATTTTGGACTGTTTGCATTACAGAGATTTTAAAAGCTATTAACAAATACAATAAATAAGCTTTACTTTAAAGTAGCTACCTGTATATCTAAGGTGAAGAAGTCAATACTATATTACGTCAACAGCCATCACAAAATCTTTACTGATTTGGGATCCAGCTATATTTTTGTCTAAATTGTCCTGTATCTTAGGTACATTTGATTTATCCTGAATAGTGTGCACAGTCCCTTTAAAAAAAAACAAAAAAAAAACAATTTTTACTCCATAATAACAATGACTTAGTCATAGAATCTTTGAGAAAAATATTCTTTTGGAAAGAAAAATAAGATTATTCTAACTCAGAACCTGTGACTGCTGTTAATGCATTGGGAGAAAAGCTTCCAAACACTGAAATTAGTCTGGGCAAACAATATATAAGAAGTTATTTCTTTTCTTTGAAATTGTCAGCTCCCTATTCAGTTTTGTTTTGTTTTTTATAACTTCTATCTCAAGTAACCACTTAGGTTATTTGCTCCTCTGATGTCTGTAGCAGGAATGTTTGTGCAGGCCTAAGTAATGTAACTAGTAAAAAATTAAGTAACAAAAGTCGTAGGAGAAGAAACAGAAAGGAAACATTAACTATTTCTCTGCTGATTAAAAGTGTCAATGTACTGTACAGCTTACGACACAATTGAGCCCAATGTTTACGTTGTTAAAGTGAAAAATTGGTTAAGCAAGCATTGCCTCATTTTACGACTTTTCTTGCCACATTTGTTAAGTGAGTCACTGCGGTTATAAAATTAGTAACACGGTTGTTAAGTGAATCTGGTTTTACTCATGGACTTTGCTTGTCAGAAGGTCGCAAAAAGGGATCGTATGATTCCCGGGACACTGCAACCGTCATAAAACTGAGTCGGTTTTCAAGCATCCAAATGTATATATATATATATTATGTATGTATGTATGTATGTATGTATTTTTCTTCAACCGGGTATTTTCCTACTTAAACCAAGTTTCTCAAATTGCAGCCATAGCTCAGTGAAATCACATCCATTATCCTAGGCTTCTTCAGACACCAAGCATGCATTTTGCTGCCTATTGGGAAATGCAAAATGCATGCTTGCTGTCTGCAGAAGCCTAGGATAGTGGATGTGATTTCACTGAGCAAGGCTTTGTGGATCCAGAAACCCATGTTTATAAGCTTTCAGAAGATCGTAACTCTAAGCCATCTTGGCTTCTGGGAAAAGCTGCAGGGAATACTGGGAACCCTAATTTGAGATGTCTGTCGAACAAATATTCTGTGACTTGTTTCACCTTCATGTTCAATCAGAGAACAAGAAGATAAACAATATTATAAGATATGGGACTTATTTTATCAATGGCTAGATAATAAAACATGGAAATGAAACAGGGATGAGACTATTAGAACATAAGAATGGTAGAAATATACAAAATATAATGTACAAAGTGACGACTGTCGTTGATTGAGGACGAAGAAATGAATGTTATAAGATAAATATTTGAAAATAATTCGTATGAAAAGAGACTAACGAGGATTATACTACAAAGATACTTATTAGATTGGTAATATGAGAAATTAGATAATTAGTAAGCAATGAATATGGTGAGGAAGCACAAAAGATTTGTAACCGACCGACACACTGTTTGTAATTGTATGGATGATGGATTTATGTTTTATGTTTTGTTTTAAAATCAAAAAAATTCAAAAAAAAATAGTGCATCAGCTTGGATTATCGTACGAATGTCTGCGTGTTTTTCCTAGTATCTGTAGTAAGGGGAAGGGCATGCTTATATTTCTTACTTGTGTCAGTGTTTTTAAGAAATAGCATATTTGCAGTGCTTAGGATTAGAAGCCTTTTCCTGTAGCTTACAAATTGCATCAGAGTCAGAGTGAAATGTCTTTAACCTCAGTTCTGTGGTCATTGTGAGTTGGCCATATGTATTTACTAATGCATATAGGTCGTTGCGATTCACTTAACAACCGTGGCAAGAAAGGCCGTGAAATGGGGGCGAAACCCACTTAGCAAATATTTCACTTAACAACAGAAAGTTTGGGTTCAATTGTGGCCATAAGTTGACTACCTGTAGTTAACACAGAATACATAGAGGTCGTTGTAGGTAGCTCTGAAGCATTTTCATTTTATGCATCCTGTATGTCCTTGACTTACAACTGTTCATTTAGTGACCATTCAAAGTGACAATGTCCCTGGAAAAGAGTGACTTACGATCTTTTTTTGTACTTATGACCGTTGGAACATCCCCATGGCCACAGGATCAAAATTCAGACACTTGGCTGCGGACTCATATTTATGACTGTTGCAGTGTCCAGGGTGTGTCCATGCCATGTGATTCCCTTTTGCGACCTTCTGACGAGCAAAGTCCATAGGGAAGGCAGATTCATTTCACAACTGTGTGACTAATTTACCAACTGCACTGATTCACTTAACAACGGTGGCAAGAAAGGCCGTGAAATGGGGGCGAAACTCACTTAACAAATATTTCACTGAGCAACAGAAATTTTGGGCTCCGTTGTCATCGTAAGTTGAGGATTACCCGTAGTTAACGCAGCATGACTGACGCCTTTTGATCTTAATGCTCGCCTTATGTACAGAGCACGGCAGTAACGTTCGTAAAAAGATAGTTAAAAAAACAAGTGTTATGTAACGCGGTAAACCTTGAAGATACGTTTAACAAAGGCGTAAGGTTTCTAGGATACAGAGCCTTTTCATTCGTAATCCGTGTTACGAGCTGGAAAACTCCAAAGAAACGTCTTGTCTCTAAACAAATTAAACAAGGAATGTAGATTTCTGCACCTGTGTGTGTTAGCAGAGGATATAATACGTCTCAGAGAGAGCGTTGTTGAAAAATTTCACTCAATGTTTTTGGGAATGGAGCCTTTTCAACCTAAAATGCTCATTATTGTTAACCTATAGATTCTGCATACTTACAAACCGAACTATACATTCTTCTAAGATGCTTCCAGTTATTGTGCTTTTATAATGATGCGAACGTATCCGGTCAGCTCTTTTATTTAAATAAAACATTGTAGTTGAAAAACCGCATGTGTGGATCTGAATCCACTTTCTTTGCCTTATTTTGCTCTGTTTATAACTTTCGGTCTTCTTACTCTTCTGTATTTTATATTTTGTATTCTGATATGGCCTAATGCAGGGTGTCCACAGAGTGCTTAGATCTGGCTCGTGGGGCCGCCCTGGAAATAGTAAAGGACTTGCCTGCGGTGCCTCTGCCAGCGAAAAAGGAGCTCGGGAGGGCCACGAGCAGTGGTGGGATTCAAAATTTTTTACTACCGGTTCTGTGGGCGTGGCTTGGTGGGCGTGGCAGCGGAAGGATACTGTAAAATCTCCATTCCCTCCCCACTCCAGGGGAAGGTTACGGCAAACTCCCCATTTCCTCCCGATCAGCTGGGACTCGGGAGGCAGAGAATAGATGAGGCAGGGGCCAGCCAGGTGGTTTTTACCGATTCTCCAAACTACTCAAAATTTCCGCTACCGGTTCTCCAGAACTGGTCAGAACCTGCTGAATACCACCTTTGGCCCCGAGGGTTACAGGAAGCCATTCCAGCTGAAAAAGGAGTTCGCGAGCCCGTTTTCACTGGCAGAGTGTTTGGGCCATAGGCACCCCTGACATGAGTGACATCAAGTTGGCCACACCCATCTTTGACCTACCCCAGGCCCCCGAGGTCAAACACAAACCTGATGCAGCCCTCAATGAAATCGAGTTTGACACCCTGGGACTAGGGGTGAAATCCAGCAGGTTCTGACAGGTTCTGGAGAACTGGTAGCGGAAATTTTGAGCAGTTCAGAGAACCGGTAGCGGAAATTTTGAGCAGTTCGGAGAACCGGTAGTGGAAATTTTGAGCAGTTCGGAGAACCGGTAGCGGAAATTTTGAGCAGTTCGGAGAACCGGTAGCGGAAATTTTGAGCAGTTCGGAGAACTGACAAATACCACCTCTGACTGGCCTCAGAGTGGGGTGGGAATGGAGATTTTGCAGTATCCTTTCCCTGCCACCCTCCACCAAGCCACACCACGCCCACCAAGCCACGCCCACAGAACCTGTAGTAAAAAAAATTGGATTTCACCACTGTCGATAAGGTATTGCTATCAGTATATCTGATCAGAGGTTTTGGGGCTTTGTGATTAAGATTTATTTGGAATCTTTTCTTTTTCAGAAAACAGCGACTGAACTTAAAGCGTCCCTTTGAGGAGACAACCGTAATATATTAACATGCCTACCTTGGCTTCTGCACCTAAAGAACTCTATCTCTGCACTTCGTTGAAAGACCTGAATAAAAAGACCGAAGTAAAACCGGAGAAAACAAGCACTAAGAAGTATGGATGTTTATACGCAACTAGTATATTTATTTAACAAATGTTCACTTGACGGTAGGGATTGAGGGACTGTCCTTCTTCGCGGATCATTTAAATTATTCTTGCTGTTTAGAAGGCTTTTGTCACTGAATTTTTGTACTCGATAAGTTATATTTTATTTATTTTCATTTATAAAATTTATACGGCTTATTCTCAATGACTCTGGGCGACTTATTAAAAAAATAAATCCCAGGCACACTCAGTGTTTTGTGGATCATCATAGACTTTTCTACATACTGTAAATACCATTTCTGGGGTCTTTTTTATAGCATTGCCGAGAACTGTTAAGACTATCTTAAAATGTGCATCCCTTCCCATATGAAATTAAGATTCCTTCCTGACTGAAGGCTGATTCATTTTCTAAAAGCTCCTTCAATTCTTCCTTGAAAGGAAGAACTGAATTCAGCACACGCTGTGTCCCTTCTAATATAATTATTTTGCTCTTTAATTCCTATGCGGTACTCCTTAGGAAAAAGGCCAACATTTTACCAGGGAGCGAATGCGATAGAATTCACCCAGATTTAAACTTGCAGTGGATTGTGTTATAAATGATTAATGGTTATTGTATTTAAAGTATCAGCATAGAGCCTATCTGTTTGGCAGCAGTGACAGAAGAAAATTGAACGAAAGCAGATCAGAAAAGCCAAATGGATGGCTTTTATTAGATAAATCATTTTGTTCCGGCTTGAAAACAGTTTTCTTACTGCTTTCTGCAAGCAAGGGTTGTTGTTGTTTTTTAAAGTGTGTATTTGCAGAAAGCAATGCCAGCTTTTGTGACTTCCATTCTTTGCTTCAATTTCAAGTTATGTCCAGAGTGCTGTTAAGATTTTCAAGGCAGCGGAAGAATGCCGGTTGGATAGAGATGAAGAGAAGGCCTATGTACTTTACATGAAATATGTCACTGTATATAATCTTATTAAAAAGAGGACCGACTTCAAACATCAGCAAGTATGTGTTCGGTTACAAATGCCTTTATACATTTCGAGAGATCTTAAGAATTGTGCTGAAGTTTTAAAAGGGCTGAAGGAAGGATACCGAAACACCTGAGCTGAGTTGCTTGATCGGCAGAGGCATTTAAAAGGGAAAAAAAAGTCTCTGCCGATCAGGCAGCTCAGCTTGGATCGTCAGAGGCATTTAAAAGAAAAAAAAGTCTCTGCCAATCAGGCAACTCAAGTGGGATCGTCAGAGCCTTTTGAAAGCATTTTTTTTTACAAAAAAACATGGTTTTAAAAGTAAAAAAAAAATTGGCCATGCCCACCCGGTCACATTACCCCACCACCACCACCAAGCCACGCCCACAGAACCAGTAGTAACAAATTTTGGATTTCACCACTCAGTCAGTCTATATATATTTTGGTCCCATTTGTTCATAATTGTAGTGTTTTTCTTGATCCATAAAACTTCTGTTTTGGGGCTCTTCATAGGTTAAAGTTAGAATGCAAGAATTCCAGCAATTGCCTTGATTTCATAGAAACAGAGAAAAACTATACAACTATTTATTGAGGTTTAAAACGGAAGAGGAAATAGTAAAGGAAACTATGATAATTTGGGCAAAAAGTTTCAGCTATACCATAGAACTAGACAAGTGGGAAAAATTGTGGGGGGGGGGGGAATTATAAATTGACAATGTCGGCAGCATATATCTCTTATATAAGTTTTATATAAAATGTTTTATAGATGGCATCTAGCACCAGCAAGACTAGCAAAAATGTTTCCAAATAGATCATCAGAATGCTGGAGGTGCAAACAGATACAGGGAACATATTACCACATGTGGTGGACCTGTCCTCCCCTTTGAGGTTTTGTTTGTTTACTTTTGCTTTCTTTTTAATTTATTTATTCAAATCATTTTGTTATTTTTTATTTATTTATTTTTTTGTCGGATGATAGAAATGTGTTTATCCCAAGCATGTTTCAACTAGTTATTGATGATTTCAAATACATACATACACACACACACACGCGTTAAAAGAGCAAAACCCTGGTTATTTTCAATGCAAAGGAGAGGATGCACCTGAAGGCAGGGCCGTATGTATCTCTTGATAGTTTTGGTCACAGCATATATTAGACTGTGGGGCAAGTCACAAAAGTAGTCATTGATACGTCTTCTAATTTCAGGACTACTTTCATTCATTACTTGGACCAACCAATATCAAAAAGGCTATTGAAGAAGCTGAACAACTTTCAGAGAGTCTTAAGCTCAGGTAGGCTTTTAAAAGCATTAAGGGTTAATTGGTGTATTCTACAAGTTTAGTTCATGTATTTATCTGTTAGTCACAGTGGGGGTATTTTTCCTATAGCAACTGCCAACCCTCTTTAATTCAATTTCCATTCGAGCTGCTGCTGCTATTTATTTTACCTAGTCTTGTTCACATTTTTATTACTATGAAATCTATTTGCCTTCATGTGAACATATAATTTAAGAAAGGGAATCAATTCTAAACAGTCTGTGTTTAAAAAGCCACACTTGCCATGCTGCATAATGCTTGGGGGGGAAAATGTCTCCTTTAATTAGATATGAAGAAGCAGAAGTGCGAAAAAAACTGGAGGAGAAAGAAAGACAAGAGGAACAGCAGCAGAAAAAACAAGAATTAAAAGACGATGCTAAAACCTCTTCGGAAATATCAACGGATCCCAACGGGAAAAATCAGCTGGTAATTCAGCCACCCTTTATCCCTCTCATATGTTTCTGCTCTACGCCATTTTTAAAAAGCACAACTCATTGTAGAAAAGGAAGCTATTAAAAAAAATATGGCTAAGTCAGATTGATTGATACGACAAATACGACTTGCAAGGTTGAGAACGGAGTCTGATATTTAAGTTAAAATTTGGCATTCCTAGATTATGGAAGCTGAACACCAATCCATCTGGAGAGTATCAGATTCAGAAATTCTAAACTTAAGAAAATCCCATTATGACTTAACCTGCATGATGGTAGACACTTTTGGTAGACTGGTTCATCGTGAATACACATTTCTGTTGATTCCCTTTGATTGTGTGAAAATGCTATTGAATGCATCTGAAAATGATGTTGAATCCTTTTTATTGATATATTATCCATGTTATCATCCTCTTTTAACGACCCCATTATCCCTTGTGGGGTAGAGTCTGGGCAACTGAATGGAGCTGAGTATTTTACTGGCCGGATGCCCTTCCTTTCACCAATGCCGAGTTTTATTCAGCAGATACATTCTCAGTTATATATTATCCATGTTATATAGCCAGAAAATCATTAGTTGGAAAATGTCATATGATGGTTAAGTCCTGTCCTTATTAAAGCCTCCATGTCAACTCTATTTACTATTGAACTCAAACCATGAATTCTGTTCACCAGTGCATGGATGCTTGCAATACCATTTGATACTATTCAGCTAAACGCTGTACATTCAACCAAGGGAAAGTCTAAATATCCAGTTCGGATAGGAACTTTTTCCAATAGAATTCAAACGAGGCATTAGTTATGTTGCATTATGCTACCGTGTTTCCTTGAAAATAAGACCCAGTCTTATATGTTTTTTGAACCCTGAAATAAGTACTTGGCCTTATTGCCATGCCCTCAAAAGCCCGATTGGACTTATTATCAGGGGATGTCTTATTTTGGGGGAAACTGTAGAAATATTTTGATGCAAACTATACAGCATTGATTCGTGGTGTTTAAGGAACATGGTGTTTGCAAGACAGAGAAAAGGATAAAAACAAAATATTTGTTGTTAGTTGCGAAGTCGTGTCCAACCCATCGCGACCCCATGGACAACGTTCCTCCAGGCCTTCCTGTCCTCTACCATCCTCTGGAGTCCATTTAAGCTCACGCCGGCTGCTTCAGTGACTCCATCCAGCCACCTTGTTCTCTCTCGTCCCCTTCGTCTTTTGCCCTCAATCGTTCCCAGCATTAGGCTCTTCTCCACCAGTGAGTCCTTCCTTCTCATTAGGTGGCCAAATAGGGTGGCCAAAGAAACTCAAAGTATTTGAGTTTCATCTTCAGGATCTGGCCTTCTAAAGAGCAGTCAGGGTTGATCTCCTCTAGGACTGACCGGTTTGATTGCCTTGCAGTCTACGGGACTCGCAGGAGTCTTCTCTAGCACCATAGTTCAAAGGCCTCCATTCTTTGGCACACAGCCTTTCTTATGGTCCAACTTTCACAGCCATACATTGCAACTGGGAAAACAAAATATAGTCTTCTGCAATCAACTTTACGGGGTGAACCAGGAAGAAAAACCTGGTCTAAATCCATCTCTTTATTTTCTTGTTCTTGATACTAATTGTATTATTTGGCTCCTTGAGTTAAGAACCTCAGTTTTCATGTGTTCTTGAGTTATAGACCCAATTAATGGAGACTCTTTATCAGGATTTTTTTTTAAATTTGATTTATATGCCGCCCTTCTCCAGAGACTCAGGGCGGCTTACAATGCGTTAAGCAATAGCCTTCATACTTTTTGTATATTTATACAAAATCAGCTTATTGCCCCCACAAACTGGGTCCTCAATTTACCTACCTTAGAAAGGATGGAAGGCTGAGTCAACCTTGAGCCTTGGTGAGATTCGAACCTGCAATAATTGCAGGCAGCTGTGTTAATAACAGGGTGCTTTAGACCACTGTACTATCCAAGGCTCTTTATGCATAACAATTAAGTCTGGGGGAAAAACACCACTTCAGGTGCCTTTTTTTCTGACCTACTAAACCTATTTTTAATGCCGAAATAATGCAGGTCAACGGAGACAAGAAAAATGTGGCAGACAAGAAGGATTCTCCTGAAAAGGGTAAGCATCGTTTCTTAATCGATCCTTAAAAAGTAGGGACCACAAGCAAAAGATGTTCAAGAGACATATTTTGGAGAAACATCTTAGATCTCTGATAGCCCCAAAAAGTTGGTGACTTCCCCTGGGGAAGGAAATATCCATCCCTTTGTGATTTAGACTGAGATTTCTTTCACAAGATCAACCCCCGAGAGCTATTTTGCTATAGCAGCAAGGATTTTGATTTCCATACAGCCATGGAAAACAGGAGAAACTCATGAGTTCCACCGTGTACTCTCAAAATGTCTGTTTAAGAGATTTCTTCTGCCATTCGTAACGCCTTCCTTGGGCCCAATGGTGGGATTCAGCCAGTTTGGACGAACCGATAGTTAAATTGCTGGCTGGCTCCACCCCTTCCTGTCCCGCCCCTTCCAGGAGTCCCCCCGCAGCCCGTTTTCACTCCCAAGAGGCTGCAAGGAGGTCTACTAGGCCCAAAACGGGGCACAGGAGGGTGGCATGTGTGGTCCCCGTCCCCCCCCCGCAGCCCGTTTTTGCTCCCAGGGGGGTGTAGGAGGCTGAGTGCTGTCTGTCACACCCCCTGGCCACGCCCACCCAGCCAGTCATTAGGACAGAGAACTGATTGTTAAATTATTTGAATCCCACCACTGCTTTCGCCATTATTCCTTGATCAGGATCACACTTCTTCCAGTCCTTGGGTGATGAGAGAAGATCATTTTCTTTTCTTTCTTTTTTCTTTTCTATTTCTATGGCTGTAGAAGGCATAGTGATGTCAGTAGTGGAGGAATGGACTGAACGAATGTTTTGGCCTATTTTCAGAGTTGGCTTTTTTGAAACTTGGGTTGTTGTTTTTTTTAAAGGTAATAGAAGCTTACCAAACCTATCGAAAGATCAGCATTCCTATTCTGCTTCTATTTTTGGACCTCCCCATGCATTCCCATGCCTACACCAAGTTTCGATGGTGTGTACGCTGCTGACCTTTGAAAATTCAGGGTGGAAAGCTTTTGAGATACAAAACAAATACCGTATAATCCTCAGAACCCCAGTTCCAACTTTACGTTCGATTTACAAGTTTTTAATTATTTGTCCTTAGCCAATCATGTCAACTTGTAGCCAGTTTTAATAGTTATTTTCTCCAGTGGAAAACTAGTGACTGTTGCCAAAAGGAATGCCGAGTCATATTATGAATAAAACTATGCTGTTTATTTCATGGAGGAAATTCGTAACTCATTGCAAAATGTTAAGATCTCGTCGTTTTCAAAGTCCTTTATTGAAACCTGCCTGCCTTTGATTAGTTTTGGTAAATTATTTTTCTGTCTCTTAAAGGAACAATCACCGCTGAGAAGCTGTTTACAATGATGATGGATAAAAGCATCAAGGTTATGATTATGGATGCCCGGTGCTTAAAGGATTACCAAGAATCTTGTATTATAAATTCTGTTTGTGTTCCAGAAGAAGCGATCTCTCCTGGGTATGGAACAAACTTTTTCTGATCGATCCTAAGACTGCAGAATGCTGAATAGCTTACCAGGGATCAAGCAGAGAATAAAGGAAATGTAAACTGGGATCATTTATTTGCTTGACCACAAAGTACAAATAGTAGTTTTAAAAGTTTTCTTTTTAAAAGAATGCTTAATTAGCCTGTAGAACTTTTGGCCATGCGATGTTGTCAGGGTAATGATGATTTAATAGCCGACCAGCTGCTGTAATATTGTAATGCTGATGCAATGGTAGGAATGAGTCAGTGGGGTTATTTGACTGTTACCACTTTAAGAGTCTGTATTATAAGAGAGACTCTGTTGGGGCGTATCTCTCTCTCCGGGTGTGCTTCCCTGCTGTAGTTGCTGATTGATTGATTGACCTTTGCCTACTACCTGTATGTATATGCTTTGTAGAGATAAACCACTATTTATTATTACAAATCTCTGTCTGATGTATTTGCTCCTGGGTAGTCTCGAGTAGTCAGACTGTGCGCATTCTGACAGATGTGATGGTCAACCAGTAGTCAATGCATATATTCAGAACGCCAAAGAAACTCTTGAGTTGCATTCATACAGATAGTGGTACAGGTCGTTCTCGACTTACAACCAAAATGGAGCATTCTATTATGGTTGTAAGTCATAATGGTCATAAAGCAGATGACCCATGCAACCCACCAGATTTTCCAACCTTTATTTGTGGTAGTTGTTAAAGAGAACCACTGCAGTCCTTAAGTGAATCCAAATCGTTAAGCACACCCGTTCTTTCTGTATTCAGAATGTCAAGGGCGTTCTTGAGCCGCATTCGTGGCTCTGTGCCCGATGACTGGCCAACTGTACCTTCGACAATAATCCTGTTTTCTTGTTTTCTAATTTTGTGGACGGCATCAAACTTCAGAGTCACCGCTAACAAGATTGAAGCTAAACTGCCAGACCCTTCGAAGGAGCCATGGAAAGACAGGGTCCAGGTTGATTATGTTGTCTTGCTGGACTGGTTCAGTTCAGCAAAGGACCTACAATTAGGCACAACTTTGCGGAGCCTCAAAGACGCACTTTTCAAGGTGGGCAAGTCCAGGTTTACAGTTGCCTATATGAGCTTGATAGATGGGGAACCCACTGTCACAGCTGGGAGGAGGGTTCAAGCAGGGAATTAGCCTGGACTCGTTACGTAAACACAAGAGGCCAAGGTCTGTCTGTCTGTCTCTGTCTCTCTCTCTCTCTCTCTCTCTCTCTCTCTCTCTCTCTCTCTCTCTCACACACACACACACACACACACACACACACACACACCAATGCCTTTGAGGCTTATCTGGTCTTTCCGAGGCAAAAACTGCCATTTCCTAGGCAAAAGCTGAATTTCTGGGGAAATTCATGTAAAATAGGCATACAACAATGAAGAAGCTAGTTTGAACTCCATCTACGTGGGTTCAGTTCAGTGGTGGGATTCAGCCGGTTCAGGCGAACCGGTAGTAGCGAAACATGCACACGTTCACATGTGCAAACCAGCAGGGAAGGTAAGTGAATCCCACCCCTGGTTCAGTTGTTTGAGCCTCGCAGGAAAATGACTGATCGATTTCAGGCTTTCTAACAAGACATCTTTTTCACTGAATGCAGGGAAAAAAAATCATGGCACTTAGCTTCCCCATATACGTAGGCATTAAGTAGATTATATGAGTGAATTAGAGAAGAAACCCTATTTCGTTACTTTGATACAAGAAAAAGAATAATTAAAACCCGGCTCAAAAAAATTACCTTATGCTGCTCTCCCTTTATAAATTCACAGCAAGATTGTTGCAAGGCTTGAGCTGATATTTTAACGTTCTAAACAATGCATATTTATTCACAGCGTTCCCTAAGGACGTCAGAGTCGTCGTAATTTTGCATTGCCCATCACTTTCATATCAACCAATATTCGTTGCGGGAAATTGAATTGGGGAAAAAGTTTTCCACCTTCATATAATATCTCTGGAACAACTTGCTTCCAGAAATTGTGAATGCTCCAACACTGGAAGTCTTGAAGAAGAGATTGGATAACCATTTGTCTGAAGTGGTGTAGGGTTTCCTGCCTAAGCAGGGGGTTGGACTAGAAGACCTCCAAGGTCCCTTCCAACTCTGTTATTCTAAATTCTCTCATTCAGCCCCAGTACCTGGGCATCCTCTTGCTTTTGGTCAAGTATTTTTTTTTTGCCTTTCGTTTTCAGTGGGAAAGTAAAGCTGTGCTACGGAATGAGCCTTTGGTCCTAGACGGAGGTTACGAGAACTGGCTGCTTTGTTATCCCCAGTACACAACCAACGCCAAAGTGGCTCTGCCCCAGCGTAGCCAGAACGAGAAGATTTCTGTCTCTTGTAAGTAGACAAAGCTTTTTTATTTTATTTTTAATCTGGGAGGTTTTCGAATCCGTTCTGCAAGCCCAAGGACAATTAGAGGTAGTCCTCGACTTACGGGGGATGTAGTTCAGCCACAATGCATTTCATACATTGTGAAAATTCAGCAGTTGGGAAGCTGCGATTTAGGGTTCCGCGTGTTGTGTGACTCTATTTGGCTTATGTCACCAACGATGGTTAAACTGAAACGCAGTTCAGGACAATATGTAGACGTTGTCTTTTTAAATATTGGCCAGGTTCATGCAGATACACCTGTAGGTAGCGCTGTGGCATGTTGTTCTGACCGAGGCTTCACCAAGAAGCACGAAGCAGAATCCTGGTCCCGGAAAAAAAAACCCTTTATTAAACAAACAGTGAATTCCTCTCATTCACCTTCAGCAAAGTCTTTTCAAGGGAGAATTTACAGTCACAGACTTTATCTGGCTTGGAGAGCTGCCAGGCCGATATCTTCGAAACTTGGCAAAGAGTCTCGGAGAGTCACAAACCAATTAAGCGAACTAATTTTCTCCTGCAAACTCCACTCCCCTTTCGCTCCTCTTTTATTCCCTCTGGGAGGGGCCATCCATCGTCCACCTGTGGCCTTACTCCCAAGTCGACCCTTGTTCTTTAGCTGTTCCCTTCGTCTGGCAACTCTGTGCATGTCCACACCGGGAACAGGCTCCAGCTGTTCTTCTGCCTCACTGATGTCTGACTCCGAAGGCAGCTGATAACTGTTAGACGGCCCTGGCCCCCCTCTCTGCCTCCGACGCAGAGCCCTCATCAGAGCCTTCTCCGGACTCCAGGACTGGCCCATGTTCCTCCCCAACCTCCTCACTGCCCGACTCTGCTGCCAGCTCTGCTGGCGGGCCACAACACATGTATTACTTTGTGTATGCGTTTGTTGTTGTGTGTCTTTGACTCAAAGGGCTAGTCCCTGCAGTTTTCTCAGTAAGATTTCAAAAAGTGGTTTGACTTCTGTGGAACAACTTGCTTCCAGAAGTTGTAAATGCTCCAACACTGGAAGTTTTTAAGAAGAGATTAGATACCCATTTGTCTGAAGTGGTGTAGGGTTTCCTGCCTAAGCAGGGGGTTGGACTAGAAGACCTCCAAGGTCCCTTCCAACTCTGTTATTCTATGTATTCTTCTTCCTAGGGCTGAGAGAGAGAGTGACTGGCCCAAAGTCACCTAAGGCTTTATGCTTAAGGCTGGACAAAAACTCATCAATTCCTGGTTTCTGGCCCAGTGCCTTAACCAGTATGCTAAAATGGCCCTATATATAGCACATCAGAAGTCTAGAGCATATGCCTCTTAATATTTAGCATCTTCCCATTTGTATATTTGTTTCAGTGGACTTTACTTACCCATCATTGGAAGAGCCAGCTCCAGCTCCCCCACCTGTTGTCTATGTCAAACCCTCCGTGGTAGAAGCACCTGAAAAATCGGACATTGCAAGAGAGCAGGAGAAGAAAACGGATGTGCTCCGATCGCTAATTCCTAGCGGAACCATTGCTGCTGCTCCAACTGGCATTCTCAGTCAGCCAATCTCATCCATGAAGGTTATTCCTCAGGTGAGCGCAGATGCAACAGCTGCCCAAAAAGCCAACACAGTTCTGGGCTGCATAAACAGAGGGATAGAATCAAGATCGCGTGAAGTGTTAATACCACTTTATAAGGCCTTGGTAAGGCCACACTTGGAATCCTGCATTCAGTTTTGGTCGCCACGATGTAAAAAAGATGTGGAGACTCTGGAAAGAGTGCAGAGAAGAGCTACAAAGATGATTAGGGGACTGGAGGCTAAAACATATGAAGAACGGTTGCAGGAAATGGGTATGTCTAGTCTGATGAAAAGAAGGACTAGGGGAGACATGATAACAGTCTTCCAATATCTCAATATCTATTTTTTTTTTTTAAACTCTGGCCAAACTGCTCCTTTTCATTCTTTTTCTTTGGATTCAGGTTGATCGTAGCAAGAAACCCTCGGCCAAAATTCCAGACGACCAAAAGGCAAAGGCCGAAAGCCCAGCGATTGTTAAGCCGTTAAATTCCAACGGGAAACTGATTCCGGATCGTTCCACGAAGCCATCGCTGGATACGAAGCCCAGCCTAACGGACGAAGAGAGGAGCCCCGCGCATGCGAGGAAAGCAACTGCGGTAGAAAAAAAAGAAGGAGAAAAAGAAGAACCAGAAGAGCAGAGAGAGATCCAGAGACAGGAAAGGGCAGAAAAGAGAGCCAGGGAGGACCAGGGAGACTGGGAAGGCAGAGAAAAAAATCTCCAGAGGTTTCAAGAAGATCAAGAGAAGAAAGAGAAAGAACAGGCCGCCAAAGGGGTCGATCGAAAACACGATCTGGAGAAAGTCCCCAGAGATTCAGCTGACGTGAAAAAGAAAAGTATCGCTAGGAGCGAAAGCCCTGAAATGAAGACAGCTGACCTTGACAAAAATACGGCCAGCGAAAAGGAGAAAATGGTCTGGACCCCCGAAACACAGAGGCGCAGATTTGCAGAGGAATCCCAAGGGCCTTTGAGGGGGGACTCTGGCTTGAACAAGGTAAGCGGCCCAGCTGGCACCTGAGAGTGGCAGAGAAACTTGGCAGCTGTGGTTTTTCCCCAGCCCTGGCTTGGAACAGTGGAGGGAGGCTGTACCAGGGGTGGGGCTGCTGGGAGTTCGTAGGGGTTCGAGAGAACCTCTAGCTAAGATTCTGTGCAGTTCGGAGAATCCCCAAATCCCACTCCTGGCTGGCCCCACCCACTCTGCCCCTCCCAGGAGTTCCCACGCGGCCCATTTTCGATGTAGGTAAGAGCAGGGCATGCGCGGAGGCTTGGGAAGGGCGAAAAACGGGCCTACCGGAAATTTGGGAAGGCCGGAAACAGGCCCGTTTCCAGCCTCCAGAGGGCCTCCGGAGCCTGAGGAGGCCGTTTTTGCCCTTCCGGAGCCTCAAGAAAAGCCTTCGGAGTCCAGGGAGGGCAAAAAGCCCCCACCCTACCCCGCCGTGGTGCAGGAGGCCGACCAGGCCACGCCCACCCAGTAACCGGGCAGACAACCCCTTGCTATAATTTTTGAAGCCCACCGCTGGGCTGTGCAGAGATAAAACCCCACTATAAAACCGACCCACCCACCCTTATGACAACAGTCGGACCAGTCCCTTGATGAACTCCCTATCACTCTGAGGTCCCCAGCAGAACCAGGTCTTGCAAAAGAGTGTTTCTGACATGATCCTTATTTGCTGTAACAGGCTGTAGATTCTGATTCTCAAGGATCAGTGCTTTGCATAATTCTGAATATGCAGGTCTAGCATTCAGTTCAGGGTTTTAAAGACCAGGTGGTCGAACCAGAGCTATGTCTCCTTCGATCATGGTCACGAAAGGCATTCTTGCATTTCTTATATAAGGGTACACAGTAAGTCTCCAAATAGATTTTTAAAATCAGACCTCTGAGGCAGATCAAGTTGGTCAGCACATCCAGCTTCCTGTTTCTCTGTGTTCCCATTGATAAAGCAGATTCCATGATCTCGCCTTGTCTGGCAGAGATCATTTCATACTGCAGATCAAAAAAAAAAAGCAGAGGAAAGCTCCCCACCTAGAGATCCATTCTTCTCCCAAACAAACATTGCTTGCAAATGAATGGCTCAAATGCATTTTGTATGCTGTTAGACAGAACATAATTAGGCAAACTGCCAAAGGCTTTTCTTGGCAACAGTTCAGGAACAGAAGACGCTGACAAGAAAGAAATACATCCAAACACAAAGCAAATCTCTCAACGGTTGTTTTCCAGCAAAGAGCCCAAGAGCTGTTGCTGGTCTTTTAAGCCTTATGGGAGGGGCCAATCATCTCTTGACCCTACTCCCGAGTCGTCCTCTCTGCTTTAGCTGCTCTTGCCTTCTGGCAGCTCCTCTCATGCATGCACTAGGAACAGGCTCCTTCTGTTCCTCTGCCTCTCTACTGTCAGCCTCTGGAGGCTCCGAAATCTGCACATCACTCCCCGATGGCCCTGGCCCCATCTCTGCCTCTGATGCAGAGCCCTCATCCGGGCCTTCCCCAGCCTCCAGGTCTGGCCCATGTTCTTCCTCAGCCTCATCGCTGTCCGACTCCGCTGCCAGCTCTGCAGGTTGCTGGCGGACCACAACAACCGGTCTGAACCGGCGGCAGCCCACCACTGCTGAGAAGTGATGCAGTATGTTATCTTGACAGGGTTTAATCTCTTTTTTTTGTGGGGGGGTGTATTTTATTTTTAGTCCCAACGAGAGCCGCTAACCAGAGCCCGGAGTGAGGAGATGGGCAGGATCATCCCAGGATTGCCTCATGGCTGGGCCAAGGTCAGTGCAACCTTTAAGCTCAAGTAGAACTTCTAAGTACCCCAAGTGGTTCGGTCACAAATCAAGGAAGGACCAACCAATCACCTCTACGTATTTTACTCATCCGCAAATGATCAGTTGTAGAAATCTGGCTTAACTTTTCCCTCCCTTTTTTTTATTTTTGTGCTGTTCTCTTCTGGGCATGCCCTTTGAAGTTTCTGGATACAGTCACTGGGACTTTTCGGTACTACCATTCGCCCACCAATTCAGTCCACATGTACCCACCGGAAATGACTCCCTCGGTTACTCCACCCACTACTCCACCGACTCATAAGCCAAAGCCTCCGTCTACCGATCTGCGGGACAGGGAACACTCCAAACTGAAGCGGTCGTACTCTTCCCCAGACATCACTCAGGCTCTGCAAGAGGAAGAGAAGAAGATGGTCCCTACTCCGACTGTTAATCGCGAGAATAAGTACGTTGCTTATCCATTTCCTTTATTCTGCGGTTGGTGGGATAAAAGAAGGAATAAAAGCTTTTTTCCTACCTGAACCTGTCTGAAATATGTAGGAATGAGTCTCCTGCGTGATTTTCTAAACTTTTAAGACCTGTGGACTTCAACTCCCAGAATTCCCCAGTCAGATATGCTACCGTGTTTCCCCGAAAATAAGACCCTGTCTTATAATTTTTTTTGAACCCCGAAATAAGAGCTTGGCCTTATTTTCGGGGAGGTCTTATTTTGGGGCACGTGGAGCAAGACGGGGATCCTCTTGCTGTCTTACCTGATTTCCAGTTCTGTCTTTCTAACCCTAACCAGAGGAAATGACAGGGACCAGCTGCGCATGCGTTTAAATATTTTCAGGGAGGGCTTATTTTTTGGGGTGGGTTTATTTTCAGGGGAGGGCTTATTTTCAGAGAAACACGGTATGCTATGCTGGCTGTGGAATTCTGGGAATTGAAGTTCACAGGTCTTAAAGGTGCCAAGGTTAAGAACCTCGGTTCTTAACAGAAACCCTTGACTGCCTCCCACCGGCCAATACGCTCTCACAGAAAGGGACTCCTCAGGGTGCCGTCAGCCAAACAATGTCGACTGGCGGCCCGCAGGGGGAGACCCTTCTCTGTGGGGGCACCTGCCCTCTGGAATGAATTGCCCCCGGAGATACGTATGATCCCCGAGCTACGTACCTTTTGCCGTGCCCTTAAGATTTTACTGTTTCAACAGGCTGGGCTGGCTTAAATAACGTATTTTAATGGGTGTTTTAGTTGTTTAGTTTTTAATATGAGGGCCAAATTATTTAATATGTTTTAAACTGTTTTTAAATTTTATGGAGATATGTTGTTTTATTGTGGCTGTGCACCGCCCTGAGTCCCTCAGGAGAAGAGCGGTATAAACATTTAAATAATTAATTAATTAATTAATAATCAGACATTTTAAAAACCTTTATTCCCCTCACGATCCTTATTTCCTGATTTTATTTTATGTCATTTCATTTCATTTCATTTCTTTGTGACTGATTGCCTACCTACTTGGCACCACCTGACAACAGGCAAAAGTCTGTTTTTACAGCTCTTCGATGGGAAAAGGCATCTGATATAACTTTTTTTCCCCTCCCTCTACAGACCTGTGTGCTATCCAAAAACAGAAATTTCCAGGCTTTCGGCCTCACAGATCCGCCATCTGAATCCCGTGTTTGGTGGGATGGGACCGGCCCTGACTGGCCTTCGTAATTTGGGAAACACTTGCTATATGAATTCAGTGCTCCAGTGTTTGTGCAATACCCCTCACCTGGCTGATTATTTCAACAGGAACTGCTATCACGAAGATATCAACCGGTAATTTCGGCTTCTCCTGAACCCTCGTTTGAATGCAAACATGGTTACCGTGAATTATTTCCTTAATGGCATGATTACCCATAAGTAGTTGTCTTAAACTTGTAGATGACTCTGTTCTGATTGGTTCTAGGCTTCCCAAAAGCACGAAGCCAACTCCTCGTCCCGATAAAACCCCTTTTATTTTGTTTAAAGGGAATTCCTCTCCAGCAAAGTCCCGGCCAACAGTCTTTCTAGAGATTTCACAACTACAGACCTTTATCAGGCTTGGAAAGCTGCCAGGCCGATATCTTCCAAACACCACTCTGTAGCAGACAATACTTGGCAAGAAGTCAGGAACAGATCTTCGCTCAAATGAATTGAACCAATTGTCTCCTGCAAACTTCCCTCCCCTTTCGCTCCTCTTTATTCCCTATGGGAGGGGCCATTCACCGTCCATCTGTGGCTTTACTCCTGAGTCGACCCTTGTTCCTTAGCTGTTCCCTTCTCCTGGCAGCTCTGTGCATGCACCCCTCAGGAACAGGCTCCAGCTGTTCTTCTGCCCCACTGATGTCCAACTCCGAAGGCAGCTGGCAACTGTCAGACGGCCCTGGCCCCCTCTCTGCCTCCGACGCAGAGCCCTCATCAGAGCGTTCCCCAGACTCCAGGACTGGCCCATGTTCCTCCCCAACTTCCTCACTATCTGAGTCTGCCACCAGCTCCACTGGCGGGCCACAACAGACTCTTGATAGATCCCTCTGCTCCTCTTTCCCCAATACTCCTTTTCGTAAATGTCAGTCGTTCACGTTTGCAGGTCTAACTTTTTGGGGTACAAAGGAGAAGTAGCTGAGGAGTTTGGCATCATAATGAAAGCTCTCTGGACCGGGCAGTACAGATACATCAGCCCCAAAGACTTCAAAATCACCATTGGGAAGATCAACGAGCAGTTTTCTGGGTACAGCCAGCAAGATTCTCAAGAGCTACTCTTGTTCTTAATGGACGGCCTCCACGAAGACTTAAATAAAGTAAGGTTTCCATTTTTAAATATTTCTCATTGAAGTACTGTATAGCACTAAAAAAAAGAAGAAGAAAAGGAGAGAAGGTGCTTTTCACCCAAAGTTTCCAATCTTCTATCCCTCTTAGAAAAAAATGGTAGTGTTGGTTTTTTGTTTTGTTTAAAAAAAAAAAAAGAGGCAGGTGTTATCCGGTGCAGAAAATAAACCAAGTTGAAAACAGGCAGCTTCTAGGGTTTTGCATGAGCAATAAGAAACAGAAAAACGTCCCCATGTTGTCCCAAAGTTGCTTTTTCAAGAGGTAACTGGACTTTCTGGTTTTTCTTTGAACACATTTTGCTTCTCATCCAGGAAGCTTCTTCAGCTCTTCTTTTTGGATGAGAAGAGAAACATCTTCAAAGAAAAAAACCCAGAAAGTCCAGTTTCTTCTTGAAAAAGCACCTTTGGGACAACCATGACCTGGATAACGGAGAATCTCCATAGACCTTCTCCACATTGGCTGGGGAATTCTCAAGAGTTGAAGTCCATAAGTCTTAAATGTTGCCAGATTGGACACCCTGGTTTAGAAGAAGAAGATGAAAATATTATCAAAGTCTGTGCATTGTGTTTTTAGAATGAAGTATCTATGTATGTTCTCAATCTCCATCTTTCCATAATAAATAAATTATGAGAATCGTAAATAATAATAAATGATGAATGTTGTGGCTTCCTATCCAAAACACACCTTGCAATGCTTCAAGTGGGTATTGATAAGTTTTGTCATGCCCCCGTCAGAGTCTGAATCCGAGGAGGAAGACAAACAGCTGATGAGCAGGGGAGAGTAGAACAACGGAGAGGGGGTTCAGATTGAAGACCAAGGCCCACCCTCCTCATCCTAGGGCATGCAAGGAAGAATGGAAAAGAGACCAATGTGGATTGCATGGCTTACAAGGGAGGAAAGGGCCCTGATTCTCTTCACAAGGGACACCTGGGGATGGAGTTTAAAGGAGAGGCAAATGGGAGGGGCAGTTGTTGGGAACAAACACTGAGTTCATCTTGTGTTAACTGCTTTATCTGAGTTCCTGGCATCCTCCCAACTGGTTTGGTTTACTGCCGTGCTACTTCACTTCTGGAACTCCTTATCTTGCTTGCCCTTCCGGATGAATTACCTTATCTTGCCTTGTTGGATTTATAGTTGGAAGTTTTCTGTTTGTAACACTTGAACCGGAGTATTTTCAGCCAACTGCTGTTACAGGTTTGTGGGAGAGTTTTTCTCCAAACCGGAGAGTAAAAGGGACATCGGGCGCAAAGTTGGAGCTAATAAAGGGACTCATGCTTATTCTCTGGCTGTGTTTGTTGCCTTTGTGCCACGCCCATCCCAAGTTTTCGTTTTCCAATGTTCTAGGCGGACAACCGAAAACGCTACAAAGAGGAAAACAACGATCAACTAGATGACTTCAGAGCATCTGATCTTGCCTGGCACAAGCACAAACAGCTGAATGAATCGATTATCGTGGCCCTCTTCCAAGGCCAGTTCAAATCCACAGTGCAGTGTCTGACGTGTCACAAAAAATCACGGACATTTGAGGCGTTCATGTATTTATCGTTGCCGCTGGCCTCCACTAGCAAGTGCAGCCTGCAGGTGGGTTTGTGTTCTGACCCGGGCTTCCCCAAAAAGCACGAAGCAGAATCCTGGTCCCGACAAAACCCCTTTTTATTAAACAAACAGTGAATTCCTCTCATTCACCTTCAGCAAAGACTTTCAAGGGAGAATTTACCGTCACAGATCTTATCTGGCCTGATGGCGAACCTGTGGCACGCGTGCCCAAAGTGGCACGTGGAGCCACGTCACCTGACGTGCGGCGTTGCCCATTCCTCCTCTGGGTTTCTGGCGTGCACGCGCACGCGATGATCAGCTGGCCAGTGGTGAAATTCAGCCGGTTCTATCTAGAGTGCGCAATCTGGCAGTGCTGGTGGCGGGAGGCTCCGCCCACCCACCCAGACGTCATCACGTCCCGTTTTTGACCCTCTGCGCATGCGTGGAGGAGACGTGTGTGAGCGTAGCGCATGTACTAATCAAGTATATTATTCTAGTATTAAGGGATAGTAGTAAAGAATTACATCCATGTCTCACATCGGATGGAGCTGACTGAAAATTGAGCGAGTTTGCCATTTTCATCCCTGAAAAATTGCTGTTGAATTTTCATTGTTATCTTAAAGTCAAGAAAATAGTTATTATTATTTTTTTAATGACATTCTTTCTCTTCATGGAAGGTTAAGGCTTCTCTGTCTGTTCCTTGAAACACCACCATCAAACACGGTGGTGATATTCAGCCGGTTCGGAATGGTTCAGACGAACTGGTAGTGCCAACTTACGGGTGGGCCCGCCCCACCCCGCCCCGCCCCCACTCTGGTGCTATGCCATCCTATTTAGCCATGTTTTCTAAGCCGCTCGCATGCGTGCAAGCCGCGTGCTCACATTTTCAGTACGCGGCGAACCGGTGGTCAAATTTTCTGAAACCCACCACTGATCAAACATATATTAATGATATTAATGAAGGAGTTTATTTTTATTTTATTGTTTTTGTTCTCTTTGAATTCACCTGGAGCATTTTTTTGTTTGTTTTGTTTCCTTCCAGGAATGCCTTAGATTATTTTCCAAAGAAGAAAAACTGACGGATAACAATCGGTTTTATTGTAGCCATTGCAAAACTCGAAGAGACTCCTTGAAAAAAATAGAAATATGGAAGTTGCCGCCTGTCCTCTTAGTACATTTGAAAAGGTAAGGCTGGATATTTCTCTCTATATCATTTGTGTTTCCAATGATTAAGTGTGTCCAGAGTCACCCCTTGGTAACACTGGTAGCTGGATGGATGGATGGATGGATGGATGGATGGATGGATGGATGGATGGATAGATAGATAGATAGATAGATAGATAGATAGATAGATAGATAATAGATAGATAGATAGATAGATAGATAGATAGATAGATAGATAGATAGATAGAAGATGGATGGATGGATGGATGGATAGATAGATAATTTTGGTAGACCCATCATTGCCTAACGCTTATTTCCTGTTGCTCATGCTTAGGTTTTCATACGATGGGCGATGGAAACAGAAGCTTCAAACATCTGTTGATTTCCCTTTGGAGAACCTTGACCTGTCACAATACGTCATCGGCCCCAAGAGTACTTTGAAGAGATATAACCTGTTTTCAGTATCTGTAAGTAACAGCCTTTTGAATTTGTTGTTGGTGATGCAGTGGTTAGAAGGCAGTGTTGCAGGTAAACTCTGCCTACAGTCTGGAGTTCAATCCTGACAGGACTCAAGGTTGACTGGGCCTTCCATCCTTCTGAGGTAGGTAAAACGAGGACTCAGATTGTTGGGGGAAATATGCCGACTCTGTAAATTGCTTAGAGAGGGCTGTAAAAGCACTGGGGAAGCGGTATATAAGTCTTAAGTGCTATCGCTATTGTTCAGTCACTAAGTCGTGTCCAAGTTTTCGCAACCCCACGCACCACAGTATGCCAGATCCCCATCCTCCGCTATCTCCTGGAGCTTGCCCAAACTCACGTTCACTGTATTGATGACCATCTCCTCCTCTGTCGTCCCCTTCTCCTTTTGCCTTCCATCTCTTCCAACCTCAGAGTCTTTTCCAATCAGTCCTCTCTTCTCATTTGGTTGGCCAAAATATTTTGAGCTTCAAGAGCAGTGAGGGTTGATTTCCTTTAGGGTTGACTGATCTGATCTCCTTGAAGTCCAAGTGTCTTCTGCAACACTGCAATTTGAAAACGTCCATTTTTGGGGCACTCAGCCTTTCGTAGGGTCCAACTCTCACAGCCATACGTCACTCCTGGGAAAACCGTAGCTTTGACTCTACGGATCTTTCTCGGAAAGAGCCTTTTGAATGCTATTGGTTAATTAGTAAATAAACAGACTCCCTTGTGTTCATATATATATCAAGAATTTTGGCAATGGTTTGTTCTCCAAGCTTGTTTCAGTTTAGTTTCTGAACATTTCTTTACCAGACCATCATCAGCACGATTTTCTTGTCCTATTCTCCTTAGTTTATAAATGTCTTGACAAGAAAATCCTGCTGATGATGTTACCTAGTCTGGTAACGAAACATTCAGAAACTAAATTGAAACAAGCTTGGAGAACAAACCACTGCTGAAAACTAAAACCCGAGCTACAAGTATTTTCTATTATTTGAAATTTATCCAGAATTTCTATTCCTAGACTGTTTTCCCACATGTAGTTTCCCTGAAAAACTTGATCCTAATTTTTGTTTCCTCCACAGAACCATTATGGAGGGTTGGATGGTGGACACTACACAGCTTACTGCAAGAGTGCTGCCAAGCAGCGATGGTATAAATTTGATGATCACGAAGTGTCCGACATCTCTGCATCTTCAGTGAAGTCTTCAGCTGCTTATATTCTCTTTTATACGTCTTACGAACAACGGGCTGCAGATGTAGCCACTTAAAGGAAGGATGGAAAGCTAACAGGCT
>WNWU01000103.1:1470839-1486111 GCA_012654045.1 Ptyas mucosa
GGCTGCAGATGTAGCCACTTAAAGGAAGGATGGAAAGCTAACAGGCTGCAGATGTAGCCACTTAAAGGAAGGACCGAAAGATAACGGGCTGCAGATGTAGCCACTTAAAGGAAGGACTGAAGGATGCACTAGCTGGTTTATAAATTACTGAGCTGAGACCAATGTAAAGTTGCCTAAGAGAGGGCTGCAGCAGTTCCTTATCCAAAAATGTATTTTAGTGCTATCGCTGAAAATTAAATTATTAACTCTGCTGCTTTGTATGGAATAATATGTTTCAAACCGACTTATTTGTAGCTACGCTTGAAAATTATAAATCTTGCTTAGTCCTTTGAAAAAGTGTTAAAAGAGTTTGGATTCGAGACGTCCTAAAATTCAATGTGTATCTTTCTTTCCTCTTTCCCACGTTTATGGCCTTTTCACACTAACCTTAAAGCTTGATTCTACTGTGAATATCTTAGCCAGAGATAAAGATTGGAATGTACGTGTACATACCGATTGCAGAATTGCACATCCAACATGTATATAATAAAGAAATCTGATCCTTTGACAAGAACGACTTAAGAGAGAGATGGTTGTTTTGTCAAACTAGGTTTCTATATGTCTTTATCTCCGCACTTTACAATGTACTCTAGAAGACCGAAGCATTAACATAATTTTTAATATGTGTCTTGAATCCGTGTCTTTTTTTAAAATAATAATAATAATAATCTTACGCGATCGTTTCAAATTGCATTGGCCTGATCGCTATTCCTTGCTTTGCAATTTAATAAATGTAGATTATTTCAGGAAGACTAGGTCAAGGTAAAGGTTCCCCTCGAACATATGTGCTCGTGGTTCCCGACTCTAGGGGGCGGTACTCATTTTCGTTTCAAAGCCGAAGAGCCAGCGCTTTTTCGAAGACGTCTCCGTGGTCATGTGGCCGGCATAACTCAACGCCAAAGGCGCACCGAACGCTGTTACCTTCCCACCAAAGGTGGTCCCTATTTTTTTACTTGCACTTTTTACGTGCTTTCGAACTGCTAAGTTGGCAGGAGCTGGGACAAGTCATGGGAGCTCACTCCGTTAACGCGGCACTGGGGATTCGAACCGCTGAACTGCCGACCTTTCGATCGACAAGCAGAGCGTCTTAGCCACCACGTTGATAGATGTGAGCAAAGGCAGAGCTCAAGATCGTTGGAATATTGCATTTAAAGAAGCATGAATTTTGGACATTAGTTTCTTAACTAATGTCTGCTCCGGGACTGCTTTTGCGAGGATGTGATTGCGATTTATTAAATAGTACACAATTATTATTCTTTTTATCAGAAGACTGCCGAACGTTTATGAGCTTCACTTGGCAATGTATGACCCATTTGGAATTATAATCGGAAGGAGGAGGCACCTAGTTCTCGGTGAATGCTGCAATAATAATGACCACTCAACCGTGGTTGTCCGAGAAGAGTTTATTTAACTGCTGGTGGCGTGTCACACTCTGCGTAAGGCTTGCCGAGTAGCGTTCTTTCCCACTGAAAGAAAGTGGCTTGGAAGGACCAGCTTCTATGTCACTCCATCAGTACAATCCAAAGACACGGGGAAATGCAGTTGTTCCTTGAACGACAACCGAAACGTGGCTTCGGTTCAGTGTGGCTCCTGGAACCTACGACTTGGTTCTCCTAGACGTTTTGGTTCTTTACGGGCGCCGAGAAAACCTGACTGCTATAAAACAGAAGGTAGGCGGCAGATGTTTGCACGGAGGATTCTGGGATCTCGTTGATCTGGGAATCGTCAAAGTTGTACCAATTCTGGCTGAGGGTATGTCTGCAGAACGCAGTGTAATGGCCACCGTCCAGATCTCCAAAATGGTTCTGCGAACAACAGCAACACATTTTAAGTTGACTTAAGAAAGTACCTCATACAAGGTACACTCATGACAGCATATGGGCCTCATATCCTAGTTTAATAATCACTGTAATTTTTGGAGGGAGGTGGCTTTGAGAATCGGTAAACAAAATGGAGATTTGTTTCTGACTCCCCGGTCCTAACAGTGTCCATTCTTCAACATGTACAGGTAGTCCTCAACAACAGTTCATTTAGTGACCATTCAAAATACGATCATCAAAATGTAATAATCCTTTGCGGGATAGAGTCTGGGTAACTGAATGGAGTAGCAGAATGTTTTAATGGCCAGATGCCTTTCCTGTCACCAATGCGGAGTTTTGTTCAGCAGATACATTCTCATTGTGCCCAGAGAGAGAAATATCTGTCTCTACCTAGGATCGAACTCACAGTCTCCCGATTGTGAGGCGAGAGCTCCACCTCTAGGCCACCGCACCACTCATCATTCAAAGATAAAATGGCACTGACTTATGACCGTTTTTCAGAGTTACGACCTTTGAAGCGTCCCCATGATCATGTGGTCAAAATTCAGATGCTTGACAACTGACTCAAAACATTTATGACAGTTGCTGTGTCCTGTGGTCATGTGATCTTTTTTTTTTGCGACTTTCTGACAAGTCAAGTCAATGGGGAAGCCAGATTCACATAACAACCAGATTACTAATTGATCAGCTGCAGCAATTCACTTAACAACGGTGACAAGAAAGGTCATCAAACTCCTCACAACAGCATCATATGTTCATCTTTTCTAATTACAGAATAAAATCATTTTACTGAACTCCGTTTTCTTAGGGCCTATTCATTCATTCTTATCCCATTTTTATTATCTTTAGGAAGTGAACATTCTTGCATACGGATAACTGAAATGTTACCCTGGAAGAATTCTAGAATCATCTATTGTCGCTTACCACTACAGCAAATAAGTTGTATTTTGGGTTTTTCCGAAAAAGTGGATATATATAAGGAGACAAATCCAGGTTATTTAAAGGATAGTAGATGTCGGTTTTAAGTTTCTTTTTGTAACTGCCTTGACAATCAAATCTGAAAAGAAAGTACGATCTTTATCAATAGTACAATAGAAATGGTTTTTGAATCATCTTGGTATGTTGTTTAGAGTCAAATTTATAATAAACACGAGACCGAACTAGCATCCGGTTCTAGAGGTTTTGCTGGAGCCTGGGGAGGCCAAAAACAGCTTCCCCCTTCGGAGGCACTCTGGAGGCTGAAAATGCCCTCCTGGAACCTCCACACGAGCCCTGTATTTACCTGGCATCCAAAATGGGCTGCGTGGAGACTCCTGGGAGGGGAGGGGCATCGGCGGCGGGGCCAGCTGAAAAATCAGCTGGCCGGCGCATGGGCATGCGCATTGGAACTGGGCTAGGGCAACGGTTTGGGTGCATACAGATATGGCTCTGTGTGCCACCTGTGGCACGCATGCCATAGGTTCGCCATCACGGGTATAGAATCCTACTTGAGCAGCAGGTTAGTCTAGAAGACCTCCAGGGTCCCTTCCAAGTCTGTTAAGTGCAGAAATCTCCCCTTAAACCTGGTTTTTTTAAACTGGTTTGATGAGATTCGATTTCTGTTCCGTTAAATTGTCAACACCTGCCTAACTAGTCAAACGGTGCCACTGAAATACACCTTCCTTTCAGCCTCTGTAAGCAATTCACTACAGCAGAAGGGATGTTGTGCAAGTCAACCCATGAAGAAAAAATACGCCTAACCTCTTTAAGTGGAAGATGACCATCTTGGGTGACTTGGCTATGCTGGCTTTCACCGCCGCATCTGTTTTTATCCCACAGCAGGAGCAGTTGATCTGGTTGTTCCAAGTCAATAC
Organism: Ptyas mucosa; assembly: GCA_012654045.1. Lineage (NCBI taxonomy): Eukaryota > Metazoa > Chordata > Lepidosauria > Squamata > Colubridae > Ptyas > Ptyas mucosa. Next base: position 1,474,552 of record WNWU01000103.1, read on the forward strand.
GTCCTGCTGAAAGAAGCAATCAAGGCATTCCTGAAGAAGAAGAAGAAGAAGAAAAGAAGTTTGGGAAAGAGGCATAATTAAGTACACCACAAGTAACAAGTAATTAAGTAACAAGTAAAAAAACAAGTAATTAAATAACACCACAAGGAGGCAATATTTTTTCTAGTCAGTGGACATAGCTGAAGCCTCCTAAGGTGGGCTGCTGCCAGTTCAGGCCGGTTCGGGTACCTGTAACTCGTAGGTGGGCCTGCTCACCTGCCCCGACACTCAGTGGTGGGATTCAGCCAGTTCGCACCATTTTGGGAGAACCGGTTGTTAACTTTCTGAGCAATTTGGCAAACTGGTTGTTGGAAGAAATCGTTAGGGCAGAGAACCGGTTGTTAAATTACTTGAATCCCACCAGTGCCGACGCTATTCCATCCTATATTGCTGTGTTTTTGAAGCCGCGCGCCAGTGGTGGTATTCAGTCGGTTGTATCCGGTTCGGGCAAACCAGTAGCGGAGACTGCTCATCTCCGTTTCAAAGCCGAAGAGCCAGCGCTTTTCCGAAGACATCTCCGTGGTCATGTGGCCGGCGTGACTGAACGCCAAAGGCGCATGGAACGCTGTTACCTTCCCACCAAAGGTGGTCCCTGTTTTTCTACTTGCAGTTTTTACATGCTTTCCAACTGCTAAGTTGGCAGAAGCTGGGACAAGTAACAGGAGCTCACCCCGTTACACGGCACTAGGGATTCAAACCTCCAAACTGCCGACCTTTCGATCGACAACCTCGGCGTCTTAGCCACTGAGCCAGTGCATCCCTCTAATCTTCATAGATCAGGTTAAAAGAGTAATTTTAAAAATTAATCAAGTACCAACAATAATGTGACAAACCAAACACCCGCGCTACACTAATCCATTAGATTACAACATATGGGATCTGTTTAAAAAAAAGAACTGAATAGGGACGGTTTCCATCCCTACAGAAAAGCCAATACCTCAAGTGAGCATTCCGATTCATAAGGTATCGGTAGAGATAGCACAGTGAAGATCTCCGTTTTGTAAGTAGTGGTTTGACATTCCAAACACATGATATCATAACTAAGATGTCCTTCAAAAAGTCGGGTGATAATGGAGCAATCGCTAAGGCAACTCCTGGATTCCCAAGCAGTCGATGAGCTTCCCTGGTTTTTTTTCTTATTTGTCTACGGAAGAGAAAAAGGAGCCATGATATGGGAAAGTCAGACAAGGAGTCCTGGTGGTGCAGTGGACTAATTCACTGTTATTAAGATCAGCTGCCTGCAATTACTGCAAGTTCAAATCCCACCAGGCTCAAGGTTGACTCAGCCTTCCATCCTTTCTAAGGTAGGTAAATTGAGGAGCCAGTTTGTGGGGGCAATAAGCTGACTTTGTATAAATATACAAAAGTATGAAGGCTATTGCTTAACGCACTGTAAGCCGCCCTGAGTCTCCGGAGAAGGGCGGCATATAAATCAAATTTTTAAAAAAAATAATAAAAAATTTCCACCAGGCGCGAAAGACCAGGTCAACCCATGAAGGTTCAATTAAACAGGCTACTCATGCCTGTTCGCAGGAATGTCTACGGAGACTCTCAACAGTCCAGGTCATGGTTGTCCCAAAGGTGCTTCTTCAAGACACAACTGGACATAAATCCTTCCATTCCCCACCATCCAGTCAGAGTTGAAGAAGCTTCTTGGATGAGAAGCAAAACGTCTTCAAAGAAAAAACAGAAAGTCCAGTTGCCTCTTGAAAAAAGCTTCTTCGGGATATGCATAGGAATCTTCTCAACTAATGGTTAGCAAGCGCTTGGAGCTAGATAAGGGCCAATGGAATTCTAGAGGGGTTGAACTTAGTTCACTGGTGGCTATGTAGAGATTCTAGGCTGATCCCTCTTTTAACTCTGCCCCCAGTTTCTGCCCTTTCTCCTATACTTTCTTACTTGCTACTGTACCAATTCAAAGCTAAACATTTTATGTTTTCATCCCCAAATGCGGATTTTTTTAAAAAAACAACAACCCTGTAATAATACATTTCAGATTCACCATTATCATTTCACAATGACTTCAGCTAAAAGCCATGGATTAGGAATGGGGAAACCTGAGTTCTAAGCCTGCATTGGACATGGAAACCAACTTTGGGGGGGGGGGGCGCTCTGGGCCAGTCCCTCTCTCAGTCTTAGGAAGAAAGCAATGGCAATCACTTCCAAAAGTATACTGCTCAAAAAAATAAAGGGAACACAAGCAGAAGACATCCGAGATCTGAATGAATGAAATAGCCTTATTCAATATTTTGTTCTTTACATACAGTAGTTTATACACTGCTCAAACAACTAAAGGGAACACAAAACTACTGTATGTAATGAACAATGTATTGAATAAGACTATTTCATTCATTCAGATCTCGGATGTCTTCTGCTTGTGTTCCTTTTATTTTTTTGAGCAGTGTATTTCCTAGAAACTCCCACCCACAGGAGTCAAAAACTAATTTTGAACAAATCCAAACCACCCAATGTGTTAAATACGCATATATTGACACCCACAATTTGAAATGTGAAATACCCTACAGATTAAGAGGGGAAAACTGCTATCACCATTTCCCACAAAGAAGGATTAAAATCTCCATTTGGAAATATGTTAGAATAGAATGACAGAGTTGGAAAGGACCTTGGAGGTCTTCTAGTCCAACCCCCTGCTTAGGCAGGAAACCCTCCACCACTTCAGACAAATGGTTATGCAACATTTTCTTAAAAACTTCCAGTGTTGGAGCATTCACAACTTCTGGAAGCAAGTTGTTCCACTGGTTAATTGTTCTAACTATCAGGAAATTTCTTCTTAGTTTTAAGTTGCTTCTCTCCTTGATTAGTTTCTACCCATTGCTTCTTGTCCTGCCCTCAGGTGCTTTGGAGAATAGCTTGACTCCCTCTTCTTTGTGGCAGCCCCTGAGATATTGGAAGACTGCTGTCATGTCTCCCCTAGTCCTTCTTTTCATCAGACTAGACATACCCAGTTCCTGCAACTGTTCATGTGTTTTAGCCTCCAGTCCCCTAATCATCTTCGTTGCTCTTCTCTGCACTCTTTCTAGAGCCTCCACATATTTTTTACATCGTGGCGACCAAAACCGAATGCAGGATTCCACGTGTGGCCTTAGCAAGGCCTTATAAAGTGGTATTAACACTTCCCGTGATCTTGATTCTATCCCTCTGTTTATGCAGCCTAGAACGGTGTTGGCTTTTTTGGCAGCTGCTGCACACGGCTGGCTCATATTTAAGGATATAGTTCTTAAGTTAGGAACAGGTTCAAAAAATGGCATGGCATATACTTCAGTAGATGGTTTTAGACCTACAACAAATGGCTGTTAAAGTTATATTTTCTGACATTATTTTTCTTTTCTTTTCTTTCTTTCTTTTGATTGGTTCGTTAAACATAATTCCAAATCACAATATTACACAGGTAAGCCCTGAGCATGTAATCTCAGAAACACGAATGACGTATACATTACACAATTTCAGCATGTACGTACAAAATCGGATAAACTGTAGTTTAGGATGCCTTCAAACTATGACTGAAACTAACGTCGAATGGGAATTGGCAACCCTGTATTTAAAAACCTGTGGCTTGTAAATAAAAAGAACGTACTTTCATCTGCTCAACTCATGAGTCAGCAAAACAGAACTGGCTGAGAAACAGAAATTAAAATAGGAGAGTAGAAAGAATTCGAAGTTTGGTATCGTAGTACCTAAAGATATCCAGTGTTCATTAGACCTGATTGTGCTGATCAGCATTCTGCAGCTACTGTTTCCTTGAAAATAAGACCCAAAATAAGTCCTAGCATGATTTTTCAGGATGCTCGTAATATAAACCCTACCCCCAAAATAAGCCCCAGTTAAGATCGTCAGCCAGACGGACGCATTTAGTACCGTATTTCCCTGAAAATAAGACCTAACCAGAAAATAAGCCCTAATGGGTCTTTTGGAGCAAAAATTGCCTTACCGTATTTTCCGGCGTATAAGACGACTGGGCATATAAGACGACCACCTACTTTTCCTATTAAAATATAGGGTTTGGGCTATACTCGCCGTATAAGACTACCCCTCAATGTTGTCGGCCCTCCAGTAGCGTCATCGGTCAGCACCGGCAACTCAGATTCAGGAAGCTGTGCCGATCTCGTCAAGGCTGCATGCCGCTGAATGCTGGACCCAGCTGGTTGCTGCGCGGAGCTTCCCCCACCGTCCCAGGCATCCAGGTGGATATTACCGACGCTCCAACTTCCCCAGACAGCTGGGGCTCGCCATCACGGGGGGTCAGCTGGGGAAGTCGGAGCATCGGTAGGCTTATACCCGGCGTATAAGACGACCCCCGACTTTTGAGAGGATTTTCCTGTGTTAAAAAGTAGTCTTATACGCCAGAAAATACGGTAAGGCCTGGTCTTATTTCCGGGGAAACACAGTAGATTTGCAAACTTTTTCCAAGCCAGGCATGTTACACAATCCTTCCTTCAACGCCACCTAACTTCATAAATGATAAACATGGTTTACCTTTTTGAGAGCTTCATGCAGTTCATTCAAGACATATATCAGAAACTCTTGAGCATCCTGTTGGGTTTTCTTGATGAAAGCAGGGTATCGCTCACCGATCACCAATCTAAAGACCTCGGGAGAGACGCAGTCAAAGTCCCCAAGCCACATATCATTCATCAGGTAGGCAAAGGCTGTTGCAATCTCTCCATTCTCCCTTAGAGGAGAAAATAGAAGAACATGAGAAGATTATTCGCACCCTGCTGGATCAAATCTTGGCTCATCTTCACCAGCACTATAGAACAGGGGTTCTTCTGCAACCTTACACACTCAAAGAGCCATTTGGACCCGTTTCCCACAGAAAAGAAAACACCGGGAGCCACAAAACCCTTCCCGTGCCTAACTATTTCTTGAGCAGCTACAAAACTAGCATATGTAGTTGAATTAAACGTTCTGTTTTCTTCTGAAACTTTTCTTTTCTTGGATTTATCCATGGTTGGCCTACCGGGGGTTTGAAAAACTCAATAAATCACGTGCCGGCGGGTGTCGCACATTGGTGGTTGTGATGCATATTTTGAGTGACAGGGAGCCGCAGCAGAGGGGTGAAAGAGCCACATGCGGCTCCAGAGCCGCAGGTTGCTGATCCCTGATATAGAACAATAGAAGGAATGAGCTGGAAGGGACCTTGGAGGTCTTCTAGTCCAGTTCCCCATGCAAGCTCAAGTGTCAAACTTGATTTCACTGAGGGACACATCAGGGTTGTTTGACGTCAGGGGCCAGGATGGGTATGGCCAGGGTGGGCATGGGCAGCTCAACGTCTCTCATGTCAGGGGTGCCTACGGTGGCCCAAGCGCTCTGCCAGCGAAAACGGGCTCCTGAGCTCCATTTTCTTCTGTGACAGCCTCCTACAGCCTTCTGCCAATAAAAATCGAGGGAGGGCAGCGTGTGGCCCTTGCAAGCTCTTTTTTTGCTGGCAGAGGCACCACATGCCAGGCCTTTGCTGTTTCCAGGGCTGTCCCACAGGCCAGATCTAAGCACCCCACGGGCAGGATCCGGCCCCCTGGGCCTTGAGTTTGACCCCTCCTGGTCTAGACTCTTCTTAAAAACATCCAGTGATGGAGCACCCATGATTTCTGGAGGCAAGCTGTTCCACTGGTTAATTGTCCTCACTGGACAATTATGTCTGGACAGTATGTCCGCACTGGATCAACCACTTACTCAAGGAAACCCACTGGCCCCCCAGCTCATTCACAGGCTCTGCAAATCAGCCTAGACGTCAACTACTCAAGCAGCTTTGGTCAACTTCTATATTTTCTTTCCTGATTTATTTTTTTTGTTGTTGTTGTTGTAAAAAAATAGTATGTCTTAATTTTACTGGCATTATCAATTTGAGCATCCCTATTTTCTAGCCTCGTCACAGATCATATTGTAATTTCCACTTATGCTATAGGGTGGCAGATTTCTTTAATACATTGTTGACTTTTGAAATAGTATGAAATAGCAATTAACTTGGTCATGATACTACATTTAGTCAGCAATAAGCCCGGACTTCCTGGAACGGAGATGGATCCCTCTGTCTCTATTGAAACCATACATGTGTTGTGGCCCGCCAGTGGCCAGTGGATCTGGCAGCAGATTCGGACAGTGAGGAGGTTGGGGAGGGACATGGGCCAGTCCTAGAGTCCGGAGAAGGCTCTGATGAGGGCTCTGCATTGGAGGCAGAGAGGGGGCCAGGGCCGTCTAACAGTTATCAGCTGCCTTCGGAGTCAGACATCAGTGAGGCAGATGAACAGATGGAGCCTGTTCCCAGTGTGCGCATGCGCAGAGTTGCCAGACGAAGGGAAACAGCTAAACAACAAGGGTCGACTTGGGAGTAAGGTTACAGGTGAACGATGAATGGCCCTTCCCAGAGGGAATAAAAGAGGAGAGAAAGGGGAGTGAAGTTTGCAGGAGACAATTAGTTCATTACCGCATTCTTCGCGCTGCTGGGAAAGCCTATGTCAGAACAACATGTTAAATATCTTTATATGTCGAGAACCAATGTGACAATTATGCAAACTGCTTCTTCCTATTAAATTCAGAGGTCAAAAGAAGCGTATTACTTGATTTTTAATTAAATTCTCACTGAAGACCCCCTCTCTGCTTCGAACCACTTTCCTATATCCCTTCAAAGGAGAGATTAGAAAACTCTGTCCAAAGCGTGCTTGACATAAATTCATGGTCCACACATTCATATCAAAGAGTGTGATTAAAACCTCTTAATAGGGACAGCAGTCTCAAAACAGGTGATATAGGTCACCAGGAGTCATTAAAAATATAAAAACACGGAAAGACCTAAACAAAAACCAGAGACTTGTGAATTAGTTCTTACGGAACTTTGTGGCTTCAGGGAAAAAGAAATTAACTTTAGCTTCATATTAAAGAGCAATTTCCCAAGGAACATTCTAGCATAGCATAGCAATCCACTTACTTGTCTAACGAGGCTATATATTTTCCAGAGAGGAAATATTCCACCAACGGGGATACGCTGCAAAGGCACTGAATTACAGCATTCATATAACATGTGTTGCCTAAATTACGCAGGCCGGTAAGTCCTTGGTATTGCGGGTTTGTGTCATCTCTGGATACATCCATAGACTCTTCCGAAGTCTGCCAGGGAAAGGCACCTTTGCTGTATTTCCAAAGCCAAACCATCGTCAAAGGAGTTTTGAGTCCCAGCGTGAACAAAAAAATATTTATTTACAAGAGTTTCCGTTCCAGTTTCTATAAATGAATGAGTTTCCTAGAGAGCCAAACAATTGTCAAACAAGTTTTGTTTTTGGCTCGAGTCCTAACATGAATAACATCTTCTATTTACGAGAGCTGTATAAATTAATCAGTCTCCAAGACAACAAGGAACTGAATAATAGGACAATAGGACATGCAATGCAGTGTAAGCTGCCCTGAGTCTCCAGAGAAGGGCGGCGTATAAATATAAATAAATAAATAAATAAAAATAAATAAATAAGGAAGTTGTTCGGTTGATACAATAAGCACGTGAGAATTAAATGAACCAGTTGGTGCTGAAGTCAAACATGTGCAAAACTGCTCACAATCAACGAGGATTATTATCATTTAGGGATGGGGGACGTCCAGTTCTCATCCACACAGGGGAAAAAAATTACATATATAATATAAACAACAAAAGACTCTTCCTGGATCGTATCAATCCACGAACTATACAGTAGACATTGCCTAATAATGCTAGCTTGCCTGCCTGCATTTTAATTTTCCTAGCACATTGACTTGTTAAAACGTTTCCAGTTCAGCTTCACAATTTATGGGAAATAGTGCAAAATCTGGGTGATTAGGTGTCAACACCAGAAAACATAATAACAGAGTTGAAAGGGACTAAAAGGTGTCGAAAAGGTCACATGGAAACATCTCGCGTGCTCCGGAAACGCTGAACTTCCGAGTTCTAGCCTGCATGCGTGCCCAATGATCAGCTGGCTGGCACGTATGCGCAGGCTGGTTTTCGGCACTGCTGCACGCACGAAGGGATCACGCTCCGGAAAAGATGAACTTCCGGATTCTGGCGTGTATGTGCACCCGCCAATGAGCTGGCCGGCACGCATGCACAAACCGGTTTTTGGCACTGCCTCGTGCGCGGACAGCTGATCATTGCGCATGCATGTTGTGCCAGAAACATGGAAAATAAACAGGCAAGGCCACACATGCCAGGCAACATGGTTTCACATGCCACTTTGGGTACGCGTGCCATAGGACAGCCATTTGCCCGATCTCTCCTTGAAAACCTCCAGTAATGGAGTACCCACAGCTTCTGGAAGGAAGCCGTTCACCGATTAATTGTTCTCACCATCAGAAAATTTCTGCGTAATTCTTAAGTTGGAGAAGTCCTTAATAAGTTTCCATCTGTAACTTCTTGTCCTGCCTTCAGGTGCTTTGGAGAATAAGATTTTCTCTGTGACAGCTCTTCACATATTGAAAGAGCACCAACATGTGACTCCCTAGTCCATCTCTTTTGTTAGACTAGACATACCCGATTCCTGCAATTGTTCATCTCCAGATCTACTTCCCCCAAAAAACAAAGGTAAGATTTCTCTATACCCTTCCCTTCACCTCCTAGTCACTAGATCCGTGATGGCGAACCTATGGCACGCGTGCCACAGGTGGCACGCGGAGCCGTATCTGTGGGCACGCGAGTGTTGCCCTAGCTCAGCTCCAGTTCGCATGCCAGCTGATTTTTGGGCCTTCCGGACTCAACGGAAGTCAGGAAACGGGTAGTTTCTGGCCTCTGAAGGGGCTCCGGGGGGGGGGGGGAAGGCCATTTTTACCCTCCCCAGGCTCCAAATAAGCCTCTGGAGCCTGGGGAGGTTGAAAAACAGGCCTACTAGGCTCACTGTGCCATCGCGTGCTAAAAGCGAGGGAAGTGCGGGGCGGGGGCTGTCTTGTGCGCATGGCGCATTGAATTATGGGTGTGGGCACATGCACACACAGCCCGCCCCGCGCTCCCTTACTTTTGGCACACGACAGCAAAAAAGGTTAGACCTCACTGCACTAGATAATACCGTCATTAATTAAAAACCAAAAAAAAAAAAAACGAAGAAAGAAACTCACAGAAGATAATATATATTGAATTCTTCTGGCATATTTGTTGACCTGGAAGCCATCAGCTGGCTTGCAAGGAGACAAAGCAATGCTTGAATTCAAGTTTCAGGGGAGCCAGTTTTTACCACCTCCTCTTCATTTTGATGCTTGGTTTCGGGGTTTTCCGGTGCAATCAGATGGTTTCATCTTACTCGCAATTCAGGAGGGCCTCCCCCAAATAGAAGGGTTTGTCCCTTTGGCGATTTGCACTTCTTCCTGGTGTTTCAATATGGATTCTTCTGGCATCATAAATATACTCTGCCTTGTTGCTAGGCAATGCCATTGGGATATTTCTAACAAAATACAACACCCGGTGATTCCGGAATCCTAATTCAAAATTCTAGTCAATGGCTTTCCAAGAGCTGAATTGATCTCGTGCGCAGCGTACCTGAACCACGGAGACATTGGTCCCGTGGACCCAAAAAGCTTCATCGATACGGCTTTTTCCTTCCAGCAACTTCTTCTAAACGAATGTTCTCCTAAGCGGGCGTTACCTTACTTTGAGCTTTATAGCAAGGCAGAACTTTAGCAAAGAATATGGACAGCTTTAAGCCACTCCTTGTTCTTCCGTTAGTAGAAATGGTGTGTTGATTTATCAAGAAAGCAGAACGGAAAAAAAAAACCTTCTTGGTTGCTCCACTGGCTTCTGGGACTTAACGCCCTGTTGTCTTGAAACTTTTAGCAGTTTTCACTAACCTGCCATGAATGCCCTTATTATCTGCCACTATGGATTACAGAGCCCAAACAATTCCCAAATCAATAAAAAAATGTCTTTTCCGTTCCCCTTTCAGGCCGTTCAAATAAGGAAAGAGGTCAGCAGTCTAAACAAGAATAAATTTATTTGGGATTATTTAAAGATTTATTGATATATAAAATGTATACAGTTTAATAGCTTTAATACACTTTTATTTCCTCCCCCAGCGACATAAACCACCATTTAAACAGCTATTGTGTTCGTGCCTTAATGTCTGTATCTATAAGATACACTACAAATTTTTTTAAAAAAAGAATTACTAAGCGTTATGATGCCTTTTAATTAAAAATTACAATTAGTACCTATTTAACAAACAAAAAAAAAAACCAAAAAAAAAAACCTTGCAGCATGAAACTTTAATTGGACAAAGAGGTTCTTGTTGAATTTTCAACAAATTTGGACAGGTAAATTACATTTTATTGGCATAAAGTTGCATTGCAATCTCCCGTACAATACATAATGTAAATTCAACTCTATTTTTTTTTCCTCTCTTTTAAATAAGTCCCATAGATAAAACATAAACGATGCATTCTCACAGAGTATTAAACACAACTGAATGGGGTTTTTTGGAGGATGTCACCTAAGGTTGTATGGGAACCAGAACAAACACTCTCTCTCTTCCAATATATCAAAAAGTTGCCAGGCACTGCTGGTTCTCCATTTGCAAGACGTCTAAATCAACTTGGTTGCTCACTGGAAGCTGGGACGACACGGACGTAGCAAGAAATCCCCAAGAAGGTTCTTTTGTCTGCACCGTCTAGAGATTTTGGATCTTTCCCAGCACGCTGCAGGGGAGAGTGGTGTAACATTGGAAAACGTCCTAAAAATTCCACGTGTACATTCAGGTTCCGTGTACGGGTTGAGAAGATCTTTGGAAGGCAACGTGAATGAAGCAGCCGGTAGGTTTCAGGAACACCCGTGTTCACTTCACAAAGACAACTTCTTATCCTAAACCAGATCCTACGCTATTTTCTCTTCTACCGCTGTGATTAACCCCCAACCACCCCTTCCAAATCTCACTTGTACTTTTTTCCCTACTCGTAGACAGCGCCTTAATAAAATTGAAATGTATATTGGTTTGATTTTTTTAAAAAAAAAATGGGGGAGGGGGGGAAATTTATGACACGCAATCCATCCCACGTGAACTGGCTCCACGCTTCTGGGGGTGAATCCTGATGCAGGAGACAAGGCCATTGAACGTCGGGGGGTGGGGGTGGGGGGAAGAGAGAAGGAACCAGAGGGAACACACCCCGCTTGTAGCTCGAAGGTTCGCACCCCTTGTAGCTCAAAACTTACTGGCACAAAGATCGTTATTCTTAGGAGCAGCTCGTTCCCACTCGGCCGCGTAAAAACATACATGGCCCGGTGTCCAGAGAGCATCTACGGGACCCCCTGAGGGGTGTCAAAGAACCCTTTGGCAATGGAGCAGGGGGTGGGTGGCAGCTCTCTCTTCCATTTCTCTGGTCAGATTGACAGAAACCAGCTGCCAATCACCCAGAACACCTCCTGCCTTAGGACCACTGAAAGCCAAAATGTCATTTGGTCATGGACACATATTGCACTACAGTATGAAGGGGCCGAGAAGGGAGAGGGAAAGGGAGAGGGAGAGGGAGGGAGAGGGAGAGGGAGAGGGAGAGGGAGAGGGAG